>CM053601.1:77757966-77795347 GCA_028646575.1 Pseudocheirus occidentalis | reverse complement strand
ATTGTGGGAGGGGTCTTACAGTGTGATCAATGTTCTGGGCTGGGGGGTAGGGACAAAAAGGGGAGAAAATTTGTAACTCAAAACCTTGTGGAATGAATGATGTAACCAAGAAAATAAATTAAAATTAAAAAAAAAAAAAGAATATACTAAGCTTTTCTGGACACTGTCAAGCCCTCAAAGAAAAGTATGAAGTATAGTCCTTATTCTCCATAATTTTCTGGTTGAGAAAACAAAGCATATGTACTTGAAAAGATTACTAATAGTAAAGATAGGAATCAGGCCAATTGTGATTTTGAGCCAAGTAGAAAAAGTACTTACTTATTTGGAGGGAATTATGTGCCAAGTACTGGATTTCATTGGTATAGGAAACTCTGGGGTGAGGAAACTCCCTCCGTCTGCCAACCAATTCAGGCTGGCACCTTCTCTGCCACTTCGAGTCTTTGAGAGTTGCCTAGACATCTGAGAGGTTGTGACTTTCCTGGTGTCACACAACCAGTATGGCTCAAAGGCAGAACTTGAACCCAGGTCCTTCCTAGCTCCGATCCACTATTACCACAATGGTATCAGGCTGCAAATAAGTACCAAAAGAATAGTAAGAAGTTCAGATGGAGAAGCAGCTTCCAACTCCTGGTACAAAGGAAAGTCTCGTGGAACGAATCACATTCAAACTTTAAAGCATAGACTGGTGAGGTTTGGAGGAGTGGGAAAGGCCAGGAGAGGTCATGGGAAAAACAAATGCGAAATTTCTTTGAGATTCCCAAGTCAAAGATTAAACATCTTAAATTATGATGACAGTGGGTTGGAAATATTGACCAGAGTCTCTAGTTAAATGTTACTTAGAATCTTGGATTACATGGGTTGGGTGAAATAGAGTTGCATTATTAAAGGAAGATGTGAAAAAGCCTTTGGAAATTTTTAAAAAGGCAGACACAATCTGGTCTTGGAGGCATAGGGCTAGATTACATGTCCTCTTGAAGTCTTATTTAGGTTTATGATTGTATGACCAGATAAGAGCATTGTTTGAGTTTATCCCATTTTCTCAGTCATTAATCTCTTGCATATTTGGTTCTTCTGCATTACATGGGCACAAGAGGGAGCTCTCCACTAAACAACAGCATTCTCTCAAAGAGGAGGAAAGTGCCATATCATATGGGTTATGTTTTGAATATTTTTTTCTATTATACTTTGGCGGTCATTGCTTAAGCCTCGAATGTATGCAGAATCAAGTCATGGGATATTAGAGCTCCGAATGATCTTAATTTAGACAATTTCCTATTTTACAGCGAGGAAATTGAGCCTCTGCCCTGCCCAGGTTTTAGTAGTCTGTACAAGGTCACATAGCTAGCCAGGGACAAAGGAAGGATGCCTTCATTATCTTTAAGAAAGCAATCTAAGTAGTGATACTACTAATAATAATAATGATAATAATAATAACAATAATGGAAAAAAAAGATTTTGGGGGAGGTCAATTTGCTTGTTCCTACTGTAACCCTAAAGTTAAGAAGATCAAACTAGCCGTCTCCATCTGTAACCTCCATGACTTTTTTTGTGGTGGCTGTTCTCCGTGTCTAGAATGTACGCTCTCTTCCCCTACCTCCTAGAATCCTTCATTTCATTCAAGAATTAGCTCTAGCATCACTTTCTAGATGAGGGGCCACTATATGACGACCTGGCCTGGGAGCCAGGCCAATCTGTCCCAATGCCTGCTTTTTGAAGGTCCACAAAGTAAGAATGTTTTTTTTACATTTTTTAATGGTTGAAAAAAAAATCAAAAGAAAAATATTTTGTGACATGTGAAAATTTTATGAAAGTAAAATTTCAGGGTTCATAAATAAAATTTTATTGGAACACAGTCATGCTCATTTGTTTATGTATTCCATGGCTACTTTCCTACTAAAACTGCAAAGCTGAGTAGTTAGGATAGAGGTTGTATGTGGCCCTCTCATTTCACATACGCCATGATGCAATTATAACCCAATGGGATTTATCTCCAGACTGTAGCATTTTATTATTATTGTTATTATTATTGCATACTCATTACGTCAAAACAAGAAAAGAAAAAGGAAAAAAAGTTTGGTTTTTGAGCTCAAAACTGAGATAGAAATTTTTCTTCCTCAACCACTATTATCAAACACTGAATGGTTTTGGAAATCAGCTATCACTGCAGAATTGATAGTGTTTATCAATGAATCCAAACTAAAATTACAAGGCAAAACAGTGCTTGTATGTGGAAATTAGACTGTGGGAAAGTCAAATTTAATGACAATTAACTTTTTTAAAATCACAAGTAATGTAAAGCTTATTTATGCACTCAAAACAAAAAACGAGCCCTCCATTCCTATAAAATTTGTAGTGGATATGTTTTCTGAGCTCAAACTACAGTTCCAGCTGTATTTTTCAGAGCTCTGCAAGTACAAAAGAAATTGCCATATTTGAAAATACATTTAATTATGCAAATGAGGAACTTCTACCTAAACTTCAATTGGAAGTGATTAATCTGCAATATAATGATACGCTAAAGGCAAATGTTGAGAGAATTATCTAACAGAATTCTATGAATGCTTTCTAAGACACAAATATGTACAATTAAAATCATATGCTCTTGGATTTATATCAGTTTTTGGCAGTATCTATCTGTGTGGAGATACTTTTAAAGATGAAACATAAAATCTTGCTACAATTCAGCATTAAAAGATGAACATTCGCAATTGATTTTGTGATAGGAAACACTAACTTTGAGCTCCAGTTAAGCAAAATGTTATCCCTCCAAAAGAATTTCATTTTTCTCATTAGTAGACCTGTATTAACAAAAATTACACTTTATTATTATCACTCTTTTTACATTTTGCATTTCAATAAATAATAAAAAGATCAATAAGATAAAAATCATCAATAAAATTTTGTTGAAATTTGTTTCCTCTCCTGTTATATAAGCATCTACATAATATCCTCCATTTAGCCTCTCTAAAATACTTACCATCTGACTCTTTACAAAAAAAGTTTGCTTATCATTGTTCTAAATGAAGCTTTTCCTGATCCCCCACTACTAGCATTCTCTTTCACTCAATTATCTTGTTTTTTTTTGTATGTACATATACATATACATATACACATACACATACACATACACATACACATACATATACATATACATATACGTGTGTGTATACATACTGTCTCTGCTGATAGAATATAAGTATCTTGAATTCAGGGAATTTTATTTTTGGTTTTGTATCCCTGGTGCACAGCATACTTCCTAAAACACAATAGTTACTTAATAAATGGCTTGTTGGTTATTGGCAATGTATGAGATGACTGGTAAATCAATTTTTGACTCCTCCCAATTCATACTAACAGTAATATTGCATGTAATGGAAGGCAGCATGACAAATTTGGTAGAGGACCAGTCTTGGAATCAACAGATATGGGTTCAAGTCCCACTTAGGACCTTGGACAGGTCACACCTTCTCAGAACTCCTGGTATCTAAAACTATTACGACCCAATCCATCATTTTGAGGAAGGACCCCGGCAAGGGTAGCCAAGTTGCATTCCCATCCTGACTCTGCTCCAGACTCTATTTGCCCTCCTACTCTTAATCTTCTCAACTCCCTTAGTCTTCTCCATTTGAATGTGAGATCCCTGAAGGAACTGTCTTCCTTTTTGCTCTCATGCTTGTTGACTGACTAGTAGAGGGAATTTTCACAGAGCATTCACTTCTTTTGATGAAATTGTTGATCCCACCCAAAAAAACCCAAACTAAATTAAAAAAACCCCAAAACCCTTTCTTCTAAATAACTCAGAACTATCTCATTGATTATCTCTTCTTACAGGATGCCTATGAGATAGATAGCAGAAAGATAATTAGTATTATTGTATTATTAAAAAGTTTTGTCCCAGTGCCATTAAAAATTTCAGAAGGGAAATAGATCAATTCATTTATTCCTTCCTTCCTCACTTATTTGTTCAGCAAATCTTTTGTTATGTAGGTCCTATGAGGGATTAAAAAAAAGTGAGCTCCTCAAGGAACATAATCATCCTTTGGGGGAGACAAAGCTGGTGTTTTGTCTATGCTAGGTAGAATACAATAAGTAAACTAGAGATAACTGGCAACAAGGAGGCAAAGCATGAATATCCTTGAATGTCAGGAAGCATCCTATTCAGTGAAGGGATTCCAGCCACTGGATGATACGATTAGAGCTTTACTTCAGAAACATTTCCAGTTTAAGATAGAGCAGGATGGGATGAATGGGCCAAAAGGCAGAGAAGTTGGAAGTGAGAGGAAGAGAAGGCTCCTCAGACAGTCCAAGGAAGAAATAATAATTATTATTAAATTACTATGAAATGAATATAGCTATTATTATTATAGCTAACATTTAAATTACTTTTACTATGTGTCAGGCCCTGGGCTAAGAGCTTTACAATTATTATCTCACTTGCTCCTTACAACAACCCTGAGAGGAAGGTGCTGTTATTGTCCCCACTTTACAGATGAGGAAACTGAGGCAAACAGAATTTAAGTAGCTTGTATACTGTCACACAGCTAGTAAGTGTCTGAAGCTGGATTTGAACTCAGAACTTCCTGACCCAAGGCCTGATGCCCTATCCATTATGCCATGGAGTATCTACAGCTGCCCACAGAACAGTAGCAATGGCAATGGAAAGCACGGATAATAGATAGGAGCTGGAGACTGATTGGATGCATCTCTGAAGGAGGCAGAATTGAGGATGCTTGAAGTCTTCAGCAGAAGTGACTGGCAGGATAAGGGGAAGTCAAAAGAGAGACAGTCAGGAAGAGGACCAGTGGGAGGGGAAGGGGAGATAGAATGAGTTGGATCTGCGTTGGTACTGGAGGTGGCCCTGCAGCTGGACCTGGGAGGTATCTGAGAACTGATGGTGTGAATGTGGGTGAGATGTTCCAGAGGTGCCATGTGTGGTGTGTCAAAAGAACAATAGATCTGGGACTGGAGGTCCTGGGTAGCAGAAGCATCGTTTTTGGTAGTAGAGAAAAGAAACTGCAGCTGGAATCAACTGGCCTGGCTTCTAATCCTTCCTCCAGTCCTTACTGTTTTCAATCATTTAACCTCTTAGAATCTTTATTTGAATAAAATAAGGGTGACTACCTTTAATGTTCCTTCCAGCTTTAAATCTATGATTATATGAATCTGGTTCTGTTATTTATTACTCACGTGATCTCGGACAATTTACCTGCCATCATTAAGATCCTGTTTACTTCTCTGTAAAATAGGGCATTGGATATATTCAGGTCTTTTGGGTCCATAGCAATCTATTGCCCTACAATGGCTAGATTGTTAAGACGTCTTCTAGTTCTAAATCTGCTTTGGCAGAAGCAGGTTGGAAAAAACCAGAGTTTAGTAGACAAAACTAAATACTGATTCTACCTGTGAGGAGAGAGGGGTTTGACTGATAAGCTAGCTGTCTGATGGGGGCTGGGGATGTGGTAAGGACTAATCATGAGGAATGTTCTTTCATGGTCTTTCTGCTCTTCTGTCCCTCACAAGAAAGACAGAACACAGGTAGTTGGAACTTAGAATATAGGAACCCCAAAGCAGCTCCTCTGTGCAAAGATGGGAAACAGGGAAGGGGGTGTGGTGGAGTAGGACTGAGCAGAGGGATGGGGGAGATGTCCCCGTATTAACAAGTTGTGTGTGTGTTTTTAAGGCTAACAGAGCAAGCACTTCAAGGTTTGCAAGACATTTTACAACTACATTATCTTTTTGGCACAACTCTGTAACATTCATGCTATTATACTATCATCTCGATTTTTTGGAGGAGGAAACTGAGTCATGTTACATGACTCATCCAGGGTCATATAGCTAGTAAGAGTCTGTGATAAGACTTGAACTTAGGTCTTCCTGATTCTTCAGTCTGATACTCTATTCAGGCAGAGCACTCCCTAGATAAATGTCCATTATGAGCCACAGGGAGGATGAGGCCAGAGTGGGGCTACTTTTGTAGGGCTTTTGCTTTTCCCCATGGCTAGAACTCTCCCCTTCCTTGTCTCTGACTCCCAATTTCTCTGGTTTCCTCCAAGTCTCAAAACTCTTGTATTTGCTGTAAGAAACCTTTCCCCGTATCTCTTAAAGCTACTACCTTCCCTCTGAGATCTTATCTAGTTTATCCTGTAAATACCTTGTCTGTACATAATTGTTTGCATTACATTATGAGGAATTATTTGCCTTTCTTTGTATCTCCAGGTGCTTAACACACGGTAGGTATTTTCTGAAAGTTTGTTGATTTAAGTTTTACTCATGTACTCACTTGGGCACTAGAAAAATGGTTCTGGGGCAGCTAGATGGTGCAGTGAATAGAGCACTGGTCTCAGAGTCAGTAGGACCTGAGTTCAAATTTGGCCTCAGACACCTGACACACTAGCTGTGTGACCTTGGGCAAGTTACTTAACCTCAATTACCTTGTCTTCCCCTACCCCCCCACCCAAAACCCCCAAAAAAGAAAAATTGTTCTGTAAAGCTTACAACCTTAAGTGAAGATTCAGGATGAATTGAAAGTTGTAAGGAAATCTACTGTTAGAATAAGATTGGAAATGTGTTTAATAGGAATATATGTGTAGAGCCCATATCAGATTGCAAGCTGTCTTGGGGAGGGAGAGAGGAAGGAGGGAGAGAAAATTTAAAACTTATGGAAGTATATGTTGAAAACTAAAAAATAAATAACTTAATAAAAAAAAACCTAATTTATCTAGAGGCAAAATAAAATGAGTAAGAATGAATTAGTAACTAGTGAATACAGTCAGTATTTCTCAGCATCTAGGTATTTCTTTTGTTCCTGCTTTTTAAATTGTACTCATGTTTATATTTAATAATCATATTCCACTAAAGTGCCACTCCAGTGACTCATCCTGGCATGAAGGTGACATTGGGTTTTCAAAAGCTACACCTGTAGACAAAAAGCTTCAGCAGTTCCCAGAGCCCAGAGAGAAGCAAGTTTCCAAAGTAAGAGGTAGTGAGCGACAGAGCTGAGATCTGAATGACTTCTCACTCCCATTCCAATAGTATTATATTTATATTATGTTATTAATTATATTATACGATTGTATCCAATAGTATCACTCTACTCTACTGGATGACACATTAAAGCTGCAGCTCCTCTGCCCAGCTTTCAATGAATTTTAACACCTGGCTTCACCTCATCCAAATTCGTTTCCTACTATTTCTCAAAATGGACTCTCTCCCCTCTACTCAGACTATTCACTCCTCCTGTGAATTTGCCATGCTCATTTCCACTTCCATTCCTTTGCTGCTAGCGCCCCCCTCTCCATACCTCAGTCCAGGTAATGTGATGGTGTGATGAAAACTGGGCTTGGAATCAGAAGAGGCCTTGGGGTCTGAGCACTAGCTCTGCTCCGCTCTGGTTTCTGTGTCTGTAGCAAACTGAATGACCCAGGGCAATACTCTGAGGCTTGAACTGTATTATCTCTCAAAATGAGAATAACTGTTATCTACTTCAAGGAGCAGGTTATAAAGATCAAAAGGAGTTAATACAGGACGAACGAGATCCGCTTCATTAAGTATAAAGCCATGTATATATGATTATTGGAACACAATCTGATGTCTCTGTGTAATCACTGCGTTTAATAGAATCTGGCTTCTCCTCAATGGAGGCACTATTTGCACTGGAGCAGTCTGTGCCCCATCCCTACTTTCTCATCAAATATAATTCGTGTCTGTGCCTTTACGAGAATCCAGAGGCTTTATCCAAATGTTTTGGGATACTTCTTTCAGAATTTCTGGGTACCAGTGACTTGTCCTTTGTCTTTGATCTCTTTGGGGTATAAGCCTAAGTGAGTGACATTACTGGGTCAAAGTGTATGTATGCATTTGTGATAGTATCCAAATCCACCAGGAATCCCCATTCTCCGTCCTTTCCTCCAATTTCCCCATGCAAGTTAATTAACGCTAGATCTTTACCTAAAAGGCTAGGAAGCTATCCTGGAGATTTGATCAGCCAAGAAGACAAAAGTTTGAGCTCTATCTCCCCTGAAGCATCTCCATTTAAATAGCTTCCTTGTGGCTTCCTGTCATATTGAGAGCTTCCTGGTCATCTAAGGACATAAAAAAGGCCCACTCACAAGCAGTCTGGGTCCTTCAGACTTGATAGGTGTCTCAAGGCTACCCCACCCTGCCCTGCTGAAGAGAAGTTTCTCTATGGAGAGACAAGGGAAGCTACATCTTCCTCAGCTAAACATGACAGTATCCTTGTAGAACATTCTTTCTGTGCTGTGGTTAAGCCTATTTCTTTCTTATAACTGTGGAACAACCTGCAAGCATCTCATTTTGTTCTAATATGAGACCTAAACTACCAGCGGACTGGTCTGAGTTAAGCCGGTTTACTGCAATAGAGTGATTTTGGGAACATAATTACAAAACGCTTTATGGAATGGCTAGACCTGTTTACAGCTCCAAAAACATTGCCTCAGTGTAGCCATCCTCCCACGGCCCCTCCACAACTGTTACTTTCATCCATGTGATAGGTATAAGTCGGGTCATCAGAGGAGTTTTAACACTCATTTCTCTAATGATTAGTCCTCTGGGGCATTTGTTATATGGCTATTGACAGCTAGGGCTTCTTCCCTTAACTGCCTCTTCTTTGATCATTTATTTATTGGAGAACAGCCTTACTCTTATGTATATTTGAACCAGTTTCCTATTCATCTTAAAGAAATTTGCTGCAAGTACTTTTTTCTCAGTTAAAGTTTCTCCCTTCTAATTTTACTTCCATTGATTTTGTTTGGGCAGGCAGAAGGTTTTCAGTTTTATCTAACCACAACTGCCCATTTTGTTTTTGTAGGGCTAGGTTGCACAGTGAATAGAGCACTGGCTCTGGAGTCAGGAGGACCTGAGTTCAAATCCGGCCTCAGACACTTAACACTTAGTAGCCATGTGACCTTGGGCAAATCACTTAACCCCAACTGCCCTGTCCTCTCCCCCCCCAAAAAGCAAAAAAAACCCCAACAACCTAAATCCCACAAACTTTTTTAGTGGAAGGGATTGCACTCTTTTTTTTTAAAGCTTCATCTGGTTCATGTAAACACACTGAGGACCACACATTTTGTGACCTTTTCTGAGGTCACAAAGACAGGACATAGCAGAATATGAGTTTGGAATCACATCTTCTGACATCCAAGTCAGTGCCCTTTCTATTCTGCCTGATTGCTCTCTATGTTACAAGTAGAAACACAAGCCTTGTTTTCACTGATCATATACTGTCTCCTGGATGAGAGCTTCTGCTCAGATCATTGGTTTCTCCTTGAGCACATCATTTTCTCATAGGGTATTTTCCCCTCAATGCCTACCTCCTGGAAGAAGAGTATGAGAGCAAGAGACTGAGGCTGGTTCCAGTGGAAAACAGATGGGTTTGGAGTCAGAAGACCTGGTTTTGAATCTTACCTCTGCCTGTATGATTCTTGGTTAGTCACTTCCCTTTGGTAGCCTAAAGGCGTCAGACCATAGGGCTTCTACATTCCCTGCCATCTTTCAATCTATGATACTTTAAGAAATGCACCAAGTTCTCAAAACTGGGAAAATAATGACAATAACACAACTTTGGAATTATTACTCCTAATATGATTTCCAAATCATATCTTGAAACCTGTACAAATATTTGAGAAAAATGGACCATTCTGTTTTCTACAGGACGGAAATATATACAACACTTACTGAGCAATACCAAGTACCCTGGAACACAAGGACCTGAGAATCAGGCACAAAAAGGTAACACTGTTGGCAAGTAGGTCATGCTATGCACACTTAATACTTATAATGTCTATCAAATGAGGAAGGCAGCTTCTTATAAAGAGTAAAAACTACAGAAGAAATAAAATTAATCACTTCCCAATAGTCAAACCATCCCATTGAAACAAATGGAACTCACACAAACAAACCCTCAGGATATCAAGCAAGTTCACATTCATGCTTTCAAAATGCTATTTCAGGGTAAAAACAGGATGTCTGGAATCCCTCTAAACCAACAGGGTACAAATGTAATTTGTCAGAGGCAGCAATTTAATAAAACAAGAGTAGTAAAATAAAAATGTCAAAAACCTGGTCTTTGGCCAAACACATATTAGAGAAACAAGCTTGGAAACTTTGTTTGGAGTTTTTTTTACAGTTTTCCATTTATTTTAATAACCTTTAAGAAAAATAATTTTACTTAGTGTTAAAATGGGTAAGTTTAGAGAAGTGTTACCAGATTAGCTCAACAGTAAGGAAATGTAACCTGTCACTCAACCACCTTTTAAAATATATAACATTCTGAAGTTGCAGTAACCCCAAGTTTCTGTGAACGGGGTAGTTTTTCCACGAGACCTCTCTCAACAAAATAGCAATCAGAAGTTTTGTTTCTACATCACAACCAGGAAAGATTGATTTCTTCTCAGGAAACATATTTACATTTGAATGCCTAGAACATTCATGAATTACACGGCCTAACTTCATCTGTAGACATATAGAAAAGGAGAGAGAATTTAGGAATTGAATTGCAGTTACATTGTACTTCCTAACTTTTTGAGACTGACGTTAGAGAGGGCAACCACACCTCCCTACAAACCCAGAACTCCAGAGATATCAGAGACAGAATGATAAACTGAACACACTATTGGCTTTCCTCTGAATGGCCATTCTTATGTAGATTTTTATGGGGATATTTGTGTAAATACATCTATAAAATGATTAAAGCAAAAATGCCAAATTCAGTTGGTAAATTGAGTCAAAGCTCATCTTATAGCTATGAAACATATTTTTCCTGACAATGCCACATACAACGTTGATAAAAATGAGGATGTTATTAACAGTAGCTGTGCTGTTATGGGAAATTATATATATGTATTTATACGCATACATAAATACACATGCATACACACATATATGTATATTCTTGATTTGCATGAGCACATTAACATCTGTATTAACCATCACTGCTCGGTAGGCCTTCCCTTCCATTGTCTATGGTCAAATCACACAACTAAAACCATCATCCCACCTCTTGCTGTTTCTAAATGTTAAGGACTTTGCATATTTCTATAAAACACTTATTTCAGCACTTTCAACGAGACAAAATAAGGAAGCACTGAGTATGTTTGGAAGCAGGTGGGCATGTCCCAGAAATATTACATAGCCATAATGGAATAGGGGCATGTAGGTGATACAGTGAATAGAGAACCAGCCCTGGAGTCAGGAGGACCTGAGTTCAAAACCAGCCTCAGACACTTGACCCACTTATTAGCTGTGTGACCTTGGGCAAGTCACTTAACCCCAACTGCCTTGTCTTCCCCCCTCCAAATGTGTGTGTGTGTGTGTGTGTGTTCAGTGGAATACAAGGAGAGAAACCTGGTAACTTCCCACTGGTGGGGATAAAACTGATGTTATATTTTCAACTAACACCCACAAATATTAACATATTTCAAAAATCATTCTAACTTCATTTGTCCCAGTATGAGTGAAAAATAATAAAACACAGGCCAGGGAAAATACAATGGGGCTATGCACTGCAGTATTTATGCATCAAATTAATTTTGGTCTATTTTTTTTTTCTTTTTGAAAGGCAATTGGGGTTAAGTGACTCGCTCAAAGTCACATAGCTAGTTTTTGTGACAAGCGTCTGAGGCCGAATTTGAACTCAGATCCTCCTGTCTCCAGGGCTGGTCCTCTATTCACTGCACCACCTAGCTGCCTCTAAATTTGGTCTGTTATTACTTCTGTTGCATGTGTTTTTTTAAATTAGAAGTCACAGGTGCCTAATTATAAGTATCTATGTACCTCTGAGTATCTGCGTAGTATTCTCCATTTCGCTCACAGTTGTTCATGTGGTATTGATATGTTTGTGTGTACACGTAATTGGCTAGAGTACAGACAAAAAGATTACCACTGACAGCTTAAAAACTGTACTAAGAGATGCCCACGGGGGGTTCAAATAGCATAAATCCTTTGAAAGTCAGGAGAGTAAAAATTCTGAATTTTTAAAAAACATAAATAAAGATTAAGTTTTGAAACACTAGACACCTTCATGATGTGTAGTAGTTGCTTAGAAAGCAAGACGTTAACAAAATTATTTTTAATGCTTAAAATACAAATTTAACATTTTATGTGGAAAAAAGACAGCTGAGATACCCAAAGCCAGCACAGTATTCTTGGACTTCCACAATACCACTGATTGATTTAGCACCAGATTCACTTTCCAGGAGAATTTCATCTGTTTTTAATTTAATATTGGCAAGAAAATTTTCAGTGGATGTTAATTTCCTACAGTAAAAGGCCTTTCTAAAATATTTCAAGTACCAAGTGCTCACCCTGCATGATGGGTAAACACTCACAACTATGTATGGCCTGCTGGGAGGGCTGCATTCTTAGGGGACACAATGAATAGCTTGACAAAGTTATGCAGAAAAGGAACTATCACATTTTTTCACCATAGCTTGAGAGTCTAGACAATTAAAAAAACATCATACAGGTTCCTGTTTCTAAGTTACTTTTAACTTCTTGAAAATGTTTTAAGATTTAAGTCACATATACTAGGCAGCACAATTTAACATTTTCACAGACCAACTAACTAGGTTTGGGTAGTTTAGGCACACTTCATAGCACTTAGCCTTTATTTTATGGTTCCATGGCAAAACAGTTTAACACGTCACTCTTGAACAATCTGACTGATTTTTTAAAATCACCTTATAAAGTATGTCCCGGTTTTATTTTTTGTTGTTTTAGTTTTTTGTG
This sequence comes from Pseudocheirus occidentalis, assembly GCA_028646575.1. Taxonomy (NCBI): domain Eukaryota; kingdom Metazoa; phylum Chordata; class Mammalia; order Diprotodontia; family Pseudocheiridae; genus Pseudocheirus; species Pseudocheirus occidentalis. The sequence continues at coordinate 77,782,600 of CM053601.1, read as the reverse complement.
GTTTTTTTTTCCAAAAAGAAGCAAACATTGAAAGCATCAAAATGCTACTAGCTCTACAAGCCACCATATTAAGATAATTTATATACTGTGGACTGAGGAAAAAAATCCACTAAGATGATTAGGCACAGTAGTAAGGCCAACATGCTAGAAAACAGGACACAATGGTTTAACTAGGCAACAGTCAGAGGTCGGGATGTAAGAAGGGAGAAATGTCTTACAACTGGGGACTTGGTCTTCTCCCTCCTTTTTCCTCCCTCCTCCATGTTAGTACATTTTATTCCATATATACTAGGCCTTATATATGTCTGTTATGTAAAAAATGGTAGTTTCTTCCTGATAACTAAGTCATGTTTCTAAACCAAGGCAGATTAATACAATGTAGTCTTATTTTAATGCCGTCACCTTGGTACTCATGGCACAGGACCAAGTTTAAGACGAGAGATAGTGTTATCCCAAAATTCTTCTGGTACTTTCAAAAACAAACCTAGTTACAGGTGCCCAAAGCTGAATTTCCCCATTCTAGCAAGTCATGATAGACTGAAGCTGCAAGTGTATCTGGAATTGGGGCAGTGAATAAAAATCACAGTACAAAAAAACCTTTACATCTTCTACTGGAAAAAGCAACAGGTGTCACACATGGCAATTACTTACATAACAGCATCTGTTCTTTTAAAAAAATGTGTATGTATATATATATATATATATATATATATATATATATAAAATATCAGTTGCATAGGGATTTAAATATAAGGCCAAGAAGAAGATTAAGTAAAATAAAAGTTCATAGAAAGGGCACTATGGTGTCAAAACATAGTTATTTCCATTCATAGAATAAGAAATCTGTATTACTGTCTAATTAAAAAATCACAGTATGTTACTAGTACTAACAGTGAATGTCAACTGTCCCATTAATTTCAAGTTGGAAACCAAATACCAGGACTTCTAGGTAAGACTAAAAGCTCACTGTCTACACCTGATCAGTGTGATTAGCACAGCAGTGCTCTGTACGTACCTGATTATTGATATATTTTCTACCTTTTGTAAATAACATAAAGATCGATACATGTTAATAAATGTGAATCACAACATTACTGCATGCCCTCAGTGGTTTGCAGGCTAACTCGATATTTAATTACTGACTCCTTTAAAAGTGCAAGATCCTACCCTGCAGAATCTTCACCCAATGAACCCTAAACACTGTCATTAACAAAAACAAAAAACAAGAGAAATTCCACTGCTAAACTAAGTGTGTCTAAGGAAGAATTTTAGGTCCTAAATCCAGAATGGTTCATTATTATTAACTTATATAGCATATGTGTTAAGAGGGCAAATGGCAAGCCCCTAATTATGCTTTGCCTTAAATTAAAAAAATGTAGCAAACTATTGTTTACCACTTAAAGTTTCAGGTAGTCAATTAAGTTGTGAATCTACTTCTAATGCACTTTAAAATGGACAAGTGAAGTTTAGACACCAATTTCCACTCTATATGTAGCTTAATTAACCTAGACTTGTTATTTAGAATAGTGTGAGGAAAAATGAGAACTCCCAAAAGAACTGCATTAAGGTACATTATTTGGGAATACCTGAACCCATATTTTAACTGAAAAAGTGCATAAATAGAGTAATACTACAAATGTCTTAACTGGAGAACAAATGTTTTTCTGGGAGCTAAACAATACTATTTTTCTATGTTATTTACATTTTGTAATTTGTTCAGATACCACAAAGCACCATTTAGGGTAATCAATTGCTTGATTTTGTCTGAAACGTTCATTGACTTCAACTCCATTAATTTCAAGGGTCTATCCAGAGCTGAACAATCAAGTCCTCTTCAGTCAAACACTGCTGTGGATGTGGCTCTGTACCATCTGTTACCAGGAATTATCTTGAGAATTCTGGTTTCTTCTGTTCTTGGAAGGTGGCTGGAGAAGAATCTTCATTTGACACTCTTGGTAGGAGTTTCAGATTCTGTAGACTGTCTCCCATCAGTCCAAGCTTCTCGGGTACTCTTCAGTGCCAACGTCTTCTGTTGGTCAACCACAACATAGTCTACCCTCTCATCAGCTACACTGCTACCGGAGCCGCTGCTCTTTTGCTTTTAAAGACAAAGAAAGAAAATAAATGAAAAAGAAAGAAAGAGAGGCCAAAGCAAATGTATATTGAGACTAAAAAATAACAGGGTCATCCAAAAGAGAGCCTACTTAAGAAACAAGAGACAAATGACTGTATGAAGACCAGCCAACTAAATACATTATAGAAAGGCAATGATTCCAAACAATTTGTTCTGGGCCCTTCCCTATATTTATCAAAATTACCTTCTTGTTCTCTCTCTCTCTTGGATAACCCCCTTACTAACTATGGTTATGAGAATTCAACTCCGTCCAACAAAAATTTATTACATGTTCACTACATGTAAGGTACAACACCAAATTCTGGTGCTATAAAGCTAAAAACAAATATCCCTTGCACTCAAGGACCTGGATGAGGAAGGAAGAGAATGGAAGGAAATAGTGGTAGAAAAATCATACCTATTGTCATCTACCTATATCAAACATTCATAATCTTAATCAATTAATTAACAAGTATTTATTATGTCAGGTGGTGCATCAAAATCAAATATGAAATTTCTAATGAAAAAAAAATGAACAAAAGCACCCATACTGAGCCTCTCTTATGCTTGTTGTCAACATTTCCTGTTCAGGTGAAATGTCTCTTTTTTGGGAGTTTGCAAACTGCATTTACTTTCCATATTTCCCTAGTATATCAGTTTCATTTACCTTCCGTGGTGGTGTTGACTTTCCAGAGTCTAAATCTAGGTCTAGGTATTCCACCTGTTTGTCTCCCTTAGGCTTTACCATTGGACTGCTTCCTCCATCCAGGCTATTGCTGCCAAACAAATTCTGAAATTGAAACAAAACAATCACATGAGATATTAAGATATCTCAATTAGCCCTAACCTTGTAGAGAAGAGCTAAGCATCTGTTCTAAAGAGAAAGAGATGAAACAACTGCCTTGATTTAGTAATCAATATACATTTTAATAATATTTCATAGAGGAAGCAAGATGTACTAAACTTAAAAAAATAACAAAGCAATTTAATTAATATGTGCTTGTGACAATAACGGAGAGACTTTTAAAATTAAATCTCAGCTCTCACATATGTTGACATATCAAGCCACAATCAAGCCACAATACCTCAACCTTTTTTTTTGGTTTTGTTTCTGGTCCATATCATCATCGTGGGAAATTCCCAGTGTGGAATTCTGACACCACCCCTTCCCAAGTCCCCATCCTCCTGTCAATTATGAAGATCAGCAACTTCTCTGTTACTTATTGTTCTGGTGCTGTCTGGGGCCACTAATAAGTTAGATAGTCTGCCTGTTGGCATGTGTCATAGGAAAACATCAAATATAGATAGGTCTTCTTGATACTACACTGTTTGCTATCCTATCTCAACATTAATGCTACATTAAGTAATTTTAATGAGGGCATGCCCTTCAACTGGGGAATGACTGAGCAAGTTGTGGTATATGATTGAAATGGAATACTATTGTGCTATAAGAAAGGATAAACAGGTTGATTTCAGAAAAACCTGGAAAGACTTAAATGAACTGATACAAAGTGAACAGCACCAGGAGAACATTAGACACAATAACAGCAATATTGTATGATGATTGACTATGAATAACTGTAGCAGTGATGGGAATTTGAAGATCTCCCCTGCCCCTTAATAAGCCTAAGGGAATTTGAAGACCTTTCCTGCTCTGAAGATATGCCCTGCTCCCAGTAGGCGGAATGTAATGAAATGGAGCTTGTGGTAGAAGGAGTTCACTGAAAGGTGGAACAGAATTCCCAGAATGCTGGGAGTCAGAGCAGCTAGACTGGAGGGAGGAGAGAACATATCCAAGGGAGACAGTTAGGCATATGAGTAAATGTTGGTTGTTTGCCACCTGCTGTGACAGCTAGACTTGTGTTGGTTTGTGGGAAGGCTAAAGGATGCTGTGATTCTTTGTGCTGTTGTAGCTTATTAACTTCTTTGCTACTCTGATAGAATCAGCTTACTGGTTTGGGGATTTGGTTTTCTGGTGTCTGAATAAATGTTTTACTTCTGTCTTATATATGGAGAGTCTTTTGCAATCAAGCACTATGTAGTATATTTATAGTGATCACTGGCACTGTGAATATTGCATTGGCACTATAATGACTCAGCTATTCTTAGCAATACAGTAACCCAAGATAATTCCAAAGGACTCATGACGACAAATGCTGACTTTCTCCAGAGAAAGAACTGGTGGATTCTGAATGCAGATTGAACCATTCTATTTTTCACTTTATTTTTTCATGTTTTTTTTGTCTGTGTTTTCTTTCACCACATGGCTAAAATGGAAATATGTTTTGCATATACCTAGCAGCTTACCTTTGCAAGGAGAGTGAAAGGGAGGGAGGGAGGGAATTTGGAACTAAAAAAAAAAAAGAATGTTAAAAATTGCCTTTACATGTAATTGGGAAAAAATAAAATGCTATTTTAAAGAATAACTTTAAAATTGAGTCACACTTCCTTGGATCCTGGGTTTAGTGCTGAAAAGGACCTTATACGGCATTTATTATAATCTATTTATTTTATAGTTGAGGAACTGAGGTACAAAAGTGATGTTAACTTTGCCTGAAAGTCACACTGGCAGGACCAGATTTGAACCTAAGTTTTCCACCTCCAAATCTAGGTTCTTTCCTGCCTCTTATGGAGTCATCAGAATTTCAGAGCTAAGATTTGAGAGTAACTAGCCCAGCCCTTGGTTTTACAGAACAGAATACAGGTTTTAAGACAATAATTCAAGATTAAGATCAGTTATAGTTGGAAGAATATTAAGATTTTGGACTAGTGGACCTGGGCTAAAGCCTTGGGGCTACTACTTATTTTTGTGGACACAAACAGGGCATTTAATCTCTTTGGACCCAATTTCCACACTTATAACACAAGGGGGTTTTACAAGATGACCTCTGAAGCCTCCTATAGCTCTAAAACTCTGACTTCAGAATATAGGCCTGCTAACTCCCAGTCCCAATGCTCTCATTTCTAGTGCTCTGTCAGGCTATCTTGTATTTAGCCTTGATGCTTGCAGATTAAATTATGAAAACAAAAATAAGAGAATTAGTAGAATTTTAGGTAGTGAGTTTGTGCAAATGGCTATTGTCTCTATTGTTACTTATCTGTAAGAGAAGGGACATTTCTAGGAATTCTCTTTGCATAATATTGCATTCTCGCTCTTACTGCTTCACACAGTAGGGGAAGAAAGCAATCCTTCAAATGATCACAAAGAGAATTTTTGTGAGTTTATTTGATGGAGAATACTCAGATTCACAGCATCCCACGGCTGAAAAGGAACCCATTCAATTTAATTGGAAGTAAAAACAAAAACACGTATAAGCACCTTCGATCCACAAGACGCTACAAAAAGTATGAGTAATACAAGATGAAACAAGACAAAGTCCTGCCCTCGAAATCTTTCAGCTTAATATGTAGTTCGTTTAGTGAATTTCTCTGTTTTTAGTCAGTTCTGTACCCAAACAACTATACACATACTTTTAAAACTCTTTGGTAGAATATATTTAATATTCTAAAAGGTATAGTTGGTATGTGTGTAATGACAACCTCCTACAGTTGGAAAACTTTTACTTTACAAGTAATATTATACTATGGGGAAAGTACTGGATTTAAGTCTTGAAGATTAAAATCCCAGCTCTACCTTTGGTCGCCGTGTTTGCATCTATGGGCCTCAGTTTCCAAATATGTAAAATGAGGAAGTTGGATTCAATGATCTTAAGATTCCTTCCTGTTTCAAATCTGTCATGCTAATCATTGTGATCAAAACTGATGTTGCTATAATGACGGGCTATTTTTGCTTCTTATACTCTCAAAACAATTGGTCTAAATTCCACATTATAATCCACTACACAGTGTCCCAGTGCCACATGTTTAGATTATAAAGGGAGAATGGTAAACATTCCAGCTTTCCAAAATGGCACCAAGCACTTTTTTTCTTTTTGGAGGGGGGAAGGCAGGGCAATTGGGGTTAAGTGACTTGCCCAAGGTCACATGGCTAGTAAGTGTTAGTGTCTGAGGCCTGGATTTGAACTCAGGACCTCCTGACTCCATGGCCAGTGCTCTATTCACTGCGTCACATAGCCACCCCCAGGAATTTTTTTTTAACAATGCTTAAACATGGTATCTTTATGTATCTTTATATTCACTCATCAAGCATTTTTCTCTCCTGCCCTTAGATACCAGAGAAGGGAGTAGTGCCTATGTAGAAACTATTTCATACGTTCAATTTCCAATTTTTCTCAGTTTACAGATCTCCAAATCCCTGTTTCCCAACTTTCTCCTTTTATTTAAATACCCATCCCCGATTTAGCCCTTCCAATCTTTCCTCCTGACCACTCTCCTGAAATCTCTCTAGATCAGGCTGCTATAATTTCTCACATGGGCTATTGCAATAACCTCCAGTTTGTTCTCCCTGCCTCTGGTCTTTGACCTTTCCAATCTACCCTCCATTAAGCTACCAATCCAACATTCCTAAAACCTGTATCTAGCCATGCCACTTCCTAAGCATCACTGGCCTAGAACAGAATAGAAACACTGCTACTTGGCAGGTCCAGCCCTTCACAATCTGCCTCCAATTTATTTTTTCTAGATTTATTTCATGTTACTCTCCCTTCACATCTGTTTAGGTTCCCACCAACTGGTCTACTTGCTTCCCAAAATGTGACAATCCATCTCCTATTCTAAGCCTGTATAAAGGCTGAAATGTTCTGTCTTCTCATCTCAGCCTCTTGGAATACTTATACCCGTTCACGACTCCTGTCAGGTGCTCCCTCATATGTGAGGCTCCTTATAATTCCTTTCCCTAAATTCCTTCTAATTCCTGATGTTCTCCTTCATCCCCCAAAGTACTTTGCATGTATTTCTGTACTCATATCTGTGAATGCGCTATTTCCTTTCAGATAACTATAAGCTCACTGAGGGCAGGGACTACCATTTGATCTTAATATTGTCTATCTCTGCTACAGTAACTGGCACATAGCAGATGCTTAAAAAACACATTTTTTTTTGAGGGGGAAGGCAAGGCAACTGAGATTAAGTGACTTGCCCAAGGTCACACAGCTAGTATGAAGAATACATTTTTTAGTAGAATTGAACTAATAGTTATTTATTTTCTCTTCTATCATTATGGAAGAAACATTTTCTTCAAGGTTTCAAACGGTGCCCTAACTGATACCAAAGGGTTTGTAAGACTTGATTTACCTCTTCAGTGACTAAAACTCTTCCCATTAATATTCTATTGTCTTATGCCTAAACAGTGGAAACAGTTCGTGTGTAAGTAGGCTGAGTCCTCTGGACTGGAAGGGCGAGATTACCTGGGTGCATAGAAAAACAGCTGATTTTAAATATATAACACTCTTACAGGGCTGAAAAAAATAAGTAAAAAAATCATACTGCTCTTTTAATAGATGGTTTTTAATTCCCCATGTCAATTCAAAGATACCTGCTTTGTATTAACTCAGTCATTTATATCTTGAAGTTTTAAAATGCAATCAATTCTTCTTATTCATTAAAATAGTTTTATTGCTTGTTAGGCCCCAACTCAAAGTTTTCTCTGGTTTTGGGGCAATCTTACAGACAATTCAACCCATTTTCCATTACATTCAAGTAATTCAACAAACGTTTTATTTGCCAATGGATCTATTTTCACACAGGGGCCTCACTAATAATAATGCTAATGATACTTAAAATTTACATTGTGCTTAGTGTATGTCAAGCAATGGGCTATGCACTTTACAATATTGCCTCATTTAGTCCTCACAACAACATTGGGAGGTGAGTGCTATCATTATGTCCATTTTACAGATGAGGAAACTGAGGCAAATAGAGGTTAAGTGACTTGTGTAGGATCACACAGCTAGTATGTGTCTGAGACCAGATTTAAATTTGGGTCTCCTTTGTTCCAGGCATAGGCTCAGATCCTATGTGTTCTACAAATTGAATTATTAGGAAGAAAAAAAAGTTACTAAAAAAGCATCTGTTACACATGGTCAACTAACCAAAAATCCTAAGGATAAACAAATAACAAAGGTTGCAAAAAGTCAAAATTTTTACTAGATGTCCAAGTCCAGACCAGCTCCCAGATGGATCTCTGGGAAGGGATGAGGTAGGAATACAGTGGGAAATGCATGCTTTAAAAACTAAAGATATCAGTAAAAACTTATTTTTGTGCAATATCCTAATCTGAGAAGCTTATATGTTTCTTGCTGCTTCTATTCTGATGTCCTGCTATAATGCGACAGGGTATTCCACCAGTGAGTTTGCTTTAGGTTCTATCTTGGAGGTGAGGACAGTGGAGTGGAGTGGGCTTAACTGTGGAAGTATCAGAAATACTTTGTTCAAACAGGGCTTCCCCTGCTTATTGCACAGTAGGAGTTTGTAAGACTCCAGCCACATATTAAATTCCTTTTTTGAGGGGCAGGGGTCAGACATGTAATTTCACCATCAAGAGAAGACTTGGTATGGAAACTCCCCCCAAGCAATGTACATCAACAGATTCTCTAGAACTTCATAGGATGGAAGATCTAGAGCTGGAGGAGACTTTGGAGGTCATCTAGTCCAAACCTCTGATTTTTCAAATGAGGAAACTGATGTATGGAGAAGCTGACTTGCCCAGGGTTACACAGGTAGTAAGAAATGAGCTTTGAATATAGGTCCTCTGACTTCAAAGCTGGTATTCTTTCTACAGCACCATGTTGGAGGCATAAATTGAACTCAATTAAAGGTAAATCAATTTGACAGCTAAAGTTCAAGCATGACCTAAATGAATGAGTCTGCAATTATTATCTCCCCTTTCAGGAAAACTCTATTTTGTCTTTAGTTTAAGAATGAATTCAAGGGCAGAAATTGGATCTAATGATGAGATTTGGTGGTGAAGAGTGGATTGGGGGGGGGGAAAGAGACACAGGGAAATTTACAAATCCAATATCTGATTGGCAAGAAAAAATGTAATGAAATCTCCATTCAAACCATCTCCTTCACCCCAGTGGATATATTGAATGTAGAGTTAGAGTGAAAATGAGGCCTGAAATTTATCCTTTATATCTGAGATTTGGCCATGCCATTGTATGACTACTTCAGTATTCAAAAAAACCCCAAAACCCCAGAGATATACAAAATATATATTTTGAACCCCAAATATATCTTGAGGAGAGGGTATTACCTTGGTAAAGCACTTACACTTTTTCATTAATTCATTGAGAAAATATTCTGCTCTTGATACAGTTTGCATCTGTAATATTACACTGAATTAATCATAAATGTCATCAATGATAACATTTAGGGAGACAAAGAGAGAGAATTTTAAGGAATTGCCTTTTTCCTTATACATAGAAAAGATGTAGGATTAGGTTTGCAGCCTGGGTGAAATGAGTCTTGCCTCCATCTGAATGAGTTCTAAGCAGCAGCATGGTGAGAAGAGCTGACTTAACATGCAGATTTTACTTACTTGGTCTTCGCTGGACAGATTTGGATTCATGGGCACATAATTCTCTTCACTGTCATGGGAGTCACTGCTTGAAGTTGTGCTATGAACTGAATCCGGTCTGGGAGACATGGGAAACCTGGAGGAGCTAATCACCAGGAATTATTTTTTTCATAAGTAATATAAACTGAAATAAAATTTCTAAAAAATTTATAAAAATTGTAGGTGGAAACTTTAAACTTTTTTTGGTCCCTGTTTAGATTCATCAGTTTTATTTATGATCTCACACAGTCTTTTATTCTTAGCCCATTGAAATGCATAATGAATCTCTGGAGTTTAATCTTTAAAAGGTCATCTTTCTTTTCATGCACAGAGTTATTTTGTGTGGGAACCAAATTATAGGATCATCAGATCGCTGCTGGAAAGCTGGAAAGGGACCTTAGAAAATCACTGTGTCTAATCCTTCTTTTAACAGATGAGGAAACTGAGGCCCAGAGGAGTTAAGTGACTTGCCCAGGGTCACATAATTACTAAGTCTGAGACAGTACATGAACACAGGCCCTCCTTACTCCAAGGCTGAGTTCAATGCTCCGTGCACTGTGTCATGCTGCTTCTATTAAGGAAAATTAATAGAGACTGTTCACTGGAAGCCACATAAAAACAACTTCAGTAAAAAATGGATATTTGAAAATGCCTTTTAAAAAATCCAGCTTATATTATGTGGGCCTACAGGATGTTTGGCTGGAAAATAAGATGAGTTGGCCATGCACTGGGAGCAAAAGACAAACCAGTGAACTAGCTACATGCTCAATTGGGATTCATGGAAAGTCAAATGATCTAGAACAAGGATCTTTAACCTGGGATCCATGGATGGCATCCATGGAAAAAATGACATCTTTATTTTGACAAACTTCTAACTAGGATTTAGCAATTCTTTCCATTATGAATGTATCCAACAAAACATTATTCTGAGAAGAGGTTCATAGGCTTCACCAGATGATCAAAGGGGACTATGACCCCAAAAAGGTTAAGAATGCCTAATCTAGAAGAAGACCCCTCAACTTGTTAGATATTCTCCATATGGGGGATTTATGGGAGATACAGAGGTTGTGCAGACATGGCTGAACCTCACCCCATCACTGGAGACCACAGATGTTTTGCAGTGGTGGAATATGTGGAAAGTCCCTTCAAAAACCTGAATCATATCATGTGTAAATGTACCCTCACCTACTGGCATATACTCACACATATACACACGTGCCTGCACACATATACAGGGAAATGAATATCCCACATACACAATCTCTGTGCAGTGCTTCTCATTATTCCCACTTTGAAAGAAGAGATGCTTAGCTCTTGTCCCTCCTCATTCCATACCCGTCTGCTTGCTAGGCACTCCAGCTTTTAAAAATTACTCAAGATCACAAACAATGGTAATTATTCAAAGTAATGCAAATAAAACAAAGACTTACTCTCTAGCAAAACTCCTAGTAATAGGAGATCTCACAGGGGCTTGGAGTTCTTCCCATTCTGGCAATGGTTTGATTTCCAGTGGTGCTGGCTTTACTATATGAGAAAGAGAGGGGGAGAGAGAAAGGGAGAGGGGGAGAGAGAGAGAGAGGGGGGTGGAGAGAGAAAGAGAGAGAGAGAGACAGAGAGAGACAGACAGAGAGAGAGAGGGGGGAAAAGGGGGGGGAGAGAGAAAGGGAGAGGGGGAGAGAGAGAGAGAGAGAGAGAGAGACTCTTAAGGCACAGGATAATCTAAAACACATAGGGTGCTGTAATACTGATGCGTATGTGTATATATCTACATATATACTTTTTTTTAAAGAAAGGGTTGGAAGAGACCTGAGAGAAGATTATTGCTTTGTTTTATAGATGAGGAAAATGATAACTAAGATAACATAACTAATTAGCAGCGGGTCTGAATCAGAATCCAAGTCTCCTAGTTCTTGGTCCTGGATTTATTTTACAAGACTACATTGCTTCTCAATTTAAATGTCTATTTAATTCATGAACATTTGAAAAAAAAGAAAGAAAACTGTGAATAAGCATTTCATTTTTGTTTTATGCTTCTCAATAAAATTTTTCTTGATCAGTTGATGCTGAATGCTACTCTTGCATTACGAAGGGTTTTTTTTTCTCTTTTTTCTGTCTCTTTTAATATGCATTTAAAATCACATTCCTTCCTGAATTGAAAAATTACAATACTGGCTTATTTTTATAGCACTTTAATGGCTTATAATGTACTTTCCTCACAACAGTCCTGCAAGGTAGGCAGTATAAGCTTTATTATCCTCCTTTCACAGATGAGGAAGCAGACTCAAAGAGGGTGGGGTATCACCCAAGACCCAAAGGCTTAAAATGCAGAGACAAGATTTGAACTCAGGTGTTCTGACCTCAAATCCCAGGGTTCTTTCTACTATAGAACAATGTATCCCAAAGCCAATAGTAATCATACAGATCCCTCTACTGTATTTTAAAAAGAAACAACAATTAAGATTTTAAAATACTACTTTAAAATAGAGTATCTTAACCTGGAGTTCATAAACCTGTTTTAAACAAAAGTTTTAGCTGCTATATCAATATAATTGGTTTCCAATGTTTTGCATTTTATTGCATTTATAAACATTATTCTGAGAAGGGATCTGCAGGCTTCACCAGAATGTTAATGGGGTTCACAACACACACAAAAAGATTAAGAATCTGTGTTTTAAAATATCATTATGAAATATGACATTTTACTATGAACTGTGTCTTAAAACGTTTGATTTAGGTCTAGTCTAAAAAAATTAGTGATTCCACTTCAAAAAAGGTAAGTTTAAAGAATGTAAAAAAAATTAGTCGCCTATTTTTTGGCTAAAAATAGTCACCTTAAAATTAGTTTGCTTTTTCTAGTGGAGACAAGGTAAATTTGCCCACAGTTTCCACTGCTGAATTATAATAAAACCAACAAATGACAACTGGAAATAATTAGTTTGCTTTATGGGTGATCCTGATTTGCTCAGTAAATCAGAACTCTAGGGAGTCTGAAAAGTGAATTGACACACATATGCACATGACAGCTCAAAGACTTAATTTGGACACTGTCTCCCTTAGATGATGAATTCCTCTTTGAATTCCAAACAGTTATTGGCCCCCAACACTGGCCATCATGAAAATCTTTTCTTAAAATAAAAAAAACCCTCCCCCCACACCGCCCCCCTTCCCCAGTCAAACGATGGGCTCAGAAAACAGCTCAATTGATTCCAATCAGCTATTACTATAAATAATGGCATAGTATATAATGTGTGGTTATGTCAGATGCTCAAACAGGCTCCCAAGGCACATGACCGAGGGCACTGGGCAAGACGACAAGAAATGAACTATGAATTGCTTCATTAAAATTTTTAAGATAATGGGATAATTTTGCTGATCACTGTATATGTAGTAACTAATTATGGCGTCTGACCTTGCCTTGGCTCATCTTGCCTTCAGGGATCACAATTCCTTTTTAACCCCCAGATATGTGTTACAGTTAAAGCTGAAAAATGAAACCTGGTCATTTTTCCAAATACAAATCTCACCAACTCATGGAAGCTGGTTACATATATGGCATTCTCTAGAGTGGTAAATACCAGCAAAAGACACCATTTGCAACAATACAAATCATCCACAAGCTTGAGGACAAAAAAGTGAGTGAGGAAATGAGAAGTAACACAAGAGGGGGAAAACCCAATACCAAATATTTCCTTTTTTTGGTTTTAAACATAAGCTTCTGGATTTTTTTGTTTTTGTTTGAAAGACAAAAGGGATAATAGATTTAGGCTGGTTGGGATTCTAGAGGCCAATGAGTCCAATCCCCTCATTTTACAGATGAGGAAACTGAGGCAGACATAAGTTAAGTGACTTGTCCAGGATCATGAATTTAGTGAGTGTCTGAGGCTGGATTTGAATCAGGTCTTCCTAACTCCAAGTAACCTGTCCAATAAAATAGGAGTTGGTTTTCCTTTCAAAGGAAACTTTTATTCCCTCCCAAAGTTAAATGGAGACAGATAAGCTTAATTTTCAACAGCAGTAGTCATAAAGGCCTTACCCCCCATTTTTCCTTTAATGTAAAAAAATTTTTTTTAAATCCCAAAGTCCCATACAACATGCGGTGCTAAAGTACATACCCTTTCGTCTTGTAGCAAAGTCACCTATGGTTTGTGAATCAGTTCGCTCTAAACCATGGGGTTTAGGTCTTAAAATTTTGGGACTTTGACCTAATTGGTAGAAAGAAGACTCTCTTAATATAATGTTCTTTTTTAATGGGAAAGTTGGAATTCTGTAAATAAGCAACAGAACCCTGTGCAGAGAGGTTAAATTCCCAAAGTAATAAATAAGCCCACGGAGAATCTTGCAATCCAGCCATATCTCATGCTAGGGTAGAGGAAACACCACAGCTGAAGGGAGTATTAAGTTGCATGCAAAAATATACATAAGAAGCAAAGGGTTATAAAAGATGAAGGCTTTTTCATAGACTGGTTAGGTAATTTTTAAGCATTTTGTGGAAAAACCCAACCCCTTCCATGTTAGGAGCTTGTCTGCTAACATGACAAAAAGACCCATCACCCAAATAAAAATGTTCAGAGCTAATGCAAACACATTGCAATGTCATCATTCCTCTGAAGTATCATATCTTATATAAACACACATACACACGCACACACACACACACACACACACACACACACACTTCACAGGACCATACAGTCAGTGCTAGAAGAGACCTTCAAAGCCTTCTAGAAGAACTCTCCCTTTTACAAATGAGGTCTCCCATTTTCCATATTTTGATTCATTCACTCATTCATTCAATAAACATTAAGCACCTGCCGTGTATAGAACCACCATGCAAATACTATGTGGCAGAAACAAAATTTCAGCAAGTTTTTTCTTCATGAACCTTTCAGTCCACTAGGGGCATAAGACACAAGCCCAGATAAACTGCATTGGACAGGGACAAAATAGAGCGCTAATGTGGGGTCCAAGAACGAAGGTCATTACTGATCAATAGAAAGAAGGCTTCATGGAGGAGGTGGCATTGGAGTTAGGCTTTAAAGGATGGATAGGAATAGTGGCTGTTCTGAAAACTCCATTTTATTATATTTCTTTTCCCTGAGCTGCCATTTTTAGATCACTTCTGCCCCTATTCCTCAACCAGTCAAATCAATTATACACTTTCATTGGTCTAAGATGGAAAACTCTGAATTCTTTTATTTGTCTCTTTCCTGGTAAGCTTAAGATTGGATCCCCCTGCCTCCTCCATCCCAATAACATGAACATATTCTGCAGGGACTGTGTATTGGTTCCTATATCTGGTCTGCTGATGATAAGTTTCTTTGCTACTTTAGATTGCCACATAAAAATATCACTGTGACTGCCATCATTTCCCCAGTTAAGCTCTTCTGAGAACTCTGGAGTGGACACCATGTGGACTTGCACTGACCAGCACCAAGCTCTCCTTATCGTGACTTGATGTCATAAAAGTAGGTGATTCAAGTCAGTCAAGCTTGTAGGGTCCAGAGGAGACTGGGTAAATAAGGAAAGCCGTGACACCAGGAAAGAATGAGGAAGAATTTGAATAGGCAGTTCATTCAAATGCCTTCAAGGGCAGCAAAAGCCAAGACTGCTATGCTGATGGCTTCTAAATGTTTCCTATTAATTTTTAGTGATATCATTTCCGTATCAAAATATGTTCTAACAAAATTTTAAAAAATCAAGTCTGTAAAAATGAATCCCAAATTTCTCAATGATTTTCAATACATTAAAGATGCATTTCTACAAACAAATGAAAAAAAAACCTTCCCAGTACACTGAATTAATGGCATCCAAAGGTATGAAATTATGTCATCTTTACCTAGCAGCTTATCTTTCCTTTGCATTATTATCCCCAACTGTTAGATATCCCCTCTAACAAACACACAAAAGAATTTACAGGACCCCATGACTCCACATACAAGGTTTGCTGAATTGTGTTCTTTTCCTCTTTTTTGGGATGTGTGCTTGTGCATATGTGTGTGCATGTGTGTGTGTACATTTGCCAGGTGAAAGCTACAGTCTCATACTTTGCCAGTGCACTCACAACTAATACTTATTGCAGCCTAAAACTTCTTTTGATTGTCCTACAAAAGAAGTTTCCTTTTCTACCAACTGTGAAAGACTTCAGTGATTTGCCCAAGGCCATAGATGTTACCCTGGAAGTAAGGATGGGATTTAAGCCCAGCTCCTCTGATGCCCAAATTCGATGAGTACCCAGTACCACCCCCCCACCACACTTGCCTGACAATAGATAGAGATGGATGAGAATGAAATAGATAGGGGCAGGTCCAGTCTCCTTTAAAATCTGATTTAGCTTAGCAATTCCGCTTGTGGTGCAATCCTACCAGGGTCTTCCTCCTTAGCTTAGATCTCCAGGTAGAAAAACAACGGTTAGACATGATGTCTAAAAACATAACTTTATTTTGTCCACGAATAACTCAAGGTTAATTTTAAAATCTTAAGTAACGAAACAGTAATCCATCTCAAACGTACTTCACTGTTGAACAGCAAGCACACAGAGCAAGTAGCCAGGGATACACAGAAAAATCTGCACCACTTTGTACACATATTTTTGATGGGAGTCAAATACACGACCAGATGCAAGCTGAATGAGATTAACATCAGGATTCAAGACAAAAAAGTGAATTCCAGGCATTAGACAGAGCAATCCTCTGTGGGTTGGTTACAGGCTAATCTGGATATGCTGCAATGGTAATTCCACAGTCTTTGTGCGTCTGTCTGTCTCCTTCCCCCACTACGAACAGATCTGGAATGTCTTATCTTCCTATTCACTCCTTCCCCCAAATGTTCTAGAATGTTATGATACAGGTGAAAATGCAATAGAACAAAGAACAGTAAGGGAAAAGGAAAACAGAAAAAAAAACCATTCCACTGAGATGTGGGTCACTGATTCCCATGCTGACATCGTGCCAGGGGAACAAGGGGGAGCTCCCAGAAAGAAGCCTTGGCCAGCTAGCTGTAGCCTGGCCTAGATACGATGATACTGAAGACTGTCTCTGCATTCTGCCCAGTCACGTTTACAAGACTGGATTTGACAAAAGAATGTAAGTTACAATGAAAACCATTCAAGAACAGGGGAAGCTAGTAGTAGCCCTACTGTGCAAAATTATTATTTTTCAGATTCTTGAGTTTGACTGAAAACTGACATTTAGTTTGATGGTAAGGTGCTACCCATCTACCAATGGGAGGAGGCATAAAATTCCCAAGTACTCATGAAATTCCCGACATTAATAGGCAATAGTGAAGATCCAGCACCATAGACTTAGAATTTAAAGGCATCTTAGAGACCATCTAACCCTATACCCTACATTTTTGATTGAGGAAACAGAGCTGCCAGAGTGACCTGCCCAGGGTCACACGGATAACAAAGGCAGGGATTTGAACCCAGGCTGGTCTTCTGATGCCAAATCCAGTGTTTTTTCTACTACTTTATTTTAGTATGCAAACTAGGCTTCAGTTTAAAGGAAATGCACTTGATTGGGCTGACAATCAAAGTGTAAGCAAGACCCTAATAAGTGAGTTTGCTAATAGTAACTTTCTATTCCAGGAAAGTCCTAGTTTGTCATTAGTTTTAGAAAAATAAAATTTAGAGGTGGAAATTTGGTCTAATATTAAACAAAATAAGGAACATGAAGGGAGAGGAGATGGGGAAAGAGAGGAAAAGAAATAGGCAGAGAGAGAGCGCAGAGAGACAGAGATAGTGACAGACAAAGATACCGGGAGGGACAGATTAAGGATAAAGACCTTCAAATACATCTCAGATGATGAAGAAATGTTTACTTGCTCCATCCCCTCCTCAGTATCTTCAATGGAGAACCAGAGTAAAACTGAGTCCCAGAAGTCCTCCTTTACATTTGAAAATCTGATGTACTATTTTAGGATAATTTCAATACGGAAAAGAAAACACAAACAAAATCACAAATATCATTCATAAAATACTTTCTAGCACACGAAGAAGCATTTTTCTCATAACTCTGAGATGTAGAGGATATGAATAACCTTCCCATTTTACAGAGGAAGAAAATAAGTCTCCAAGAGATTACATTTCTTGCCCAGGGTCACACAGCGGGAAGTAACGGTTAGGACTTTAAAGTTAAAACTCAGTGAAAAAGAGAAAAACACAGGAAAGTCTCCTCAAGTTTGAAGGCACCCAAAGATTTCCTTGAAAATACAGATGATCTATTTGTTTTTTTTTTCCCATTGTTCACTCTATTGGTTACAACCCTTCTATATAACTAGACTAATGTCCAATGTGAAAGTATCTGCAGATTTTATACTTGATGGCATGCTACCTTGGGAGGTGGGGGGAAGAGGAAGGGGAGAAAATTTGAAATTCAAGGGATTCTGGAACTGAATCTTATAAACTAAAAGTAAACAAACAAATCAATTAATAAAAAATTAATTTTTTAATTAACAATGTGAATGTGAAGTATTTCACATTTCAAATGTGAAAGTATTTGCAGACCCTATACTTGATTGCGTGCTGCCGTGGGTGTGAGGTGGGGAAGGGAGGGGAGAAAATTTGAAACTCAAGGGATTGTGGAACAAAATCTTGTAAACTAAAAGTAAACAAATAATTCAATTAATTAAAAAAAATACTGATGACCTAGGAAGCCACCAATCCTCCTTAATGATTCAGTCTTCACTTTAAAGGCATGTCCTGAGATTAGCTGATACAAGGATATCTAATTACCCTTTGCCTTAATCTCTACACTCCAACAGTGGGAAGGATGTGCACAACATACATAAGGTTATTCATTAACTTTGTGAAAAAGGGAATTATCTCCAGGTGAAAACTAAGACATGAAATTTTTCTTTGATAAAAGATGGTCCCACAAATGCAGAGCCTACCTGACAGAGTTAGGTGGTAGGCAAGCTCTTCTAAAAGGGAAATACTATGTACTGGGAGTAAGAGGTGGTTTGATCATAAGTCATGTTTCTTTTCAATGTGATGAGAATCAAAGAACATTAGAATGGGAAGGGACACTGTGGAATCACCTAGTTCAAAATCCCTTGTGTATAAAGAGGGAGAAAAAGGCTCAGAGAGAAATCATTTGCTCAAAGTTCAGTTTGCTATTAGTAATGCCTGGGCTGGCTCCTGGGTCCCCTGCCTCTGGTCCCATGCCTCTTCCACTCTACTATCATGTCATTTGGCAAAATCTAGTCCCCAGGCAGCAGCAGAATTGATGCTTAAGATTTTTATTGGAACTGTAATCTCATCAACTTTTATATACCCTTTGAAAGTGCAGATTCCAGATCATTATCAGAAAAAGCAAAGCAATTATTTAAAAAAGAATCAGAGAATTGCAATCCTTATACACTAAGAAATGTAGCTTTATGAATAGTCTAAGTACTATCTTACACAAAAACTAATCCCAGTGTAATATAGTTTTCTAATTGTGGTGCTGTAGAAGACTTTTGAGAGTTCCTTGAACTCAATCAATACTTAAGGAAATTAATTCTAACTATTCATTGGAAAGACAAATACCAAAGCTAAAGCTGAAGGTTAAATACTTTGGGTACATAATGAAAAGACAGAACTCACTGGAAAAGCCCCTGATGCTGGGAAAGTTTGAAGGCAATAGGAGAAGGGGACAGCAGAGGATGAGGTGGATAGATAGTGTCATGGAAGAAATGAACATGAGCTTGTATGGACTTTGAGAGAGAGAAAGACAGAATGGCCTGGTGTGCTATAATCCATGGTGTCATGAAGAGTCAGAGACCACTGAACAAAAGCAACAATATAGTTCCCAATTTTGCAACTGTAACAGGCTAGAGCAGAAATAAGCAGAACACCTTTCTTAAAGGCTTAGAAATACTTTAGATATTCACTTCAAATTAGAGGCCAAAAGCATCAAGTTGGAGTAAAAAAAAAAACCCTCACATATATACATTTATTTGTTTTGATTCTCTGAAAGTAATCGCCCTGCATGGACGCAGAGACTTGCAGCACGGTGGCTTTCCAGGTGTACTCTAAGAGATCCCTTCCAGAAAACACTGGAAGTCCCCCAACTGGAGGGAGTGCTATGAGCCAGGAAAGGGAGCAAGTACTGCTATATAATAAGTACAATAACCCTGTCCTAAATCATCCTCTTTGATATGAGGCTGCCAGAACCAGTATTTTAGAAAATGATAGGTCAGTACACTTAGAAAACTTTTATAGGGGCAGTGAGGAAAGTGATGGATAATTTTACATAAAAAGTGCACTGTTTTTACCTTAATTAATAGATTCTAAATACTTTTAATGCAGAAAAACAATTTGAATAAACAAAATGTTGACTAATAACAGCTAACGCATATATCACTTGAAGGTTTGCAAAGTGCTTTATAAATATTAACTCTTTTTATCTTCTAAATGATCCTGGGAAGTAGGTGCTATTGTTATATAAATATTGTTTTTATATATATATATATATATATATATTAATATTTTAAGGATGAGGAAATAAAAGAAGGCATTGATGGATTAATATGTGATGGATCACATAGCCAAGAAAATGTCTGAGGTCACATTTGAATTCAGGTCCTCCAGACTCCAGGTCCTATCCACCAAGCCATTTAGCTGCCTATCAAGAGAAGATGAATATATATATAGTAAAGAGTGTGTGCATGTATGTGTGTGCATATTTCTCTCTCTCTCTCTCTCTTTCTCTCCTTCCCTCCCTCCCTCCTGACTCCAGAGCCTCTATTCACTGCCTTTTTGGGGGGGGGGGATGCAGGGCAATAGGGGTTAAGTAACTTGCCCAAGGTCACATGGCTAGTGTTAAGTGTATGAGGCTGGATTTGAACTCAGGTCCTCCTGACTCCAGGGCTGGTACTCTATTCACTGCACCGCCTAGCTGCCCCTCTCTCTGTCTCATATCCTCATATTTAGCTATAGAAGGAAGAGACTTGAGTACCTAATTTAAACAAAGAACTGATACATCTTGCCCAAGTCAAGAAGGTATTAAATAATTACTTGCTTAAATTACTTAAACCCAGGTCCCTCTGATTCCAAATCCAGTACTCTTGCCACTGTTCTATGATTTTTGAGATTCTGTTTGGGAAGAACCAGCTCAGGTTGTTTTGTGAGCTGCTCCCAGAGAGAAGCATGACTTTGAGTGAGCCCACCCACATCTTTTCAAAGGGGCTAACTGTCCCTTAGTGGTTTTTTACCCTAGGATGTTTACAAAATTCCACAAGATTGGTCACTGTGAAAATATGTCACTGACCCAGGAAAATTTCACCAGAAAAGGCTTTTCCCTCTGTATTATATGTGATGCCAAATATTAAGCTGATTAAACCACCAGCTATTTCTAGGAGGCATCCCAAAAATCAAGAGTGGAGAGTAAGAGCTGTCAATCTTAAGTAAAGTGAAAGAAGAATTAAAAAAGTAAAACAAAAAAATCCCACTTACATGGTGAATCAGGGGGTTTGTTGTTCAGTCTATTTTTTCAGTTCTGTCTGACTCTTCATGATCCCATTTGGGGTTTTCATGGCATCTGGTTTGCCATTTCTTTCTTCAACTCATTTTACAGATAAAGAAACTGAGGCAAGCAGGGTTAAGTGACTTGGCCAGAGTCATACAGTCAGTAAATGTCAAGAACAGGATTTGAACCCAGAGCTTCCTGATTCTAATCTGGAACTCTAGCAATCACTCTATGCTGACTCTCAAAGTCTCATAAAAAAACTAATTTTAATTCAACAGTTTTACATCTCTACCCCCTCAATATTTGTCCTATGACAAATTTTTTATATCAAGCTTAAGCAAATACTATATGATTTTATCACAAATTCAGAAGGTTCTTTTAAAATACAGTACCTTATATTTATATCCCTAGGGCCAAAATGCTAATAAGTTAAACTTTGGAATATATAAATATATGTATATATAATTATTTAGACTAATACACTACCAAAAAAATAAAAACCAGAGGCTGGAGAAACTTTCTAGATTAGTCTTTTTGGTTCATATATTGTGACAGAAAGATCAAAGGAATCAAATTTGCTAGGTTTTTTTGGCAGATATTTTCCATTTACTTATCTCTGTATTTGCTGTGTCTACTGAAAGAACAAGAAGGCAAGGATTATTTTGTTTCTGTCATTGTATTCCCAGTGCTCAACACAGTGCTTGGCACGTAGCAGATGATTAATAAATGTCAGGTAAAGCCTGCAAGAACTCTAGACATCGTGACACTCTCATAAATGAGGATGCTTGAGAAACAGCACCAGCAGACACAGGCAAACAGAGTCTCGTAAGACAGATGCTATCTAATGTTAGTTATCTGGGAGGATTGGGGCCGATCACTACGTCTTAGGTTTGTTTTTGTTTTTTTAATAGCAATGTCCTGACCATAGTGACCAAACTATGACTTGGCACATTTCATCTTGTACCAGTTTCTAAAAAATTTTAGTCTCATTCATAATTGATAGGTTTCTCTGTCAGGAAGTAACATCTTCAAAATATCCTTTTCAAAATCCAGTGCTAGGCAACAAAAAACACAGAAAAAGCCAAAATTCCAAAGAAGCCCAATGCTGTGGTTGGAAGGACGAGGAGGGCATATATACTCTATAAGACACTCACTGGTAGAGAATCCAGGGTTAAGCCCTAAACTAGGTTTTAGAGCTTTTGTGCACTCTTCTGGATACAATCACTTCAAAAGTATTCTAAAAACTCATGTGCATTGTAGACTGGAGCAGCTGACTTCTGTAACTGTCACCAGATGTAAGCCTAGCATGGTACTCTTTGTTAGCTCTTCATAATAAGGGGATAGGAGACTCATCCACTGAAAATGGTATCACGCCTAACAGTGATGGGTTTCCACTAAATATTAGCTTGAATCAAACTTGTTTTTGTATTTTGGATCCTACTAAGTAAAATAAAGATACTGCCTAAATATTTCCAGACCACTACATTAAATTCTGGATTGTCAAATCTACTTTGCATATTTTTATATTTCTCAACTTGACATTTGTGCTGGATATATTTGTCTATATACTCACTCTCTCTCCCTTATTAGAATGTAAGCTGTTTTGGAGTAGCCAGCGTTTCATACATTGTATTATTTGTTTCTCCAGGTATTCAGCACAGTGCCTGGAACATTTGTTCAGTCATTTCTCAATCCTGTCTGACTCTCTGTGACCCCACCACTTGGGGATTTCTTGGAAAAGATCCTGGAGTGGTTTGCCATTTTCTTTTCCAGCTCATCTGAAAGATGATGAAACTGAGGCAAACAGGGGTAAGTGACTTGCCCAGGGTCACACAGCTGCCAAGTATCTGAGGTCAGAGAGATGACGCCAATCTTCGTGACTCCAGGCCCAGCACTCTATCCATTGCACCATAATAAATGCTTACTCCAATATGTCTGCCCAAAGTTTTTTTTATAAATGATAATTACTAGATCATATAGTAAGACTTATTAATCTACCATTTAAAAGAAACTTTCCTACCAATATGTACTTTGCTTCAAAATATGTTTTGTAACATTTTATTAAAGCCTAGTTTTAAAATTTCATTCAAACAGTGAATGTCAACTTGTACTTTCACCGTGTTTTTCTGGCTCTAAACAGTTAAAATATAGAGGAATATTTTGGTTCCAGTAAGGTTAAAGATAGCACAGTTTATTGGATAGAGGCCCAACTTTGGAGACAAGAAGACTTTGGGTTCAAACCTGGCCTCTGACACATTCATACTCATTATGTGACCACAGTAATTGACTTAATGTCTCGAAAGACTAAAAGCTACAGGCAAGTTGCTGATCTTTATTGGGAGTTCCTCATATTGATGAGGAAAACACAAAAGTACCCACCAAAACCAATTTTTTTTTTATGCCACTGTATAGCAAGCCTGTTGAATGCTTTGCTAGGTCTATTCTACATCCTACTGCCAACTATACAATAGGCTTTCTGTTAGTTTTCCTATTATATGACTTTCTGAAATTTATGCAGGTGTGATTTTTTTAAAAGATAAATATACAAATTAGCAAGAAAATTTTGAACTCACTTTTTATTAGTTAAATAAATTTGAAAAAGACCGTTAGAAAAAGGGATCAATTTCCATCATTCCATAATATAAGTGAGAAAGTCCTTTATAAAGCAAGAGTATGATCTACCCAGCAGGTCAATGGATAACATCAGGAGACATATATGACCTATGGTAATAAACAGTATCAGAGTAGGGTCCCATTGTCTTTAGTAATAAAAATAGCAAGTGAATGTGTATAGTGGTTTAAAGGTTTTCCACACACAAATCTTTATGGTCCTTATCCCAAAGGAATTTTAACAGGGGAAAACATACACAAATACATATAAGCAAACACAAAGCACACTGGGAAATAGTAGCTCCCAGCATTCTTAACATTGATTAATGGGGCATCTGTGTCTTAAAGGCTTAGAAAGCCACTTGGGGTACCTGAGACATTATCTTGCCTATGGTGCTGTAGCTAGTATGAGCTGGCAATAAAATTTAAGCTCCAGTCTTCCCAACACATAAGGTTACCACTCTCTCCATCACTCCATGCTACTTAAGTAGCCAGGAGTGTGATGCCAGGCAAGTCACTTAATCCTGTTTGCTCAGTTTCCTCATCTGTCAAAAGAGCTGGAGATGGCAAACCACTCTGGTATCTCTGCCAAGAAAACCCCAAAAGGGGACTTGAAGAACTGGACATGACTAAAGAAGACTGACCAATAGCAAAAACCTCTACTCAATATAGATAATTCTGTGATACATAAAGTAATCAAGCCATTCAGCATAGAATAAAATGAATGCCAGTCCTCTAAGTTCCTGAGCTCTCAACTAGATTTTGGGAAGACACAAGACACAGAACAATGAAGGACCCACAGCATGATCATACTGGCTAATCTCTATGTGGCACTTTAAGTGAAAGCACTCTACATATAGTATCTCAGCCAGCCCTTTCTTTTTTTTTTTTTTTTTTAATTTTAATTTATTTTCTTGGTTACATCATTCATTTCCACAAGGTTTTGAGTTACAAATTTTCTCCCCTTTTTGTCCCTACCCCCCAGCCCAGAACATTGATCCCACTGTA
>CM053601.1:77720375-77757466 GCA_028646575.1 Pseudocheirus occidentalis | reverse complement strand
ATAGATGTGGTAACTGTGCCTCCAGTGCAGCCCATCTGCTCTCCTGCAGCCGCGGTTCCCCGCCCGATGCCCCAGGGCCTGAGCCGGCCGGGGTTTCAGCAACGGGTCCCAGACTGCTGCGAAGAGCCCCGCCTGCTGTGCTGCCTGTAGTGCTTTCTGTCTTGTGGAGAGTTTTGGAACTTGAAAATCTGTTTAGCATCCCATTTTATGAGTTTTTTTAGCGTGTTTGTGTGGGAGCTGCGGTGCTTTGCTGCTTCTACGCCGCCATCTTGGCTCCGCCCCCTCAGCCAGCCCTTTCAACAACCCTGAGGCAAGTGTTACTGTTATGCTCATTTTACAGCTGAGGTCACTGAGGCTGGGGTACAAGATCTGAACTCAGAACTCCCTGACTCCAAATCTAGAATTCTATCTATTATATCACTTAGCTGCTTCAGAGGAAGTTTTTTAACTTTAAGAGGAAGTTACCTACTCCCACCCCGTTATTGTACAAATGAGAAAAATGAATCAGATGAGATTAAAGCAACTTGCCCGTGGCCACAAAAATAATAACTTCCTCTGCAGAGACATCTTTTCAACTTGTGTGCGAATCTTACCAAAACCGCTGCAATGACTCAAAAGCTTTTAAACTGTGTTTTACATCTATAGGTCAAAAGTCAGAATGAAAGCAAAGCTTTCTTTCACCCGTAACACCGTCACAGGCACAGAGAACAACAACAAAAGGACATCACTGCAGTAACAAACAGACTGAAATTTTACCTGGTAGGATTATTAAAATGATAAAGAATGGCATTAAGTTGTGAATATATTTCTCACCATGATTAGATTCTATTCTGAGGAGTAGAAAATGATCTATTCAAGATAAATAAGTGAAATACTATACCAGGAGATTAATGAATAATCCTTAAACAATGATGTCTTTACTTAATTTAAGCAGATCACCGAACACGCGTACGCGCGCACACACACACACACACACACACACACACACACACACACACACAACTTCAGGCATTTTCTACCTCAATATGAGACATTATTAGAGTAGTTCAATGCTATTTATAACTACATTAAAAGAAACCAGAAAGACTACTGCATGCTGTCCTCACCTTTTCTGTCTGGCTTGAGGTTCCTGTCAACAGGGGGAGGCTCACAGTCTGCCACAGGAACTGGCCTTCTGGGAGGGGTCTTTGGGCTTGACCTGAAGCCCATGTGAGCAGGAGGCGGGACCTGCATTCCAAATGATGAAAAGTCAAATGTCCCTGGTGTCATTGGCACATAGTTGGCTTCATGAATTGGCTCTGTAATGCTGCTGGAATGCTGTCGTGGAGGGGAGTTGGGATTCATCGGGACGTAGTTTTCATCCAGTTCTTCACTTGATACACTCACCATTGTCAACATGCTTTTGTTTTTCTAAAACACATAACACACATGTTTCTTTTAATAGAGACAGAAGGGATGATGTGATAATCAGTGTGACAAATTCTACCTATTTCTTGGAAATAAGAAGCCATTTGTTCACTTAAACATCTTTTTATTTTAGTTCCACAATGCTAAAAAGCACAAAATTTTTGTTGGAGTGGCATATAATAAGATGCCAGAGTCAGTTATACTTACAAGGTGGCCATGGAAGCCTTCAAGGGAGCTAGATCTATCGCTTGGAAATGTTCGTGGAATATCATAGGAGTCTTGAGAACTAGCGTCTAAAAGAAAGAACAACACATTTTAAATCCTTCTTATAGGGAGTCATTCTGAGTATAATCAAGAATGACTCATTTTTCTTTATATTATAAAAGCCTAAATAAAGTTTTAAAAGACTTTAAAATGCCCTCTAACAGACTGGCATCAATCTGGTTGGCTCACTCTGAATAGCTTATGCACTTTTCCTGATCCTATGCACTATACAAAGGAGGCAGGAAAAGTGTGTAAGCTATTCAGAGTGGATTCAAACAAGGCCACTGACACTTACTAGTTGTGTGTCTCTGGGAAAGACAAGTCACTTCTTGGCACCTGAACATGTCTTGAATTTACTTATGTGAGCTCTTGTTGTTATTGTCTGGAAGAATATAAGTGGCCCGAGGGCAGGGGCAATTTCATTTGTTTCTCTCACCACCTAGTATGGTGCCTAACACATATATTAGGCACTTTAATAAATGGGTCATAGGATTACGGAGCTGGAACTAGAAGCTCAGAAACCGTCTAGTTCAACTCCCTCATCTTACAGATGATGAAAAACTGAGGTTCTAGGAAGCCAAAGTCAAGTAGGTGGTGGTATCGATCAGAAATGGGTTTTGACCTTTGATTCTGGAACCAGTTACTCTTTCTGCTGAACCAAGTGGTCGACAATCATCTATCAAGTGCCTTCCACATAGGAGACGCTATCTTACGCTCTGGGGGATAATACAGACAAAAACAACGCATAAATTGGCTGCAAATGCCTGCTGAATGAACTTCCTAGGATTTCTCTACTAAATCAGAATTTGGTTGTGATTTGCCCTCATATAAGGAGATCCCACACTGTGAGTACTCTTATGTTGATGAAAACACAGATCTTTTGTAAAAGGGGTCTGTATAGTTATTCCTTGTACTTCTGTAACATTGTATAACCTCTCTACATTGGATAAAATAATGAGCTTGAAAAATAGCTTAAAATTAGCCACTTGCCTATATATCTATAGCTTTGAAAATTCATTCCCCTTTGAATCTCTACCCAATATGGTCATACCAACTTCTGATGATCAATGCCATGCTGTAAGCCCAACTGTGGGTTATGTGCAGAGAAGGTAAATCTGGGGTCCCTTCCAGTTCTAGGTAAAGTCAGAAGCAGAGAGGTATTTCTGTTTGCCTATTTGTTACAAAGAAACCTTCTTGCTACCCCTAAGGACATCTCTGCTGAAGGCAGGCAGAATCCGGGCAATGGCAACCTTTACCCTCTGAATTGTTTCTGGGTCGATAAGTCACCCATTTCTAGTACTGGGATAGAGTTTCATTAACAAGCTAGAGTGGTATCAGTTTATTTTCATGACTACAACCTTATACTTAACTAAGCATTTCTGTCTGTGAGCTGTGTTCACAAGACACAGATGTCTTGGCAGCTATGGGTAGCAGGGAGAGGGGAACAATAGACTACAAACTTTACACAAGCCTTCGTGAATCTGATCACCTTATTTCAAAGTGGAACTTGGACCTTTCTCCACTCAAATTCTGTCCTGTTCTTAAGAATATAAATATGTATTTTCACTAAAAGAATGGCATTACTGGTTCTACATTAAAACTGTTCAGAAAACCCACCATAAAAAACCCACTTATTTAATCATCTTAGAGGAGGAGTTCTTACCCTTGGGGGTCCATGGGCCTTCAAAAAACCTCTGAATAGATTTTAGGGGGACAGGCCCATGAACTTAAATGGAAAAAATTATATTTCTATTTCCATTAACCTCTAAGTGAAATTTAGTATCTCCTTTACATATAGACAGCAACAGCCTTAACTTGTCTATATTTCAAATGTATTGTTTTGTTATTTAATATTCACAAGGAAGAATACATATCAGATTTGCGTTTTTAATATTCTGATAATTGTATTTCAATGTGATGGCTCCCTATGTAACACTATGTTTTTACTTTATGTTTCTACAAACATTATTCCAAGGAAGGGTCCAAGGTTTTCACTAGATGCCAAAGGGGCCATGACCCACAAAAGACTTAAAAAGCCCTGCCTTAGAGGATCACAGATTTAGGAATGGAAAAGGCTTATCTAAGGAATCCAACATCTACATTCCACAGAGGGGAAAGCTGAGGTCTTCAGAAGGGAAGTTACTGGCACAATTTCACACATATAAATATATAAGAAAGCTGGGATTCAAACCTAAATCTTCCAACTGCAAATTCAATGATTTTTCCATGGCAACACAAACAAATTTCTTTAGAAAAAATAATTAATTTTGCCCAGTTCCAAAAAAACAAGGAAGAGAGAGAGACTTAATGTCAAATAGGTGTGGGTATGACCTTCAAGAAAACCCTTTAAAATGTTACACACTGAAAACAGAATATAAAATCCACGGTACTGATTTTGATAAAAGGTAGGTCTTATCTTGGACAAAGTATATATTTTCCACGAAGGAGATTTCTCTACTAGAAAGGCCCCCATAATAAGGTGACTTTACTTGTAACATTTTTTCTTCTACACTATGGGCACTGAGGGCACTGTTACAACAGGATATAGAAAGTGGGGCTCTGGGGCATGCAGTTTATACAGGTATAGAAAAATGCTTCCATAAAACATTTTCTGGAAAGACATTTACAAACATCCAGTAAAACTGGCTTTGCAACTAAAATGGTTTAAAACCCCCTACCTGTACAGCTGATTAATCACTCAGCCATGGCCCATGACACCTCACAGAAAGGAGGAGTAGAACCAGTGAAAGGTTTTTTAAAAATGGCACCCAAAAGGTCAGGAGAAGAAGTAGGAAGAGCTCTGTGGTTATTCCAATTCCTTTTCCTCATCTGGTAAGGCAAGGAAGTGGTAGAAAGGAATGTATTCCTGATGAGGCTAAAGAACAGTCTTAAAAGCTAAGTTTCAGCAGGGGTCAGCAACCTAGTACCAGGATGCCATGACAGGATGTTAGTGTGGGAGTAGCTGAAGAACAAGATAGAAATCATAACTACTTAACCATTTCTGAAAAATCAGACCCTCTGAAAAGCCCAGTGACCACCCGTTCATTCAAATTCTGGTACAAGGAACAAAATGGAATCTGCAAGTCCTTCAAGGCTGACCTTTTCGCAATCTGTTCAAATCCACAGTGGAAATGGTATTACTACGAGATGGTGGGACCCCAGCTGTGGGAATAGAGTAACTACTGTCTGTGTCTGAGGCAGTTCGGGTAATGCTACATGTTTCCACAGGTGATCGGTCATGTGCGGGGTGTGGTTTTGGGGGCCGCGGTGGAGGAATATCTGGGATTGCCTCTAACTTGGACGTCTGACCCAAAGCTCCTTCTGGAAAAGTCCTTGGAATCTGGTACGTGTTCCCAGGTGTGGGGGGAATGTCATAGCCAATGGAGATATGCCTCATCTGCATTTCGAGGGATGATGTTCCAGATGGTGTATTAAAAACATAAAGCTCTCCGTCCACCTCAGTGCTTGATGGGGATGCTGTCTTTGGTAAGACGTCATGGGAGAAACTCCGGGGCAGTTTATATAGGCCGGAGTCTATAGAAACAGAGGCGGCTCGGGAGGGTAGAGGGTCATACATGGTTTGCTGCTGAAAAAAGCCATTCACCGCATGTTTGCTCTGAGAGGAAGCAGAATTTTTATGAGAAGGAACATTATCGTTGCAGTCTGTCTCTGAAGAGGTGGATTTTGCAGAATCAGCATGTGGTCTAGACAAGAATTGTTAAGAACAGAACAGATTATTAGTATGGTGAAAGCACAGGATCACTTATTCAGTTTTAACCAGAAAAAAAAACCAAAAATAAAAACAAA
This sequence comes from Pseudocheirus occidentalis, assembly GCA_028646575.1. NCBI lineage: Eukaryota > Metazoa > Chordata > Mammalia > Diprotodontia > Pseudocheiridae > Pseudocheirus > Pseudocheirus occidentalis. Next base: position 77,751,988 of record CM053601.1, on the reverse strand, counting down.
CAGCTCAACAATTAAAATACACAACTTAATTTTTCTTGGAGCCTGAGTGTCCTGTTCACTTAATCACAAAAATCACAGAACTTCTGAGATGGAAGGGAATTCAATCAGTATCTGGATCAAACCTGTGCTGTAAAAGGAAGAACCTCTTCAACGATATGCATGACAGTGGTCATCCAGTCTTTGCTAGATGACATCCAATGCAGGGAATCCTACCAACCCCCCAAAATATTCATTCTGCCTACAATAAGTCCAATAATCAGGAAGCTTTCTTTTGACAGTCTTTGAAGTACTTGAAGACAGCTAGGATATCATGCTCCCCTTGAGCCTCCTATTTTTCAAGTTAAACACCCCCAGTTCCTTCATACTGCTTGTGTTCAGGGGCATCTAGGTGGTGCAGTAAATAGAGCACTGGCCCTGGATTCAGGAGAACCTGAGTTCAAATTCAGCCTCAGACACCTAACATAAAACTAGCTGTGTGACCTTGGGCAAGTCACTTAACCCCAATTGCCCTACTTTCCCCCTCCCCCTTAAAAATAAAACAAAGTAAAACATACTGCATGTGTTCAAACCCTCTTTGGAACAGCTTCTAGATTATCTATGATACAGAGGCCAGAATGGAACATCATGTTCCAAATGTGACCTAACAAGAGCAATGAGCATAGTTATGCGTTAAATAAATGGAAGGCAGTGGTTAAATTGAGTGGAGAGGAAAAAAATCCAACTAGTGCACAATAATACCACTAAAAATAACTCCAAATGCAATCCTGATTCCCCTCGGGTCTTCTATCTTCCCTGCCCATCCTTCACTCCCCCAACCTATCCCACAATGAGATTCGGAAGGGTTATTAAACTCTGGGAGGGGTAAATGTTTAACATAACATCCTCTGAACACTATATGAAGCTTTACTAGGTAGTTTTACCCACTTATGTTGAATCCCTTGCTTAGTATAGTTAAAAATATAAAAATGATATAGTTTGGTTAGAATTTGGTGTGAGTTACATAGTTTGCAGTATAGGCGTTTGATGGTTTTGGTGTTTTCATCTATATTGCAGTTACTTCCCCCCCACTGGAAACTAGCTGATAATGCAAGTACCATATGGGAAGAGAATGAGAAAACTAAGAAACTTAATTAAGTCACCTCCAAGTCATAAAAACCATAAGAAATGAAAATTACTTTCTTCACGTAATACCTTTCGTTTGGACAAGCAGAGAAACGTTCAGCTACACTGGGATTGGAATTAAAGGTGCTGGGGTTGGGGAGAAGGTTTCAAAGAGCTTTCACACGCAAGCCAACACAAAACTAACAACATTAGCAAAACCCATACCTTGCAGCTGATAGCTGAACAAGATGCACTCACCATCTGCTTAGGTTGAATGAGAACCCTTGCTGCATTTCAATCAAATTACTTCCTGAAATAACTTGGGAGAATTTTCTGTCTCCATCTTCCTTGACCTCTCTGTAGCATCTGATACTGTTGACCATACTTTTTGAAAAAAACAGAAACACTTTTTTCCCTTGGTTTTGTGACACTGCCAACTATCCTGTCTCTCCCTCTTGCTTGTCTCCCTGAGTCAGCTTCTACTCCTTCCCAAGGTCCAATTGTCTAAGTCCCTTGTGTCTTGGCCATAGAATCACAGCATTTTAGTCTTAGAGATCATCTCAACGCTCCACTTGCTGATGGGGTAACTTCAAGCCCAGAAAGCTTAAATGATTAGTCAAGGTCACAAAGCACTGGCATGATGGGGATGACAATTAGCTAGCACCCCATTTATTTATCCTGACAGTCATAGCAGGTGCTTACATAGTTCTCTGAAGTCTGCACAGTGTTTCATCCACATCATCTCATTTAAGTGTTTCAACAGCCCTTACAGAACGGAAGTATGAAATTCCACCTATTTTACAGGTATGGAAATTGAGACCCAGAGGTCAAGTGACTTGTTTATCATTGCAAAACTAATGTTTGAGTTAGAATGTGAAATCTTGTTTTGAAACTGATTTTAAATACAGAGAGCTTTCCACAGACACAAGAGACAATAGTAAATTAGCGGCAGAAATGAGACAACAGTACTGACCTTCAGGATTTCCAGTTCCATTTTTTTCCCCCATGACTCCACAGTTTCTCCTTGCTATTTGGTACTAAAGAGCCAGAAGAAATCTTGGTTTCAAGAAACTAGGCTCCAATATTTATTAGTCATGTAAGCATGAGCAAATCACCTATCCTGTAAGTCTGCTTCCTCACTGTACCACCTACTTCACGAGGTTGCAGGAAGGACTTGTTCAGTCATATCTGACTCTTTGTGACTCCATCTGGGTTTTTTTTTGGCAAAGATATTGGAGTGGTATTTCCTTCTCTAACTCATTTTACAGATGAGGAACTGAGGCAAAGAGGGTTAAATGACTTGCCCAGCATCACACGGCTAGTGAGTTTCTAAGGCCAGATATGAATTCAGGAGGATGAGTTTTCTTGTCTCCAGGTCCAGCACTCTATCCACTGTGCCACCTAGCTTCCCCTTGCTATGAAGACAGTACTTTGTAAATCATAAAATATTATATAAATCTGAATTATGGTTACTCTTCTTGCTACATTTTCTCCCTTGGAGAAAGCAAAATACAGTGGAAAATACTTTGGCTTAAGTGTCGAGGATCTGGGTTCAAATCCTAGCCGTACTACTTAAAAAATAGAGGCCTTTAGGCAAATTGCTTCCTTTGCTTCTCTGTGAAATCACAGTATTGGCATAACAGGTAGGAGTTCTTAACCTCTGTGGGCCTGGGGAAGCCCAAGGAGTCCTTTTCAGAATGTTTTAAAATGCACGATATCAAACAGATAAGATTGCAGAGGAAATCAGGTGAAACTGAAATAGAGTTATCAGTTGCTAATATACACATATAAGTAAATAAATATATTCAGATATTTACTTTACACGGATATGTGTATATACATATGTGCATTTATACATGTGTGTATCTCTCTGTCTCTCCCCCTCTCCCTCCTCCTCCCCTTCTCCATCTCTTTCTCTCTCTCTCCCTCTTCACTCTCTGTCTCTTCCTCCCTCCCTTCCTTCCCCCCTCTTCTCTCTCTCAATTACTATGTGCCAGGCACTATTCTAAGCACATTAAAATCACTATCTTCCTTGATCCTCACAAGTCTGAGAGGTAGGTGCTGAGGCAAAGAGGGCTAAGTGACTTGCCCAGGGTTACAGGGCTAGTAAGTGTCAGAGGCTGGATTTGACCGCAGGTATTCACTGTGCTGCCTAGCTGCCCAATGATTTATCGAAATATTAAAAAGCCATGTTCATAGGTCCTGGGTGAAGAGCTCCTGGCCAACATGATCCCCAAGGTACCTTCTAGCTCTAGTCATATAGGACTCACTCATTCTCATGGATACAACCACTAATCTCAATCTTCACCCCCCACTTCTAGCCAGAGTCTGACTCATTATTTTTAGTTGCCCAAAGGGTATTTCCATGTGGATGCCCTACTGTCGTCTTAAAGTCAACACCTTCCCTGTAAATTAATTTGCTTGATGTCCCAGTTTCCTTATTTTGATTCAGGGCAGCATCACTCCTCAGTCCTACAGGTTTAAAGTGTCTGAGCCACCTCTGACCCTGTCCCTCTCTTTTACTCCACAGCCAACTAGTCACCAAGTCTGGTCCCATTCTTCATACTGATAACAGAAGAATACAGAGGCTTAAATACAGAGGTGAGCTGGAGCCAGCCTGACCCTCCTTGTGAGAACTAATTGTTAAATTTTCTGTGTGAGCAATTACAGCTGAGAAGAAAGAAACCCCTGAGAATCAAGGCTTGATTTGTTTTGTTGGTTATCTAGATTTAATTAAACTTAAAAGGGTGCTGTGTGTATTCTTTCCACCCCCACGGACAGCCAGTTGTCAAACATTTACCAGAACATCCCCACATAAATACCATTTTCTGCATGTCCTTTCCCCTGCTTGAAAAGCCCTAACAATTCTCTAATAGGCAGTAGGTAGAATTCAATTCATAGGACCACAGGCTTAGAGTCAGAAAGACCTCAGAGGTCCAACTCAAGCCTATGTGGGTATAAGATGGCATTGGGGCAGAACCAAGATTTAATCCAGTTCTTTCCACTGTACCCTGCTTCCCAATTCAATTATTTCAACAAATTCAATTCAATGAGCTATTATGAAACAAGGCCCCATTCTAGGGACTGGATATGCCAAGATGAAAAACAGCACAATCCTTCCCCTGAAGAAGATAAGATCCCAGCAGGAGAAATGACATCTATAAACATATAAATATTTGATAGCATGTGATAGGTGTATCCTATTATCACAGATCTGGAGCTGGGAAGGAACCTGGGAGGCCTCTTAGTCCAACTCCTTTGTTTGACAGTGAAGGAAATGGAAGCTCAGGAATTTTAAATAACTTGCCCAGGACCACACAGGTGAGCATCAGAAGCCAGATACAAACCCAGTCAATGCTCTTTCCATCTGTAACATTGCTCCCCTACCCCTACTTCAAAGCACATGTCAAAATGCTCCAGAGACATGTGAGGAAGAAGAGATCACTTTTGGCTGTGGGAAGGGAGAGGGCAGGGAAAGCTTCACGGTGGAAGTGACACCTGGGTGGAGTCTGGAAGCAGAGCATTTCAAAAAGGGAGAAATGAACAAGACTATTCCAGGCAGGGGGTAATAACCTATTAAAAAGCAAAGAAGTGTGAGGATCAAATTAATCAGAGAATTCAATTAATGGGTTTAATTAATTAGCATCTACTTAAATCAATTCATTTAATTAACAAGAATTTAATGATTAAAGGTGAATTAAATCAGGGAGCAATTGGTTTGCAGTCCAATTTATCTGGAAGACAGAGAAAATTATTAAAGAAGGCTAGAAAAGTAGGCTAGAGGCAGGGGGAAAGGGAGCAAGGATTTATAAAATGTCTACTATATAAATATAGATTTACACATATTATAAAAATCAGTATACTAAGTGATTTTTTATATACAAATATCTCCTTTGATCTGCACAACCCTGGGAGATAGGGGTTATTTGCTGCTGCTGTTTTTAAGTCATTCAGTCTTCTCTGACTCTTCATGACCCCATGGACCACAGCTTGCCAATGATGTCTGTAGGGTTTTCTTGGCAAAGATATTGGAGTGGTTCTCCATTTCCTTCTCCAGCTTATTTTACAGGTGAGGAAACTGAGGCAAAGAGGGGTGAAGTGATTTGCCCAATGGAATGAAACTAGTACGTGTCTGAGACTAGACAGACTAGATCTGAATCGAGGTCTCCTTGATTCCAGGCTTACCAGTTACCTCAGACAGATTAAAGGTCTTAAGCATCAAAATGAGGAATTTTGACCTGTTCGTTACAAAGATTATTCTGGCAAATGGATAATAGATAATAGATTGGGAAGGGAAAAGACTAGAGTCAGGGAGAGCAGAAAGGAAATTATCACAACAGTCTAGTCAGGAGTGTTGGTAAATGTTTAACACTGTGCTATTTAAAAAATTAAAATGTGTACACAACACACTTTTAAGTTTAATCTGTGTTAACAATTTTTCCATCAATTTCTTAAGCCTAGATAATCAATAAAACAGTAAATACAGCCTAGATTTGTGGCATTTGTTGATTCTGGAAGTATAAATGCATACTCTGAAAATTTAACAATCAGCTCCAGCAAACCCCTGAATCCAAGCAGGAGGCAATAAAGCCTTGAACTTGGATGATGGAGAAATGGCAATAAAAGAGGTGAGATCAAATAGAGAGAAACAGCGGGAGTGTCCAGATGTGGTCAGGAGAGAATGAGAGAGAAGTGGTCATAGTAGTAGCCTTGAGGTTTCAAGTTCAGGTGACAAGGAGGATGAAAGTACCAATTGTAACTAACAGAGAAATCAGCAATAGGAGCCGGTTTCAAAGGAAGATGATGAGATAAATTTAAGACAAGTCCAATTCCTTAGTCATGGTTCTGGAGAACCTGCCTTGAAGTTGTCTGAGCCTCTGTATATCCTCTGATTCCTACCCTGCACTGTGTTCTCTTTAGAACACATCAGTCAATGTGATCATTTAACTTTTCATTTCTGTCCTTCTCTCTACCTCCAGGTTATTCACAAATGATATGAAATTCAGTCTCCCATCTCTCTGCCCATCCAAATCCTTACCCTGATTACAGGTACATCTAGTTCCCACTCACATTTCTGTGAAGCCTTTCCCAAAGACTTGAGCCCACAGGGAGCTTTCCCTTCCCTGAATTTCAATGTCGCTTGTCCCTTATATTTTAATCCTTCAATTTATACTGTCTTGTTCTATAACTATTTCATGTCTACATCTTCTGTATTAAGTAGAATATAAACTTTCAGGGAGCATGGCCCTCAGTACCTAGTAGCTTCTTTTTTTTTTGCTTTTTGGAGGGCAGTTGGGGTTAAGTGACTTGCCCAAGGTCACACGGCTAGTTTTTGTGTTAAGTGTCTGAGACCGGATTTGAACTCAGGTACTCCTGATTCCAGGGCCGGTGCTCTATTCACTGCGCCACCTAGCCGCCCCCCTAGTAGCTTCTTAATAAATGACTGTTAAGAAAAGAGTTGTGTTCCAGAGCACTGTGTTGGACACATACGAGGGTTTTTTCCCCCCTTTAACAAGACCCTTGCTTTCACTGGTATAGAGAACTCCTGATGAGAAAACTGGTTTTGCAACACAGAGGTGCTTCAATGAGGCATGGAAATTCCAATGATCGGCTTCAGGGCCACACAAACTGGTCAGTTAGGATCTGAACTCAGGTCTTCCTGACCCTGAGCTCCCCACATTCTATTACTGCCTCTCTAGTGCTCATAAGTACTTCTTATGAACCTTAAAGAGCTATGTAAATGGGAGCTATTATTGGTTAAGAGATGATTCTAGGCAAAAGGGAAAACACAGAAAAAAATGTGTAATATAGTAGTCCATTTAAAAAAGTCAACAATGGAATAGTGGCACTTCTGTTTTTAGGAGGAACCTTGGTTAGTTATCAAGGAAATAAAGCTGGGGACATGAAATCTTAAAACACACACAGCAAACAGGTGCAAAATCAAGTTAGAATGTGTATTATTAACTAGTGAGATTAAAAAAATCATCAACCTTTCTTCTACAGGCAAAATCCCATCACAACAAATACAATTCCCTCCTCTGGAAAAGGGAGCAAACGCCTTCTTGCCCCCATGAAAGGCCCATAAGCAAGGGCTCTGTATACCTCACTACAAAAGACTATACAACAGAACCAAAGAATATGGTCCCAGCTCACAAGATAGTCAATTACTATAGAGAAAGAACTTGTTTGACAACTTAATTACCATGTGCTTTAAGGGTAGAGAAAGGAGTCAGTCCCAAGTTTCCCTCTTAATGGCTCTTTAAATGCTTTTATAGCCATCATCAAGTCAGTGTGATGCATTGGTCAATAAAGTTAGGAAACACTGGACTCTGGGCTAGGCTGCCCACTTGCTAGTTGTGAGACTGTGGATAGCCCTCCCAGCATACCTCAGGTAACTCACCAGGAGTTAAGTGAAGGGCTCTGAAATCTGGCAAGAAGTAGCTCCTTCCTACACTCTATCCTCTGTGTTGGTGAATCATAAGCAAGTCTCTTGACTCAAAGCTCTTTTTAAACTGAAGAGGCATCAAATAACTATTGCCTTCTATAACTATCTCCTTACCCCTACCTCTCTCAAATATGCCAACTACCTACACAAACCCACCTAAAATGTCAAACCAAGAACTACATGATTAGATCCAGGACTTTGGAAGAGGAAGCCATGATTCTTTTTTTTGGGGGGGGAAGGGAAATTTAGAAAGGCTCTGAAACCCTCCAACTTTATAGAATCATCGCTTCAGAACTGGAGGGAACATTCAAGACCATCTAGTTCAGCCCCTTCCTTTTATGGGTGAGAAAACTGAGGGTCAGAGAGGACTTTCTCCAGGTCATCTGTAATTGCCAAAGTTGGGATCTGGGTTCATTCAGGTCTTTATGACTCCAGGCCCCCAGATCTTTCCTTTGGACCCTATTCTGTCTCCTATATTCAAACTGATTGTCCCCAGTCACTCAGATGAAAAAAGATGAATTCTAGCAGTATATTTTAATTAAATTACATTTCATTCCAACCCAATAATTTGGATGTTCTGTGGCCTTTGTTATGTAGGGATTTTACCTGTTGTAATTAATTCCTTACACACAGACATTCCCAACAAGCTGCAGAAGACCAACACTCACAGCAATGGGATCTTTTTGCTTTCAAAGTCTTCGAGAAGTAGATATTCCTCTCCTTCTTCAGAAACAAAAGAGGACCCTTGGCTGGTTTATAATCACATAAGAAATGGAGCAAGATCACCATTTACACATCAGTGAAATCTCGTAGGCAAGTTAAGTCTGCAACAGAGGCTAGGTATGACAACCTGCAGCATTCAGCTTTCTGACAGAGCCTTGTGAAATGAGCCTGTACCCTTGACCCACGGGTAATATCTCTCCTACCACTTCCCTGCATATCAATTAACTTCAATGTACGACATCATTCCTGCAGACAGAGTGGGCCTCCAACCTTGAGCAGCAAAAACTATAAACATAAAATTTTAAAAAAGATTAGATAGTGCAGGATTTTACCTTGTGGGTTCCAGCTTCTTGCTTTGACAGTTGATGAGCAAGAGGTAGTCTTGGGGATCATCCTGAATGGGAAGAGGCTCCAGGTGTGATGGTAAGTTAATTAGCTGATAGGGAGGAGGTAGAGTGGCAGAGGATGGATCCATCTGCATAGAAGGTGGTGACGTATTTACAGCTAAAGGGAAGTCAGTTGAGGGCTGCAAAGAGCCAGGTGGTTTCACAGGATCTGGAAAGCAGAGAAGAAATATCAAGTGGTAGTCTCTCTTGTCTCCTTTCAAGGAGTTTTTACTTAGCATTATAGATTTAGGTAGGACAGGTCCTCAGGGTTTACATTGTCCACCTTCCTTAGACTTATGGGGAGAGTGAGGCCCAAGAGGTGAATACATATACATAGTGGCTTAGCCAGGATTTGAATCCAGATTCTCAGATAATAAATACAATCAAATCAATCAACAAGCATTTATTAAGCAACTGCTAAATATGTATTTTATAAATAAATGTATTCCTTAAATAAATTTCTCTAAATAAGTTAATTTATTACAATAATTTAAAATAAATTATAAGTCTGCTATTTTAATAATAATTACTAAGTTATTCTTATACATTACATTTAAATAAACGTATGACCTAACTAAAATTACAATTATAAATAAGTCAAATCAATAAATAAATATCTATGAAGTACCTATTATGTGCCAGAACTGTGGTAGGATTTGGGGATAAAAGTACAAAGAATGAAACAACCCTATTTACAAGGAGTTGCATTTTAATGGGGAGGGCCAACAAACAGATATATATAAAACATATACAGTAAAAATATAAAGTATACACAAAGTACATTAAATGCAAAGTAGTTGCTACTGTGAGTGAGTACTAGGTATTGTTTGTCCTTTGTTTTTGAAGAGGACCAATGACATCACAGGTGATGTCTTGACTTGCTAGTGAATTGGATTTAAGTGAGGCAGAGTTGCATAAAGTCAATAATGCCCAGTGGCAGGACAAAAGTCAGGGTGGCTGGTGATGGCCTAAGATGTAATGGATAACTTTGGCATCTTTGATGTCTGACCAAGCTCTAAGTGCTCCACAGTACCTCCTTCAGCTGCCTTCATGGCCATTCTATTGGGAAGTCTTCACATGCTTGGGGTAGACATTCCCCTAATTCACTAATGGGTCTGAGGCCTATTGATTGAGATGCTTTTACTGGGGTGTAGTCACTGTGAATGCTACAGCTTCTTGGAGTCACAGGTGAGAGTTGGGTGACAAGTGAATATCAAAAGTAGATGAGCAGCCCTGAAGAGGGCTTGGCAGCCTCACACCAAGGTGGTAATCCTCCCTGAACACCTCATATATCTCCATATAGTAGTTGGGGGGATGAGGAAAGGCTTTATGCAGAAGATGGAACCTGAGCAGCATCATAAAGGAATTGTGGAATCTATGAGGCAGAGGTAAGGAGGGTATGCTATCTAGTCCTGGGGGATTGACATGGCAAAGAATTCAAGATGGAAGATGGAGTCTCAAGTGGAAGTAGCAAAGAAAAGGGAAGGCTGGTTGAATCACAGAGTACAGGAGGGAAAATGATGTCCAATGGGGCTACACGTTTTCTTTGAACTTTGCAAGTTTCCTACTACCCTACATGAGAAACTTCAGGAAGATGAAAAAGATCACTTCGTCTTTAACCAATTATTGTTTATTTAACTCAATTTATATAGAAGAGAATTAATTCGTTCTTGACTGAAGCAGGGATGTAACAAGGAGGATTCTCCATTCCATGTGATTTGAAAAGGCCTTGTCCTATAACATCCTCTAAAATGATCTAACAGCCAATGTGAGAAGAGTGTTGGATCAGGAGTTAAAAAACTGCATTTGAACTCTAATTCTGATGCTACCTGTTTGTACTGGGGCAAGTCCCTGCCTCTCTCTGGGCAATTATTTCCTATTAAACAAGGGGGCTGGATGAGATGAGCTTTCGAAGTTTCTTCTAGGTCTAAGTCATATGAACTCATAATAAATAAATGATCACAGGATATGGAAAAGGTGATTCTCAACAGAAGAAACACAAACTGTCCCAATAAAAAGAAGATACTCCCACTCCATCTCGCCCCTTCGCAGAAATGAGAGGTCTACAAGTATGGCACTTATTTTTGGATGTTTAGATGTTTTTCAATGTATTGCTCAACTGTGCTTATATTTCCTCTTTTTTGAAGGGGTGACAGTGGTCTTAAAAATACAATTTGTTAAATGAAATAGCTCTTTGTGAAGGGGAGAGAGATACTAAGTGAAACCGGTTATGTAAAATCAATAATACACCAATAAAACATTTTTTTAAAAGAATGAAAAAAAGAAATATGTTGCCAACAACCATGTAAAAAAGCTCTAAGACACTAAAACTAGAGAATTACAAATCAAAACTCTGAGGTTCCATCTCCCACCTATCAGAATGGCAAAAATGACAAAAAGGGAAATGACAATTGTCAGATGGACTTTGGGAGGACAGGCATATCAATGCATTGTTAGGGGAATTAATTGCTCTGGAAAGCAATGTGGAGCTATACCCCTATGCTTTTGATTATGGTCTACGTATCCCAAAGAGATGAAAGACAGAACGAAATGATTCATATATGCAAAAATATTGCTAGTAACACTTTTTGCAGGAATGAAGAGCTGTAAACAAAATGAGCGTTAATTTTTGGGGGAATGACTGAAAAAATTACGGTATATGAATGTAATGGAATATTACTGTGCCACAAACACGATGAAAGGGATGGCTTTCGAGAAATCTAGGAGGTCTTATATAGACTGATACAGAGTAAAGTGAGAAGAATCAGGAGGACAATTTATACGGAGATAACACTGTAAAGGCACAACCCTGAAGGACTCAAAAATTATGATTAATGCAATGACTGGTTGTAATATCCACTTGTGTTCTGAAAGGTGCTGCCTAGAGGTGCTTTCTAGGATATTTACATGGTTTTAATGGATTTGTTTTGAGTGAACATATTTACTTGTGACAAAGGAAGGTCTTTTTTTATGAAGGGGGAAGACCGAAAAAGAAGCAGCAGTCAGTGGATAAAAAAAATACACAGAAGAGGGCAGAAGGAAGTTCAGAAGGGACACACAACAAGGGTACTACCAAATTAAATCTGAACCACACAAAAAATCCACCAGCTGCATAGTTGAGAGTCAGAGTTTCATTTGCAGTGTTCTTTTGTTTATTTTATAAGGACATGTTCATGCTTGTAGATACGTGTCTAGTTCATAATAATTAAAAATGAAAAAAAATCTTATGAGCATCCTTTGTTCTGTGTAGTAGAATAATCCAGCTTCTTTCTTGCATGGTAAGTAAAGTCAAACTCTTGGGAAGGACCATTCCTTACTTAAATACTCCATTCTCATAGTTTAAAATAGTGCTGTAGCACAGTGGTCCAGCACTCAGCCCAGAGATTATCTTGTTATGCATCTTCTCTCTTCATCTGGTATTTCACCTTTTTTTCCTCAGGAAAAAAAAATTTCCCCTAAGGCCAGCAACAGCAAAAAATAAATTAAAATAAAATAAAATTCACTTCCACCTATGAAAGCACCCCACAAATGACTCACATTTGTTATACAATCTATGGCATCTGTATGACCACAGTACTTAGCACTGGAAAGGACATTAGAGGTCATCTAATTTGACCCCTTTATTTTATAGATCCTAATGTCAGCTCTCTCTTCTCTAGGTAAGAGTCAGACTGGTTACAGGTGTAGGTACCTCAGGACTGCTTGTGAACACTTTAGCTAGTAACTCTCCCTCCTGTGTAGAAAGTTTCTAATACCAAAACTTCTGTAATATTTTGCAGGATTCGTCACTTGGCACCTCAAAAAGACCCAACCTTTTGCTGATGCCTTGCCGTGGAGCATGAATGTCTGTGACCCTGGGTTGCTGGAGGGCTATGCCAACACTGTACAAGCCCTGGCAGGTTTTACCAGGCTAGCAAGGTGTTAAGTATGGGTCAGGCTTGAGACTAGGGATCTGTTGCCTTGAGGACTAGCAAGTCTAAGCAAAGACAAGCTCACAGGCTCATAAGGAAAAAAAAAACAACTGGCCACTAGATTATGAACTTAAGTAAGTTCATAAAACCTTTCAGGTCCCTACCAGCTTTAAAATCTATGATTATATGTCTATCTATAAATGTTGATTCTGCCATGATGACTAAGCTGCTCTCTCCATCCTGGATCACTGATTTTCTCCCATGCCTCTCCCCTTGTCTCATTGGTGAGTTCCTTCTGAAGCCTTCATCTGGGGACAGGTCCACTATGCTTCATTCAACATTCTAATTTTCTTGGACTTCACCACCATGAGAAGGGTGTTATGAAAAGCTGCTTTCTCACCTTCCAGCTGCTTGATCTCCCTCTGAGAACCTCTCCATATCCCTTTTATATGCGGTCTTCTCTCATGAGAATCTAAGCTCCTTGAGGGCAGACACTGTTTCTTTTTGCTTGTATATTTATCCTTAATGCTTAACACTAGGCACAGCCGCTGGTCTAAAGTAACCCCTTGTTAATGTTCACTGCCTGACTTCGTATTAGGACTCTCTTAATGTGTCCAATGGACAATTAGGCAAGCTGTTAGAGGAAATGAGATACAACTATACTGACATTCTTCCTGCAAATGAAAATAGAAGATAAAGAGGGAAAAGTGAAATGGAAGGACAACAGAGTTCCCAGGGAGAGATGAATATAAGACTTGGTAATGTTGGTTGTATTGGGTTTTCAAAGGCAACGAGAAGCATCATTTCATGAGACGCTGTAATGCTCAAAGTAACCAAAAATCAAATGGGCTGTCAAGAACATGACAGTTTACAGCCTCTCCCCCATCCCATCAGATGCATCAAGTGAAGTAGAAATATTCAGTGAAGGACTTAAAAAGAGTATACGTACTAAGTCAACATACAGATGAATTGCTGACATATGTATGAATACATACACATATATATGAATGGAATTTTCACACCGGGAGTTCCCTGCATTAAAGAACAGGTCTTAACCAAAAAACCATCTCCCTCTTCCCCAGCCCATCAATGATGGTGGCAGCATCTTCACATTTATATACCACAGAAGGACTTCTTAACTTGGGAGCTGTGGACTTTAAAGAAACTGAGCTTCAGAAAAGATAAGTGACCTGCCAAGGTTACAAAGGCAGTGAAGAGTAAAGTTTCCCTTCAGCTACAACATGTAAAGACACCTGAGAAGATGGGGTCAGAAAAGAGCAGTTGGGCTGGACCAAAAGGGATCTGTGGCGGAGACACAGCGCCTTTAAAAGGCACTCGGGTGATCCCACTGGAGATGGCTATCTCAAAGCGGGCAAAATTCCAAAAGAATGTAACAGATTGCAGATAATACTGGATAATACTTTTACCAAAAACAGGAAATCAAGAAGACATCAGCAACTACTGATTTACATACCTATTTCCTCATCTCATATAAAATCTTTATGATAATAATCTATTCACATATCCAAGCTGTCTGCGATAAAAGCATGAAAAGGGGACAGATGATATTCCTATAGAAAATCATATCTTTCAAGGCATACAACTAACTGCGGAGTTTAGAGAATACAACAGCTTTCTGGGTTTACTGCTTGCTGATTTTAAAAACATAATTAAATTTTTAAAATCTAGTTTGTTAAAGTATTTTTTGAAAACAGATTTAACATTTTTAAAATATTGATTAAAAAATTGGCATTCCAAATTCTCTCCCTCCTTCCCACTCATTCCCCACCCCTTTACAACACAAGCAATATTATACTGATTATACATGAAGTCATGCAAAGCATATTTCCATATTAACCATGTTGCAAAAGGAAACACATAGACACTAGAAAAATAAAGAAAGCAAGAAAAGTATACTTTAACTCAAGAGTTCATTAGTTCTCTTTCTGGAGGCAGATAGCATTTTTTATCAAGGATCCTTTTGAATTTTCTTGGATCACTGTCTTAATTTGAGTAGCCAAGTCAAAGAGATAATTTAAAAGAGTAAACTCAGCAAAACAAAGCATAGCCTTGAAGGCTTACTTCAAACAAGGTGTCTCCTAATAATGGGTGTGCTCAGTTCCCAGTCCTAAGATCATGTCTCTGGAAGCCTCCTGGTTTCTCACCTAACACCCCCAAACCTCATCCCTATGAAAAAACTTAAAAAATTAAGACACACATATAGCTATGGAGATAGCTGTTTAAAAATGCACCAAGTACTGATATTGCACAAGACATAATATGGAAACATACTGTTTACCTTAAAGGTTTATCAGTATCAGAGGAGATGTCTTGTATAGAATCTCAATTAAAGGATTCCCTATTGATGGTCAGGTTTTCCAAATGCTCACAAATGTCATCATGGTAATTATATAAATTGCTAGTCTACCACAAAATCTCTTCAGTGGAATACATTGTAAAGGGAAAATGATGGTATAGCCATGCATACGAAAAAAAACCCCAAAGTATATGTATATGTGTATGTGTATGTGTGTGTGTGAGAATGAACTAGATAACATTTGGGAAACTATAATGCTTTCAATCATTCCAACCTATCCACTGTTATAAAACCCATCATATTCTCTCAATGATGCTGTATGATTAGAATTCATGGAAAACCATAATTAAGTATAACCAAAATTACAAGTAATCCAAAGGATATCAGAAAGATTCATGGGGGGTGGAAATGGACTGTAGCATACTACCAACAACAATCTGAATGTAACAAGTGTTGGAAATGATACTACTGAAGGTGAATGACTGCAAAAAGAGCTGGGTTTATCATGAAGCAGAATGAGAAAAAAATCAATAACCCAAGGGGTATTAATAGTTATCCAAGATATTAAAAGAACCAAAGGAGGGATTAGAAATGTCTGGCACAGAGTAGGTGCTTAATAAATTGCTGATTTACTGGTTGATTCTGGCATGCTGGAAAATTTTATCGAAAGACCTAGACAGGAAAAGGCTAACAAGGGATGGTGGAGCTGCAGCTTCCATTTGACTGGACTTAGGAGATATGCACTCAGGACCTGGATTCTATGCTTATTTGCAGTTGAAAAAGCAAATCACTCCTCATTTTTCAGGTCTTAGTTTCCTCATTTGTAATAGGTGGTTAGCAACACTTGCATAGCCCATGTAACAGGACTACTGTGAGAAAGATACTCTGTAAGCCATTTAGGCAGGAGTTCTCAACCTGTGGGTTATGTTCAATTTGTAACAATGAAAATACATCCTGCATAACAGATATTTACATTACGATTTACAACAGTAGCAAAATTACAGTTACGAAGTAGCAATGAAAATAATTTTATGGTTGGGGGGGTCACCACAACATGAGGAACTGTATTGAAGGGTCATGGCATTAGGAAGGTTGAGAACCACTGCATACGGAAATGTGAGCTGACAGAGTACCTGGGCAAGTTACTTAACCCTGACACCTCAAAAACAAGAAAAAGACCAAAAATGTAAGCTGTTAGTACAAAGGGCTTACCCACAAAGATGAAATCGCAGATCCACAAAAATATGGAAGCAACTTGTTAAAGCTCATGCCCTTCTGGATAGATGGAGTTCTCTTTCTCTCTCTTTCTCCCCTCCCCCCTTCATTCTTATAGTGACCAAATAAATGAACATGGACAAAGTCCAATTTTCATGCCATTACACATCCTTAATACTGAAAGAAAACACATTTATACTATAAATATCTGCCTTCAATAAGATTAATTTCCTTTTTTACAATCAGCTGCTTCTTCCTTTTAAGGGTCAGCTCTGCAAACCTTGAAAGAATAATTTATCTTAATTAATGCAATAAATCCTGTATTGAGTTCTAGTTTGGTCCCACATTTCCTAGATAGATTAGAGGCCATCTAATTCGACACTTGCCCCACCAACCTTGTTTTTACAGACAAGCAAAATAAAGCCCATAAAGGTGAACTATCTTGGCCGTATTCTCATAGGTGGTAAGAGGTCAAACCCATATCCAATTCAAGCCTATGTGCTCAAATTCCAAATCCAGGATCCTTTCCACTGCGAGTTCTCTGTTTCCTAAGGTCACAGTTCTGTACTGACGATGGCACTGTTCCCAAAAGCCCTTGACAACATTAAAAATAAAGGGAGACTGAAAACTACAATATTCACAGTTCTCCTAAAAGTCTTCATCTGGAATAAAACTTTCTCTCTTTTACAACAACATTAACTGATCTAAAAAGCTACAAGGATTTTTCAATTAAAGATTTACCCAGCTGACGTCCGGAGATGAGAGCCTTTAATATCTGGCATACAGCTGTTCATTCTCTGAGCAAATGGACCATTAAGGGAATTCTCCTCCAAGTCCTCAACCAAAGACAGCTCCAATATGAGGCTTTTCCTTGCTGCTGCGGTTTTTGTTGGGATTAATTCAGGCAGAAGAAATATCTAGTCTGTATTTTTTTTAATCACCCATTCTTTCAAGCTCACCCAATAGATTAATCCATTCTTTTCCCTATCATAATCTTTCTCCATGCCTTCCATATGGAAACTAATAAGGCAAAGGAAAGGATGGAAAGAGAACAAGCATTTGTGTGGCCCTTACTATGTGCCAGGCACCGAGCTAAGCCCTTAAGAAATATTATCTCATTTGATTTTCATAACAACCCTGCAAGGTAAGTGCTGTTTATCACCCCATTTTACAGCTGAGAAAGCTGAGGCAAGCAGAGGTCAAGTGATTTGCCCAGCATCACACAGATGGTAAGTGCTAAAGTAATATTTGAACTTTGGTCTTCCTGATTTCAGACCTGGTGTTGTAAGCTCTGTACTACCTCTAACAACTCATATATACAGTGTTTTAGGATTTACAGAATCCTTTCCTTACAACAACCTAATGAGGAAGGACAACTAGTATTAATCTCATACCCCTTCCTCCTCTTTCTTTGTGAGGCAATCAGGGTTAAGTGACTTGTCCAGGGTCACACAGCTACTAAGTGTTAAGCGTCTGGGGCTGGATTTGAACTCAGGTCTTCCTGACTCCGAGGCCAGTGCCTCTATCCTCCTTTAAGATCCCTTCCTTCTTTTGTCAGGATCTGCAGATTTTATCGGTGTAGAGAACTCTGCAACTTCTCTCCAAATGATGCAGACTAAAAGCAGATCTGTAACTCAGAGTCCCTGAAAGCTTCCTGGGGGTGCTGAGGACCACCCCCCTCCCCACCCCTGGGTCACGTAGCTCATATATGCTGGAGAAAGGACCTAGCCTAAGCCCAAGGTTGGTCCTCTTCTCAATTCAATTGAACAAACATTTATTAAGCTTCTCCTATATACCAGACACTGTGCTAAACATTGAGGTTATACTAAATAAGAAAGAGAGAGTCCCTACCCTTAAGGAGTTTTCAATATAATAGGAGAATGCAACACTCTTTTTCTACTATACCACTGCTCCCTCTCGTTTTATTTATGAGAAAAAGGATGTAATCTACTCAGACCACACAGCTAGTGTTGGAGCCAGCATTGCACAACTCCCAATCAAACGCTCTTTTCAGTAACTCTGTAATAAATCAGAGGTCAAACTATACACACATGCATGTACACATATGTATATATGTATGTGTGCATATTACAGATAACAGATTCACAGACCCACAAATGCTCACATACAGACATGAATACACACACACTCATGCATATGTATGTAAAGTTGGTCTCTAAATTATTTTATATATGTGTGTGTGTATAGATATTATATATAATCATAGATCTATAAAATCCACATATATACACATACACCTACATGTATATATGTGTATATATATAGTTTGGCCTCTGAATTATTTTATATATTTATGTATAAATATTAGATATAATATATAACTATAGATCCATACATTCATACCCACACTTATATATACATACAGTCACACAGTATGTATATATGTATGGTTTGACCTCTAAATTATTCGATATATGTAAATATGTATGTGTGTATATAATAAAATAAGACCCACACATATACACATACATACATACATACACTCATACGCATGTATGTATACCTGCAGTTTGATCTCTAAATTATTCTGTATGTACGTGTGTATATATTGTCACATATAATTACAGATCCACAAAATAATGCATACATATACACATATACTCACACATATGGATGTATGTAATGTGTATAGTTTGATCTCTAAATTATTTGATATTCTTATGTGTACTGTACATCTCCTTAACAGGAAAACCACTAAATCTCCCTAAGTAAACAAAGCCAATATTCTAGGGTTCAGAGATGGCATAGGGAACCTGGTTCCTGTGACTCTGCACCCCTTATCATAATCTGGGAAAAATCACTTCACCTTTCAGTCAAAAAATTTAAATCTCTTTTGCCTCTATTACCTAATGGTTTAACTCAAGATACTGAAGGTTTTAATTCTTCTTGACTAATGAGATTCTGGTTATTCTAGGTCACATATATACCTAAAAAGGAGACATTCAGATGGCAGGAAAATCAGTAGTGTTTTAACATATTGTGTAGGTTCAGTCTGTAGCAATCCTTCCTTAGATGAAAAAAAAAAACCAAACCAACCAAACAAAAAACTATCATCACACTAAATAACACAGGTATCAAAACCCAAAACAAATCCACAGCTCCTAGACTTGCCTGAAAAGGTCTCATGGAAGCCCTCCATTCATTGCCATTGACATCATTTGTTCAGAACGCTCATTTATCTTAAGGCATCACAGAATTTCCAAGCTGAAAAGGACACTGAGGCCATCTAGAACCAGCCCTGCTTAAAAAAGAATCTCCTTTACAGTACGCCCAAGGAGTCCTCAGTTAACCTTGGTTTGGAGACTTTCAAAGACAGGTGACCCACTACCTCTAGAAGCAGTACACTGTACTTTTGGATAACTCTTTTGGAAGGGACTCGAGTCCTTGAAGAAAATGATCATGTCCCTCCCAGGTCTTTTCTTCTCCAGGCCAAATATCCTCAGTCCTTTCAACTCACACTCCCATAGATGAATTTAAGATCATATTAGTTGCCTTGGCTGCTATATCATGCTGTTGATTCACACTGAGTTTGGTGTAGACTATTTGTTAGCCAAACAAGAAACAAAATGTCATCTAAAAGATACATGCATGGGGAAAAATACACAGTCTTAGGTATAAATAGAAGAATACATCATTCCCTTGAAAGGTCAATAATTATACTCAGGAGATGAAGCCTGTAATTCATTTTATCTTTCATTGGCATGGGCAATATTTAAAAAAATAACAATGCTCCCACCATTACATTTCTAACCAGTTATGCTGAACAGTATATCCCTATTCTGTCACTTGTTAGCTATGTGACCACAGTCAAATCATTTCATCTCAATTGGCCAATTCTTCATCTTTGGGTATTAGTTCCTATTTAATTAGATTGTGCTTTACATTTTGCACTTTTGTCCTTGCTTGTCTTTTTCATTAGCCAATGATTTATTCTGATTTCCATAAACCTACCCCATGACTTGAGATGCTATTACAGTAAGACCTTCTACCTGTGGGAGTGAGATTAAGTAAGTGACAAACTACGTCCCTACATTTGGTAATCATTGTAAACTGAAGCTTGCAAATACAGATTCCATTTTGGTTAGAGTCCTCCCCTAAGTAGAAGAAAGGTTTGGGGCCACTAGGTGGTGCAGTGAATAGAGCACCAGCCCTGGAGTCAGGAGGGCCGAGTTCAAATCTGACCTCAGACACTTAACACTTACTAGCCCTGTGACACTTACCCCCAACTGCCCTCCAAAAAGCCAAAAAAAATGCTTGTATTAATCATATTTTATTGTAATCCTTTTTGCTTGCATGACATATAGCTACTAATAACGTCATTTGCACGCTAAAAATATCAATGGGGTTTTTCTTCCTTTGTAACATTTACAAGAAACTGAATGGACTTCTCTCCTACCAAACCCTTGTCCCCCACTTAATGATAACAGTAGCTTCTTCCAAGGTCATTAATTCTCAAGATAATTATTAATACCAAGATCCCACTCTGAGTCACTTATGAGAACCTGCCAATTGTAGGTTTCTCTTTAGATAATAGTAACATATATGGGAGGCTATTACAGGTCTTGAATATGAACTAAGGTCAAGTTGTCCAAAAGATGAATCATGAGTTCAGAAAAATTTATGAGTGTAGCCACAGGTAACTTTGGCTAATTAGTGCTCCTCAATCTTTCAAGCTGAATGAAAGACAAAACTCTGTTGATAAGCTACATTATATCTTTGACAAGACAAATAATCTGCTTCCTCCTCAGTAAGATGAGGGGGTTGGGTAAGAAGACTTCTAAGGCCCCCTTCTATATGGAATTTATGATTCTATGACTGTGTAATATCTGGCCTCCCAGCAAATCTGCCTCTAAACGCATGGCCCCATGGCCTGAGGCATAGGTCCTAAGGAGGAGAAAGCAAGATAAAGATATAGTAATGTGAAGAGATGGGACTGGCAGACTTTGGAACCCTGTCAGTGAGAAAAGCACTGGAGTTATTCAGAGTTAGTAGCAAAGGGAGTCTCCTATTCTATTCTTTCCAAGGCCTGCCTTGGAAACTTTGCCTTTTGTGCCCAGGTAGGGTGAGAATGGAAGATATGGTAAGGAAAGGGTGGGATGGTCCCAGTCAGTAGCTGGCAAAGAGTGAAAGGAAAGAACAGAGTGAGAAAAATCTTATGTGGCAAGAAGAGAGGGGCATTCCTCATGTTAGCTTGGGGGTTTCAAAGTGTTTTACTGTTCTGGCTAGACATAAAGCACTTTATATCCATGTACTTACTTGATACATATAAGTTTATTTAAGGGGATTTAATGCACCAGAATCAACAGTGACTCAGCACAAATCTGATCTAAGGCAAGTATTTACCTAGCTCTCAAATGAGGGCTTAAGAAAAGATATATATGTCACTGGAAACAAAAGAAAAAGAGAATGGAGCTAATGAAAAGGTGAATGCATCATAGAGACTGAGTGAGTAACACGCTGTCTGTAATACAACACGTTCCTTAAGCACTAAAGTATATATATCTGCTTAAATTCATAGGACCTCAGAGGTCATCTAGTTCAATCCCTTTCATTTTATAGATGAGGCAACTGAGGGCCAGGTAATTTAAGTGACTTATCCAAGGTCATACAGGCAGTAAAAAGAGTTGAGATTTGAACTCAGGTCCTCTGACTCCAGACCCAGGGCTCATTTGGTTGTTCCATGCCACCTCTTTTAAAAATTACCTCACTATTTAAAATACTATCAATTCTCCTTTTAGATTCTGTTTCATTGTAACGCATAAAAGTTTTGTTCCACTAATGCATTGTTACTGGAGTTGAGAACTGATCCAACCATTCTGGAGAGCAACTCAGAACTATCTACCACGATTAGGTCTGTAAACCAAAGAGATCATTAAAAAGGGAAAATGATCCACATGTAAAAAATATTTAAAACAACTATTTTTGTGGTAGAAAAAATTGGAAACTAGGGGATGCCCATCACTTGGGGAATGGCTGAACAAGTTGTAGTATATGAATGTAATGGAATACTACCGTGCTACAAGAAATGATGAGCAGGCAGATTTCAGAAAAATCTGTAAAGACTGAGATGAACTGATGCTGAGTGAAGTGAGCAGAACCAGGAGAGGATAGATTTAGCTCTTCTCAGCAATGCCATGATCCAAGACTATTCCAAAGGACTCATGATGGAAAATGCTGACCACGTCCAGAGAAAGTACTATGGAGTCTGAATGTATATCAAAGCATACCGTTTTCACTTTTTTTTTTTTTTAGCTTTTTTTCCTTTTTCATAGTTTTTTCCTTTTGTTCTGATTCTTCTTTCACAACATGACTAATGTGGAAATATGTTTAACATGATTATACATTTATGCTCTATATCAGAGTGCTTGCTGTCTTGGGGAGAGTGGAGGGAAGGAACGAAGGGAGAAAAATTTGGAGCTCAAAATCTTACAGAGATGAACACTGAAAACTATCTTTACATGTAACTGAAAAAAATAAAATACTATTATATAAAAAAGAAAAAGAAAAAAGTTCTATAAAACTAACCAATACATAAAAAAGATGATATGATAAATAGTATTGCATACTATGCAATGTTTTATATATAGTATAGACATTACTTGGACTTAAGCATTTTCCTTTATTAAAATACAAGTATCTCATAAAGAAATGTAAATAATGAACTTTAAACATTATCGGTCATTCTACAAAAAGTTCTGTTCCAACTTATTCTTTGTATAGAAATATTTTGCCTCTCCCCCCGCACCACACTCCTACCTAAACTTAAGAGCCACACAGCAAATTAATTGAGTAGGGGTAGCGGTTCGGAGAGAGGGGAAGAAATCATCACACAGTAGAATAATCCCTGTCTGCTACGACTTCATTTATTCACACAATGATTCACATAATGGGAAACTCTTCTCGCCTTCTAATTCCCTGCCAACAAAGAGTAAACATTACTTTTGCTCCCTCTGTATGCATAAGAAGTTGCTATTTTATAAATGAGAGCCAGGGTGCAAAAAAATTGGAAGAAAATCCTTTCATCATATTTTTAGTATTATTGATACCTTTTGTTCATTTGTGTTATTTCCAGGCAATAATAAAAATAGTTACCATTCCTAAAGCACTTTAAAGTCTGTGAGGCATTTTACAAATATTATTGCATTTTATGTTTACAACAACCCTGGGAAGGTAGATGCTGTTATTCCCAATTTACAGATGAGGAAACAGACAAGTTAAGTGATTTGCCCAGGGTCTCACAGCTAGCATCTGATTCATGTCTGCACTGGTGTCTTACTAGGTCTGCCACACAGGTGCATTTGAAATATTTTCCTCTCTAAATGGCACTTTTCCTTGTAACAAAGAAAAACAGTTTACCCAGGCACTGGACCTGACAGTGCATGCAACATTCTGCACCTATAGCCATCACTTGAAAGAAAGAAAGAAAGGAAGAAAGAAAGGAAGAAAGGAAGAAAGGAAGGAAGGAAGGAAGGAAGGAAGGAAGAAAAAAAGTAGCTAATATGTTTCTTCATTTCTTCTGTGGGGTCAAGATTCAACAATTTTATTTCAGAGACAAGGCAACAGAAGCATAAGGACAAGGGGTAGAATTCATTCAACAGGCACTGAACTGTACCTATTAGGTGCTGTGTTAGAAAAAAAGGCCAAGAAAAAAAAAGACAAATGCCAATTAAGCCTTCAAGGAGCTTGCATTGAAAATTAAATATAAGTATGTAAAAAGCAGATTCTGGGGGAGGGCACTAAAAACTGAAGTATCATAAAAGGTCTCCCGTAAGAGCTTTGAGATCTCGTCTTTGAACTTCAAGTGGGATGGTATCCCTACTATGCTATCTCATATTTTTAATATTCTGTTCACAATGTGGACTACTGAAAAGAAAACCAAACCATCTTCCATGATGTTTACTTTTTTTTTGTGGAGGGGGAAGACAGGGCAATTGGGGTTAAGTGATTTGCCCATGGTCACATGGCTAGTAAGTGCTGAGCATCTGAGGCCTGATTTGAATTCAGGTCCTCCTAACTCCAGGGCCACTGCTCTATTCACTGCACCACATAGATGCCTCATGATATTTACTTTAAGGAAAGGGCAGCTATGAAAAGAACGCACCAACTTCCAAAATCAACAATGTCCCATGAGAGAGATTTCAGAAGACTGTAATACTGAAAATTAAGATGAAGGGGTTGATTATCTTCCAACTAAATCCTCTCTCAATTTTTGCACTTGACTTCTTGTTCATAAAATAGTAGCACCTTATACATACAAAGAGGATAAAGATTTTAAGAAGCTTCCCATGCTTTGACTCACAGAATGCACCTTTGGCCCATTTTTTGGTTTCAGAGCTGACGTGTATAAATCTGCCTTGCTTTAGTTCACATATCTGAATAGAAGAACAGCCCTAGGCAGGACAAAACCTCTGTTCAAAGTTAAACAAGAGGCCTGAGGGGAAAAATCCTGTTTCAGCCTCCAGGGTCATGAGATTGGGTTGGCCTGCGCACATTCTATAAGTGGCACTCAGGGTTGGTCTAAGGCTGGCCAGTTTACTGCTGCTTTGGATCAATGCTGGCATCAAATTTCTGAGAACTAAATGCTCAGCTTGGATGTGCTTGGGTGTGCTGAAAAACTGTTCTCACTCTCCTATCATAAGGCAAAGAGAATGTAATTGACACCCATTAAAGGCATCATAGGCTGCTGGGGCAAAATCATAATTGAAATTTACTTAAGAAGTAGATAATGACTAATAGAGAAAATCTCATGAGTTTTTCTTCTGATGGAAGTAGATTACTAAGTGCAGAGCCACACAAACAATAGGGCTATCTCCTTCCTCCCCATCCCTTTACTATTTATTCAGTTTTATTAGCTTGAAACCAATTATACTTGGTATGCTCTTTAAGTCTGCCTGGGTGGGAGTGTCTAAGTGAGAAGAACTGTCTAAAACAAATGATACTAAGTTGGTATAGCTTTAAAAAAAAAGTGTAAAAATCCTGGTTTTCCCTGTGATGACGCAAGTGGTCAATATGGCGAGTCATCTGCTATAATTTCCTGTATGCTACTATACCAAGCATTCAGGTATGAACAACTAAGCTCTCTTACAACTAATACTGTTCCTGTTCAAGATGATGGAAACATGCCTCACATCCCTAGGCATCCTCCAGATCCTATGGATCCTTCCCTGAAGTGGTTGGAGAATCTATGGATCCTCCATCTCCCTCCACCACCCATAAATGTTCTTGCCTCAAAAAAATAAATTAAATGTTAAAAAAGGTGCCCTACATCTTTATCACTAACACACTCAACCTGATTTTAATAATAATAGCTAGGATTTATATAACACTTTAAGGTTTGTAAAGTGCTTTATAAAAATTATCCCAAATACTATTCTGGACCCCTTGAAGGCATCTCCATTTTGCAGACAAGGAAACTGAAGCAGACAGAGGCTGAGTGATTTGCCCAGGTTTACACAGCCAGTAAGCTGTTAAGTACCTGAGGCTACCTGTGAACTCCTATCTTCCTAATAAATCCAGGTTCAGTGTGCTTATTTATTGAGTCACCTAAACTGAGTAATGTAGCTTCTATTTTGGGAAAACTGAGGGTGAGGGTGAGTGTGTGAGAGCAGTTCAATCAGACATTTTCACCAAGAAGTCTGGTTTGACTGAACAAAGAGTATTTATAGGAGTATAATGTATAATGAGGGGAGGAAGGGCTTTGAACACAAGGGAAGTTTGGATTTGTTTCTAAAAGTACAAGGGACTGTCTGGAGCTGTAAAGCAGGAGAGGTCCCTGGTCAGAGCTATTCTCCAGGAAAATTTGACGGATGGACTGGAAAGGAAAAAGATGTGAAACACAGTCATTTCTTACCTGTGAAGACTGTCTTTAAAAAAAAAGAAAAAGAAAAGTACTATTTAAAACTGGTGAATAAAAAGGCAGTAAACGGAAGTATTTGCAGATGCATTTTAAAAGGAGCAAATCCAGAGTAACCCAGAGGTTCTTCAACTGATTCCTTCCCATTCCAGGGACCCCTGCTTTAATACCTTCTAATTAAAGCTTTCAAGTGGAAAATTTCTCTTCTTCTTCTTACTAGTAAATGCCTCTGCTGAGAAGTGTAAAACACTACACAGAGTTTCAAGTGCAGGAAACCTGGAGGTGACTGTTTGACAGAAGGATGATCAACAGAGAGACCAATGCTACACTATCCAAGACAGAGTGAGAAGTCCAGCATTAAGCCTCTCACAGGTCCTTGCTGGGCCAGCTGTCCAGGAGCTGCCACTGGAGAGAAATGAGACACAACCCCAAGTCTGTTTACATTGAGGGATGGGAAGCTGCATGATCAATCAAGAATTTATTAAACAAGCAGCTACTATGAACAACATAATCTAAGTACTGCAGAAACAAAAACGGGAATAAAACAAGCCTCATTATCAAGGAGATCGGCCTTTCAAAGGGAAGGAATCCAACATGAGCACACTGCACAGATAATATGCACAAATAAATGGTGAGTAAATTGAGGAGAGGCAACATGGCTTTGTGGTTAGAGTGGTAGCTTTGGAGCCAGAAGACCTGAGTCAGGTCCTACTACTGACACATACTGGAGGTGTGGAGAGAAAGTGGGAGAGAGAGACAAACAGACAAGGTAGAGATAGAAAGAAGGAAGAGAAGAGAAGAGAAGAAAAGACAGTGAGGGAGAAGGAGAGAGGAAAAAGGAGAGGAGAGCAAAGAGAGGGAGGCAGACACACAAAGAGAGAAACAGAGGAGAGGGAGAGAGAGAGAAAACAGGGAAGAGGGGGGGAAGAAGGGAGGTGGGGAGGAGAGAGACAGAGAGACAGAGTTAGAAGGGACCTGAATAATCCACTAATAAATCAGCCTAATAAGGATGTAATACTGCCTATTTCATGGGGTTTCTAGGAAGATAAAATGAGCAGTGTGATATAGTTGAGAGAACCCTTATTTGAAGACAGAGAATCTGGGTTCAAATCCTCTTTCTGTTATTTACTACCTATGTGTTAATAACTTTCCCGACCCTCAGTTTCCTCATCTGTAAAATGAGACTTGATAAGACTTCTCCAAGGTCACCTATAAATCTTGAGCATATATTTTGTAACCATGAAATACCTGTGAAAGAAAACTCTTATTTTTATTAAAAGAACACCTTAAATATGATTACCTTGGCAACACTGAATTTACACAAGAATTTTCTGGGGCTCACTGTATGAGGAAGTTCATTTGGGATTTAGTGACTCGGATGACATCAGTGTCATATAAATTGTTGGTCCTACTACTAACTCCCACCCCGTTATCCCCACTGACTTAGAATCTCAGCCTCAGATGATTAGGGAGCTTGGAGTCTTGAGAATGGAGTCGTAGCTGATTCTGCTTTCAGTCCTGAATGAGAGAGCTCCATCCTCAACTTTTGCTATAACTCAGGTACAAGGGAATGTGTTATCATTGGGGCAGAGGCATTCCCCAGCCTAGAAGTGGGGCTTTCTTGAGGTTTGTCTACTGTAACCAATTTTACTAAGGGTGCTCTTTGAAGAGACCTCAGGAATAAAAGGACTCAAGTTAAAGCACATAATACACGACCTGCAAGCAGGTAGGTAGTGAAGTAGACAAGAGCTCTGGAAATAAGAATCAGGAAGACCTGAGTTCAAACTCTGCTTCAGACACTCACTAGCAAGACATGTTATTTAACCTCTCAACTTCAGGACCCCAATCTGTAAAATTGGGATAATAATAGCATCGACCTCACAGGGTGTTTGTGAAGGTCATGTGAAAAAACATGTGTAAAGTAATTTGCAGGATTTTAAAATGCTATGTAAATGAGCCATTAATATGAGCTATTATGATTATTATCTCAAAGCATTATTATGAGAAAAACAATCTGTAAACTCTAAAGTCTTTGCAGCAAGCTAGGTGGCTCAGTGGATAGAGCGAGAGGCCTGGAATCAGGAAGACTGAGTTCAAATCTGGCCTCGGATACTCACTAGCTGTGAGACCCTGGGCAAGTCACTTAGCCCTGTTTGCCTCGGTTTTGTCACCTGTAAAATAAGCTGGAGAAGGCAATGGCAAATGGAGAAGGCAATTTTTGCTAAGAAAACCCAAAATGGGGTCATAAAGAATAAGACATGACTGAGATAAGTGAAGAACAACAAAATGACTAACCCTATGTTTCTTTATTTCTCTGTCTCTATCTCTGTCTCTCTCCCCTACCATCACCAAATAGGGCCCTGGGTCATACAAATATTGGAGAGTTCCATTTGGCAACTTGTGACCTTGATGATTCAGAAACAATCCATCTACAGACTTCCCAGAAAACACATGCACGCACACACAAACACACACATACACACATTTGTGTGTCCCCTTTACCCTCAACTCTACTAAATATAAGGCTTCTTAGAAACTTTACATAATCTCAACTAACTGTCATCGACAAACAAAATACCAGCCAACTTTCCAGGCATTCAATAATATGGGAAAATAGCAGTGTCATAATATTCTAAGAAGTTCCTGGAACCAAGATACAGGTCAAATCCACCACCGCCTCCCAGTACCTTTCCTTTTGTTTTAAAGAAGAAATGAGTTATTTTCAAAGGGAACATGATTAGTTATTTTCTTAGACCTTGGGATCACAGCTCAATCCATGCTTTGCCTGCCCATGCTCTCCCCACCAAAAAATCCCACACAAATCTCCAGTATCAGACTACGGGAGCTTAAATCATTATAGGAGAAGCTAATAACAATTGGGGGCATTTTCAGCACTCCCAAAAAAGGGAGAGTACTTTCTTGGGGCTGAGGGTACAGCTCCACACAGACATAAAAGCACTTAGCATTGACTCCAGCTCTTCTGAAGCAACCAGATGACAAGCAGATGGCCCACCGATGGAAAGGAGAATAAAATGTTGATGTAGATATGATTAAACAGTCTGAATGAGATTATAAATGACTCTTCCATATAGAGTATAACTTCACTTAATCCAGGGGGTTTTAATCTAGGGTCTGTGAACTTGGTTTTAAAAAATGTTTTGACCACACATAATTGGTTCCGTCTGCAATCCTATGTATTTTGGATAGGGTTTGGGGGAGTCCATGATACATGCAAAAAAGGCTAAGAATTCCTGGCTTAACCTGTGGGTTAAAAAACAAAACAAAACATCTTGCAAAGTCAGCAAGGAAGCAGACTACAGATGGTTTTAAAACCAGAATTGCCATTTGGCTAGTAGGTATCCAAATCCTATAAAAGCATATTATAGTTATATATCTTTTAGTTTAAAATCATCAAATGGTGAAGGATATTTCATATTTAATTGTCACATTCTAGAAAATCCATATCTACAAACACAATAATATATTACCATTGCAGACTAATTTGCAAAGGTCATAATTTACTCAAAAACACAAATAAAACAACATTCAAAGGCAATTTTACTCTTCAAGGACAGAATGCCTGCTGGGCTAGTCAAGGACTGGCAAATTGTGTTCTTTCAGGACTGCTTCTTAACGCAGAGATAATATACACAGATGTAGGAAACTCCCAGAATGAAGAAACTCTCTACTAATTAAGAGGGTTAGTACCTTCTCTGCAAGCTATTGTCTGAAAGAGTTGTCCAGAGAACTGAGAGTTTTAAATGACATTCCTAGAGTCATACACCCAGTACTCTTCACAGTCAGACTTAAACCCAAATCTGAGGCCAGATCTAACCAGACATGGAATAGCATTTTTGAAAAGGGCCTATCAAGGGCAATGTAATTGATTGCTTTTAAAGTGCTTAAAAACAATTTCTAGTCTTACTAAGTAAAAAAAGATCCCTTTTATTACCTTGTTTATTATCAGTATTCATTTCCTTTGCAATATTCCCCCCACTTTTTAGAGCAAAAAGGAAATCAACTCATCCTTGGTCCCAAAATTAACAAATTCAAAATGAATAGAACCAAGAAACATGTCATATGTCTTCCTATTTTGTGCCTCACCTGATAATAATCAGGGGGTTGAACAAGTTGCCTGTTAATTCATCTCCCAAGGTTTTGATACGATTTTGACATATGCATGGGAGACAGTTTTGTTGGGAGGATAGCCAGACCTTAAATGTATTTTGTTCTACCAAGTCTAATGTTTTAATAGTGAACAATACTATATATACATATATGTACACACACACACACACACTCTATGCTTTCCCAACCATTTCCAAATCAGCTTCCCTCCTGCACTCCCTTGTATAATTTTCCTTAACACACTCAATCTTCCCCCATAGGAAAGGAACACCTCGAGAGCAGGGATTCTGTGTTTTTATTCCCAGAATTTAGCAAGCAGTCAAGCAATTAATGCTTAATCTATTTTTCCCTAATCTAGTCTAAAAAGAGTTGCCTGCTTTTTTTTTCAGACCTTCATCAAAGATGCTTTGGGCTGATTATTCTTATAAAAATTTTGCAGAGAAGATTTTGATAATGCATTCATTGAATCAACCCCAAAACATTGTAGCACCACATAAATGTGATCCATAATTACTAAAAAGTAGATGTCATGCTCACTGAGGAATGCCTCCCTGGTGCATAGAAACAGCTCTGAATTTGGAGTCTGGGGTTCAAAGACTGTCTTGCTATCTGGGGCAGGTTATTTGAGCTCTTTTAGCTTCATCTATAAAAGGAGAGAGGTTGGACTAGAAGTCTATGGTCTCCTCTGGTTCCAAAACTGATCCTATGTGGTTTAACAGCCCCTTGGAGGGTTGAGGTGTTTCTGATACTGGCTCCAAGGACTGTAATCCTGGAACCATTCTGACTCTTCTTCTTTCCTTCCTGTGTCCAAATGCTAAACAAGCTCTCCCTATATTTTGTGGTTCCTCTGATTTGTCCCCTTCTTTGCTTCTCCCAAAGTCATTCTCTTGGCCTAAGCCCTGAGCCTTTTACACCTGGAGTTATTCAAGAGTTTCCTGGCTGGTTTCCCTGTTTCCAGCCTCTCCTCTATTCCAGTTCAACCCACATAAGACTGGCAGACAAACTTCTCAAAGTATTTTGCCTTTTGCTCTCTTGAATTACAAGTTTTCTCACCATCTTTTCCCTACCCCAACCCAAAAACAGCAATCCCATTGTAAAGCCCCTCCCCTGATCTGCTCTCTAACTTTCTGGTAGGGTTGTGAGGGTCTCCCTACCGCAGTCCCTGTATATCTTAACTCCTAGTTGTAGGTATTGCAGAACTTTAAATTCTAGATTCTTTCGGTTCCTCCCTTGTCACCAACCCCTACTGGAAGGAGAATCAATTCAATACAGGCTGTGGATGTGTGATTATATAGGACATCTTCATAGTGGACATATTGTGACAGTGATCATATGTCCCTCCTTCCTATCCCTCCCCCCTCTTGTTCTGTTCTCTACCCTGTCCCTGTTCCTTTACTGAAGTGTGTGCTTCCAGCATCCCTCCCCCAGACCTTACCCTCCCCTCTGTCATCCTGTCTCTCATCCCCATGCCCCCTACTCCCCTGTGTGGCATGATGCCCAGTTTAGAGTTTAT
>CM053601.1:77675807-77719875 GCA_028646575.1 Pseudocheirus occidentalis | reverse complement strand
CTATAGCTACTAGGTATTCTTCAAGAGTCTTGGAAGCATTTGGTGTGGGAGTTCTGACTGTGTTGTCTTCCTCCCGTTCCATTCTTTGATCCTTTTTGTCCACCAAAAAGGATTCTAGAGTTTTATTGCTGTTCTTATTTTGCTTCCTTTTCCTCATGTTGGCCAGTCAATTAATTGTTTTTTGTTTTTTTAGCTTTGTGAAACTCTGCTTCCAGGGGGGAAAGCTCTGTTCCAAATCACTGGGGTTTTCCCAGCTGTCAGAGCTATTAGGGGGGTGTTGCAACCTCCCCTAGCTTTGGCTTGCTGAAAGCGCTCCCCAGGACCACCACCCAAGACCACGATCTGGATCCAGGCCACTCAACGCAAGAGCACTTGGCCCTGCTCAATCGACTCAGCTCCGCTGCGGAGTCCGCAGGCCAGGGGCTCTGAAGCAGCCCAGTGGGGGCAGCTGCCAGTTACAGCAGTTTCTGCCCTTCCCCCACTGCTTCCTTGCCCCAGGGGTAGATTGGCCAAACTGCTTTTCCTCCCCCAAATTTAGCTTTAAAGCTTCACTCACTTTCACTGACCTTTAATCCTGGCTTATGCCGATTGCTCCAGGTGCTTTAGATCTTCTCTGAAGTAGACTTGCACTGTGGCTTGGGAGGCTCGGCTCTTCCTGGCCATCCTGGAGCCTGGCTACATGGTATTTTCAGGCTGGGCTGGTCTCAGCTCCCCGCCTGGGATGAGCCCCTCCTGCCAGCTGCCTTTCTCTAATCCCTATTTTTCACAACTTGGTAGATGTGGTGTTGCTGGAGGCTGTAGCTCTTCTCTCTTGTAGACTAGCTGTGGCTAGGCTTGGCTCCTTCCTACCGCCTGGGGGCCTGGCCGGGGTTTCGGTTTCAAGCGAGGCTGGCCTCTGCTTGTGTCCTGCTGCGATGATCCCCCGCTGCTGAGCTGCCTTCTGCAAGAGATGTATTTTCTGTATTTTTTGAGTTTGAGAGTCCTAGAATTTGTCCAGTGTCATATTTTTATGGATGTTTAGGGTGGCTGCGTGGGAGCTGTGGGATGCTGCTGGTTCTACGCTGCCATCTTGCCTGTTGCTCTCTTTT
Organism: Pseudocheirus occidentalis; assembly: GCA_028646575.1. Classification (NCBI taxonomy): domain Eukaryota; kingdom Metazoa; phylum Chordata; class Mammalia; order Diprotodontia; family Pseudocheiridae; genus Pseudocheirus; species Pseudocheirus occidentalis. The sequence continues at coordinate 77,718,787 of CM053601.1, read as the reverse complement.
GCCTTCATCTCTTTCCCCTCTGTATCATAATTATTTGTTGCCACATTTCCCCCTAATTAGTAAGTTCACTGAGCGCAAATCTATCTTCTCTACTCTATGTTAGTATTTTCAGAGACTAGTTTTTGTGGAGGGTGCACTATTTTAGAACTGTTTGCATATGATTAAGAATGTCCATTTTGACTCTGATGCGCTAACCCACCTCAAATAATCCAGGTGTGCAACATGAAGCTGTTTCTGCAGTTTTCAAAATAATCTTTGTGACCATCAAACCTGAAAGGCTCCAGAAGTAATGCTTCCAAATATGGGAATCTGATAACTCACTGGTTATTTTTCTGCCACAGGACTGGTTGAATATCTGGTCTACTGGTGGGTGAGATTCTCCCTGGGAACTCAGGCTGAGAAATTCTCCTTTCACATAGTAGCAAGCTCTCAATAAATATTTTCTAAATTGCATCAAATCTTTATGAATCGATTTGAAAACAATAAGAGAGTGACTGAATCTCAGCTCTTTATTATCTTCTCATTTGTATCATTCTTCAACATGTCACCTCTACTCTAGCCACATCAAATTCCTTACAAGCTACTCTTTTACTCATTTTTGCCTGGAAGCCTTTGTTAATTTTTTTTTTACCTGAATGCTCCTCTCTCCATTAATCAAATGAAATGGACAGAAAGAGGGGAAGAGGAAGGTAGGGAGAGAGAAAGAGAGAGAGAGAGAGAGAGAGAGAGAGAGAGAGAGAGAGAGAGAGAGAGAGAGAGAGAGAGAAAGAGAGAGAGAGAGAGAGAAAGTGACTTGTCCATGGTGATGAACCTAGCATGTGTCAGAAGGCAAAAATGTGAACCCAATCCCTGATTCCCTCTACCGTACCACGTTGGCCTCTCTATCTTATACTGTTTTGTAATTGTTTGTTTGTTTCCTGTATATACTGGTTCCATCAAGCAGATTTGAACATTGTATGTGTTAATTCTTTTCTATTCCTTCCAAAGCACTTAGTGTTGTACACACACAATTAACAAATTAAAAATGAAGAAAGCCAAGATACACAGCACACATCTCCCTATTTTATGCTTCACTTGATATTAGTAATCAGAGGGTTGAACGAGTTATCTGTTATTTCATTTTTCAAGGATTCATGTATGATTTCCACATGTACTCAGTGAGGTGGGAGGAGGCTATGTTCTATTAAATGCTATTGAATGAATTTATTTTCCTTCTATCCTCAGGTCAACAGCTTTTCTATAGATCTGCATTTTTTTTAGTTGCTTATGTCAAAAAAGAATTTCTCTGAGTTTTTGACATCTAGAAACTTATTTATCTCTATAATCACAGACTACAGATATAGGACTAGGAGAGAACCCAGATGTCATTCAGTTCAACCTTTACCTTTTACAGATGAGGAAAAAAAAACCAAAACCCAAAAGGATGTCAAAAGATTTGTTCAAGTTCCGTTAGTAAATATCCAATAAATGCCTACTCAAAACCTCCATATCTTCATGAGTTCAAATCTGGCCTTAGAAACTTATTAGCTGTATAGCCCCAAGCAAGTCACTTAAGCCCTGTTTGCCTCAGTTTCCTCATTTGTAAAACGAGCTGGAGATGGAAATGGCAAACCACTATATTATCTTTACCAAGAAAACTCCAAATGGGGTCATGAAGAATCAGACACAACTGAACAATAAAAGTGCCTATCATGTCAGGCACTGTGTTAAGTACCGGGATACAAAAAGTGGTAAAAGAGAGCCCACTGCCTTCAAGGAGTCCATAATCTAATGGGATTAGATTATCAAGATCACTCATGTAGTAAGCATTCAAAGCCGATGCTCCTTCCAACGTACCATGATGCCTCATATAAGGAACTAACTTTGACCCTGCCTCTGCCCTACTGAGAGATAGCCCGGTTCACTGAGCAGGCCCACCTTTCTAGCCTCTCAGTGTATCAGGCAACTAAGACAATATAGATGAGTTATGTATTTACACAACTGTGTGGTTTCACTACATAGATTAAATCACAGGCTTGGCCCAAAATATTTCTCTCATTAAAGAGGTAGTAGGTACCTTTCTTAATGTGTTATGGAAGGAAAACAAAAAGCACACCATCTATCTAAGCCAAGAAATCACTTTGGGAAAATTCACCAAAACACAGCAAGGAGAGATGACCCAAAAGCTCAGTTTTAGTTCAGTTCATGAAACCTGGAACTTACCTTCCTCTGTAGGGTTAAACCCACAGATGTCACAAATACAACGAACCCACTTATTCATCTCCTCCTCACTGTCTGCTACCAAGTAGAAGATGCGGTCGATTGTGTTGATATCAAAAATGTAGCTGTTTTCAAACTCCTTTTTGTTAAATGTCAGTCCGGCATCTACTTGTTGACATAAGTTTAAGTCAATAATGCGGATGGGCTTTTTGGCGTGATCATTTTTGTAGTATTCCAGTACGTCCGGATCTCCTGTTAAACGGCCGCTTCGGAGCACAAACCACCTCCTTTTCCATGCCTGTGGAAGAAACCAAAACATCCATTTAATATGCAGGAATTAAGAACAACTTTAAAAATAAGACATGAAAAAACAAAATGTAAAAAAATAAGACATGTAGCAAAACAAAAACAGTTACCCTTTTCCTATAAAATTATTTACCAATATGAAAAGCAAAGTTTCCTGAAAATATAAATCCCAGGCTTTATACTGGAGAGCTATTATTATGATGTGTTGGTAGTCATATGGCAGAATGGTTAACACATAGCGTTCATCTCACCTGTCAGGTTTAGACCAATTTTGTTTAGACCAATTTAGATCAAAATTGCTTAGACCAATTTTTATTGTTGTTGTTTTCGTTGTTTTATTTTACTTGTGTCTGACTGTGACCCTATTTGGGGTTTTCTTGGCAGAGATACTGGAGTGGTTTACCATTTCCTTCTCCAGCTCATTTGACAGATGAGGAAACTGAGACAGAGTTAACTGACTTGCCCAAGATCACACAATTAAGATGTGTCTGAGGTTAGATTTGAACTCAAGGAGGTAAGTCTTGTTGAGTCCAGGTTCAGCACTCTATCCACTGCACCACCTAGCTGCCCTGTGTTTAGACAGATGCCATTAGACATTCTGCCCTTTCACCTTTGCTTCTTAGCCTCCCTGGCTTTTGTCAGGAGTGCAAACCCCACTTTTTATAGTAGGTCTCTGGGAGAGTGTGAGGTATCCAAGAGGAGGATTTATGGAAAATCATGGATGCAATTTGGGTAAATGAGTGGATAAAATATGGGGGCAGGGTCAGGAAGATTCTTTTTCCTGAGTTTAAATCTAGTCTCAGACACCTATTAGCTGTGTGACCCTGGGTAAGTCATCTCACCCTGTTTGCTTCAGTTTCCTCATCTCTCAAATGAGCTTAAGAAGGAAATGTCAAACCACTCCAGCAACTCTGCCAAAAAAACTCCAAATGTGGTCATGAAGAGTCAGACTCAACGGAAGGGTCACAACAACAAGAACAACATGGACAAGATTTATACAGGATGGGCAGGTATAGATCCATACCACTGGAGGATATGTCCACTTCAATGAGCTCCCCAATCCAGTGTTCTCTGTAATTTAATATGTATACTGCTCTCTTAATTCTGCTCACTTCATTCTGCATCAGTACATACAAATCTCCCCATGATTCTCTGAATTCCTCACACTGGTTGTTTCTTCCAGCAAACAGTATTTCATTACATTCATATCCTACAATTTATTAAACCATTCCCCAATCAAGGGAGGGATTCTATTTGACTTCCATTTTTTTTTTTGCTGCCAACACAAAAAGTGCTGCTAGGTGGCATACCTAAGTTCTTTCAGAAGCCATCAAAACAACGGACAGTTGAAAGGCTAACTAAGAAGTATTTCTCTTTGATCTGAAATGAAATACATGGTAGTGGGCAACCAACACACGAAAAAAAACCCTGTCTACTAAAGGTAAATTATATCTTTTAGCTTCAATGTCCATCTTCATCAAATCTTATTTCAGATGTTAATAATATCAGAGGAAAAGAAACATTTATAATTTCATCTTGTACTCCTTGTAATCTTCCAGTAGAAATATTAATTAATAAATTATGAAATGGTCTACAGAAAGGCAACAGTGAGGCTGAAAAAAGAAAAGAAGATAGCTATGTAATTTACAAACCAGATAATCACCCCCTCAATCACTGAGAGCTGGTAAACCATGGTAAAGACTTCTTGGAAGTTTCTCCACACGGCAGAATTTTTGAACTGGCAAATATTCCAGAAAGTAGGAGCATGTGCACGTGTCCACACACACACACACACACACACACACACACACACATGCTCACATGTGTGCGGCGCGCACACACACACAGTTTAAGAAGGAGCCCCTTCTCGGCTCAAAACTCTGCAATAGCTTCTTGTGTGTCCTTGGGGGAATTGGCTTCATCTGCCTCAGTCTTGCTTTCTTTATCTTCTAGATGAGCAAATTGTAGAGGACCTCAAAAGTCTCCTCCAGGGCTACAGTTATAAACCTAGGGTCCCACCCAGTAAAGTTCAAACTGTTCCGCCATGGAAAACCCTTTCTGGACTTATCTCCTGTGACAATCTGCCATATCCTCAACAATCCATCTAAATGAGATTACTTTCTCCCCACCAAATACAATCATTTTGTCTCTAGGCTTTTGCTTGGTGCTTGGAAAATCCTCCCCTCCATCTATCACAGCCTCCAGAATTCTTTAAAGCCCATCATCACTAATGGCAGTTCTTCTGTGACACCTTCCCAGATTCTTCTCAAGTTGATACTGACCTTCCCAGTCTCATATAGCACCCCTCTCAATTTATTTATCATGGATGATAGTACATATTACAATAATCTATATCTATATCTATATAATATGTATATATAATACACACATATGTCCGTGCATGTATGTATGTGTATATATACACTTACACACACATATAACATATACACATATATACATATATATGTATGTGTGTATGTATATGTGTGTGTGTGTATATTTTTATATTTATATGTATGTGTATATATATGTCCCCTTGCTGGTGTCTACGAACTTCAAAAATGACAGAAACACTGCTTCTCCCCAGTGGACCAACAGTGCTCAGCACCATCTACTGAACTGAATGTGCCTACTCAGGGTCCACGACCCAGATGAAGGAGAAGTCTAAGCAATGCCCCCTTAGCTATGATAGATAACATTTCTATCAGAGGCTGGATTTGAACTCAGGTCTTCCTGACTCTAGGCCAGCATATCACCTAGCTGCCTTAGGAAGACAAATCTGATATATAAGGAGAAGACACAGAAAGATGTGTTATTATTATTGTTATTTTTTGGTTTTTGGAGTGGGGAGGGCAAGGCAATTGGGGTTAAGTGAGTTGCTCAAGGTCACACCGCTAGTAAGTGTTAAGTGTCTGAGGCTGGATTTGAACTCAGGTCCTCCTGACTCCAGGGCTGGCCCTCAATTCACTGTGCCACCTAGCCACCCCATTGATTTTTTTTTAATTGAAAAAGTTTTTCAAAGCCCAATCAAGATGTTCCTTAGAAAAACCACTATAGGAAAAAGACAAAAACAAATGTATCCTTAAAATTGTAAATCTCCAGTAGCCCCTCTCCACTTCTAACCTGATAATCAAATACATAACCAGACTGTTTAGAAGTACCTAGTTAACAGTCTCTGATTTTACCCCACCCCCACCCCACTCCCCCAGGGACCTTTCCTACAAAGTCAAGTGACAAGCTATTCTGACCCCTCTGAGATCTTTTCCATTTACTTTTGAAAAGTTCTCAACCAAGTTTCAGACAGTTGAAGCTGCCAGAAGTCTGATTTTTAAATAACTTGGGGGGAAGAAGGGAGGATGGGGTAGGAAGGTTGCTGCAATACTTTTGTTTTTCAAACAAAATAAACCAAGAATATATTTTTGCACATGAAAGGACCTGCCCTCCCTCCATTTAGGCCCAAGTGTCCTGGGTTTGAAAGTTAACCCAGCACTCACCAGCTATGACCATGGAAAAGTTAATTAATTTCTCCAAACGTCATTCCCCTAAAACACTAAAATGGGCAAAATAATAACTATCTTGGCTGCTTCCCAGGCTTGGTGTGGGGAAAGAAGTTGATAAAGCTCAAAGAGTTACAGATATGGAACACACTGCCTTCTCCTAAGAAGCTTCTGGACACTGGGTCTTAATCATCAAATGAAAAAGCCTCTTCTTTGTGTCCACCTCTTGTTGTATCATATAAATTCCTGCTTGTAGCATATTGGCTCTGCTTTCCCATTGAGGGAGCAGCTTCACAACGCACACAAACTCAGTCACATGCAAAATTAGGCAGATGAAGAAGCAGCTGATACGGTGGAAGGAGCAGGACTTGGGCTCTAATCCCAGCTTTGTAGTCTATTACCTGTGATCTTGGGCAAGTCATTTCAATTATTCAATTAATTAAGTACCTACTATGCAGGCACTGTGCCAAGCACTGGTGATACCAAAAGAGGCAAAAATCAGTCCCTGCCCTCAAGGAGCTTACAGTCTAATATGGAAGACAACATGGAAACAAATCTATACAAAGCATATGTAAAACATATATATATAAAAGACATGGGAGAGTTGGACAGCATGGCCTCCGAGGCCTCTTCCAGCTCTCTACAGCCAGGATCCTACCCGGTGTTTACAAAACTCTTTCCATTAACCCAAGGCCCAAAGAGTAGCATGCCAAAGTGGCTGAGAGCCTGAGTACAGCCAAGAATGTCTTGTCATCTCAAGCATTCAATGACTGTGCGTTCACCAGCACGCACACGGAGTGAAGATGACCAAAGCTGGAAAGAATGGGGTCTGTCTTTGGGCTACAGTGGAGGCTTGGTTCTTCCCCCTTTCCCCTCCTCTTCCCTATAGCGTTCAACTGTAAAGGGCATTTGAGAACTCAACTAAATGATTAAGGACAAAAGGAACGGGAACACACACACACACACACACACACACACAGAGGTAGAGGCAGCGATTTCATAGGCTGGTCTGGTGAGTGAGCATCACATGTGAGATGAGCTTTCTACACAGGAAATTACAGTCCTAAAATATTGTATTTAGCCAACCAGCACCTGCTACTTTGGGGGGGGGAGTGCACAACGCACATGAGAATGTTTGTTTCAGTCACATAATGAGTCACTCTCATTGAATCTGGCACCAATGAAACCAGAAAACAAAAGCAATTACATAAACTGCACACTTTAATAAGGCAGATACAAAGATTCTCTGGATCACAGTACAAAGCACAATTTAGCAACCGAATAAAGCTGGATGCCAGACAAGAGAACTGACCTCAGCACCCCGGCTAATCACAGTACAAAGGCGTCTCTATGTTTTCAAAGCACAAAATGAGCCCACATAAATCACTCTTTGTTATCTGAAAATATCTGGGATTCTTAAAGCATGTTCTATTTTTAACCTTGTTACACTTGTCGCCCCAATGCAAGCCGTAGGTTGCCCCACCAACTCTACAGTAGCAGGGTAGAAAATGCCTTTCAAAACCAAAAACCCTGAATAAATTTGGGACAAAACTTTGCATGCAAAAGTCCATTTGAACTGCTTACTTTCGTTGGGAAAGGAAATGTGCATGGGACAAACAGGGACAAAAAAGCTGACTTTTCATGTATCTAACTACATTTCTAGTGCCTCTCATTGGTGGCATGATCCCCTCTGGGATGAGAATAAAAAGGACCTGGGTTTCAAATGCCACCTGAAGACATTTACTATATGCGTAACCCTGAGTAAGTCATAAAATATCCCTAGGCCTTAGCTTCCCATCTAGCCCCAGGGGACTCAATTAGATGTTTAGGGTAGAAGCTGCAGGGTCAAATTCAGGCTCAGTGTGAGGAAAGCGTATGGTATAAGGAAAAACTTCTTAATATCTAGAGCTGCCCCCATAGGTAGTGATTTCCCCATCTCAGGCTGACTCCAAGCAGAAGGTTGGTTGACCACCTGTTAAAGTACCAGTTTGACCTCTGAGGTCCTTCCTAATTTAGGAGACTGTGACTTTTTTTTTAAGGGTCCTTGTTTCTGAATTTCCTTCAGACTTCCTTAGGACTTTGGCAAACTCCCTCGGCTAATCATGTACAGGCTGGACAGACTTTCTGGGTGGACCTCTTCAAAGAGTGTATCATTTATATTACAACACAGATGCTCAGGGTACCCTAAACCATAAGCAAGTGACAGAAAGTGAGGCATGAACTCATACGCTCTGTGGAGAGAGCAGCTTGATACATAAATCACCATTCAATACAGCCTTCTATTCTGCATGTCCTCTGTTGGGTAACTGATGAAAATTCAGGAATCAGATGTTTTAATTCTCTTTTCTTATCCCTGTAGCAAGCAGATGACTAAAAGAAAGGAAAAGCAATTACGTCCTGCAAGAGAATTTTGCCTGGATCTCTCCTTCACCACGTCCATATTCTATCCTGTCTCATGTACTAGTCATGTGAATGTCCTACCTTTCTTCCCACAGCTGACTGTAAAGAACTTCAGATTAAGGACTGGTTTCTTCCCGGAGATGTAGGACTTAAGATCAAGGGAGAGGCAAGTAATACATGTACACACACATGCAACAATACATACATACACACACATATACATACACACATAAAAATAAATATGGGAGTTATTATAGGAATGGTAATTAAACACATAAGGGCTGATGAAGTGAAAGAGAGAGAGAGATAGAGAGAGAGAGAGAGAAAGAGAGAGACAGAGACAGAGATAGAGACAGAGAGAGACAGACAGACAGAGAGAGAGAGACAGAGAGAGAGAGAGAGAATAAGGTAGGGGGCCTAGGAAGGAGCCTTGCGAAATACCCACAGCTAGGGATAGGACCTGGAAGATGAACCAATGAAGGAGACTGAGAAGGATCAGTCAGATAGGACAGACAGGGAGAAGCCCAGAAAGGAGAAGAGTATTCAGAAAGAGAAGGCAGTTAACAGTATGAAATGCAGCAGATGGTTGAAGAAGGATGAGGACTGAGAAGACCACTGGATTTGGCAATTAGGGGATCACTGATAACTTAGGAGAGTTTCAGTTGAATGATGAGATCAGAAGCCAGACTGCAAAGGATTTAGGAGGGAATGAGAGATGTGGAAGCTATGAGAATAGAGAAGTTTTTATAGTCATCTAATAGAAAAAAGCAGGAAAGGTTCAGGATAACAGTCTGAGGAGATGTTGGGATTTGGTGATGGTTTTCTAAAAATGGGTGAACTTTGGGCATATCTGAAGGAAGCAGGGAAGGAACAAGAAAATAAGGAGAAGTTGAAGATTCAGGGTGGGGGGAATGACTGAGGCTGAAATCTGGAGAAAACAGGAAATGATGGAATTAGAGACAGAGGTTGGTCTTAGCAAAGAGAGGAAGGAAAGAGGAAGGTGATGAGGCTTTTTTGAGATGAAGAGAAGGGGAGAAGAGAGAGTCTCCTAGGGTCTCAAAATTGAATGATATATGAAGTAATAGGCTACCAAAAAGCAACTATTAGAAAGTAATGTAAATAGTAACAAAATGATTATTATAAAGCAATAGAAGTTACCTATGCACAGAATATTAAATAACAATAAGATAGCGACTTGCCCCATTATGATTTCTATTTGAACCCCACTGAAAAATATGATGGTAACAGAAAAATTATAAAAATGAAGCATGGCAGACTTCTGGGCTTGAAATGTGGGAGACATGGGTTTCAAATCTCATCTCTGACATTAGCTGTGTGATCTTGGGCAAGTCATTTAAGGTTCCTGTGCCTTAAGGAACATCAGAAGATTTATCTGCTAAGGCAAAGGCAGGTTGCTGTCTATGTCAGTATGGGCTGGGGTTCCCCACACAGGGAATTCCCTATGCAGTCACACATTCATAACAACAACTCATCTTAAATAGCACTAGAGTAAGGTTACAAAGCACGTCCCTCACAAAGCCCAGTGCTGGAGGAAATAACCTCTACCAGATATAACATTAAATTATTTTCTTACTTTCTTTAGTAAAATGACTGGATTTAGAGTAGTGATGAATGTCCTTGTGACTTATTTCTATTATAACTGTGGCAACTGATTTTGTCCTTCAGCCAAGTTAACTCATTAAAAACAGGTGACTCTTTAAAATATAATCAGAATTTGGCAGTATTGTGAATAATCTACATAAATTAATAATTTTTCCCTTTTTTTTTGAAAACACCATGAAACATAACAATGTGCAAAGTAAATATACTTACTTAGCTCATGGGATTTTTGGGAAGAAACAGAAGATATTCACACTTTTTAAATGTCAATTTTCAAGTTATAAAAGCTCAGCATACCACTTCACGCATAGTAAGGAAGTGGGGCTGACAGGAATTCCTGCTAGGATACCAATGTCACACAGATACAGTCAACTCTTCATCAGGATCAACCTAGCTAAATGCAGCATCCATTGGAGAGTTCAAAATTATCTGGTAAAGTAAAGCATGTAAATAGACAAACCATAATTCAGCTGGAATAACTAAATGTTAATGTTTGGATCTCAATGGTTAACTAACCATTACCACTCTGGGTTAACCAACAGAAATGGATAGGAAACAAGAAAACACCAGGGGGACCACAGAAAGATTCTCCTTGATGATTTTCCTACTGAGTCAGAACCAAAGTTTAATTTTGACCTGATAAGCCTGAAGCATTTCCTGTATTCTGGAGAGTTATACTTTCTGGACTGGTACCATTGTAATTTGACTAAATAGCTATTTTATTCAGGAGAAATTGGAAACAAAAGTATAGTGAAATGATAATGAGGCTTGATGAGGTTTTTGAGATATTGATTAAACAATAAATAAGTTTAGTGATGTCTTTGCTGTAATGTTGCTGGGGTTTTGGTGGGAAGGATGGATAATTTCATTGGTAGGAGGAATTCCAAGTATGGAAGGTCCTTCATTCACCAATGCTGATGACAACATATCAGTGATTTATGATATGATTGTAGAGAACTGCCTGGGAGCACCGAGGATTCCACTGTCACATAGCCAACAGGTAGGTATCCATCCAGGTTTTCCTGATTTCAAGGCCAGCCCTATAAACACATGACAAGCTATGTACTGGTTTCTTTGGTAGAATTAAACATTTGAAAATTGCTGTTCTTCCACTAAGTCCTTGTGATGTTCGTTATTCAAGTCTTTCACTAACTTGGCCTTCAGTCTCCTCATCTGTAAAATGTGGGGGTTGGATTAAATTACTTCTAAGTTGCCTTCCACCCCGATATTGGATTCTGTAAAGTAGAAAAAAATAAATTTTACCAGTTCCCACTCAAAAAGAAAAAAATAGCCTAAAATCCATGTTCTACTTGATTTATAAGCCAATCGGTTAATGGGAGGGTCAACAACTCTTTGGATAGAGAATACGTGTTAGTGGGGTGGGGGTGGCAGTGGAGCTTGGTGGGCGTCAGACTGGCCCCTTATCTCTTGTTCAAATGACCCAATCATATCTTTGTCTGAATATTAAGGAAATATTAAGGGGAGGGGGTATTTTTAAAAGTTGTAATTTATTGACAAATTATGTTCTCAAAGGTCTTGACAGCTAAGGAATTAACTGTACCTTCTGTCTGAAGTATAAAAATACAGGACCTTTTATAGGAGAGGTCCCACCAAGGAAGTGGCTCAAATAAGTAATGTCCCATTTTGTTTTAATAAAGTACTTGGGTGGAGAAGAGGCAACAAACCAAGGAGAATGGGAAATCTCTTAAACAGAGGGACAGATATTTCCTCTTGGGTTCTTCTCTTAAGAGTTCAATAATCATAAAAGTCACCCCTGGTTATATTTCTTTCAAAACCATTTTAGAAAACAAAACAAATCACATTTTTGCTGTTAAGATCAGCTGTTTAATCCAATCCAACCAACCTACTGTGTGCCAAGGACAACATGCTTAGCACTGGGAAAAACAAAGATAGAAAGAACCACAAAAAACCAGTTCTTGTCTTCAAGTAGCTTACTTTCTCCTGGATCTGCACAAGCTGTATTCCTCTAAAGTTCTGCTTATTTATCTACAATACTATTTCTCCATAATCTTGTTACCAGTTGGAGAGAAGTGACAAAAAAAACCAGACGTCCACTCTGAGGTAAGGAAAAACAACAAAAGTATTTGCTTTAAATTACTTGACTTGTTTTCCAGGAAGCCCCATCTTTTCTCACTGAGCAAAATAAGGAAAAAACAGGCCCAGTGGAAGTTTCCACTCCTCTGGCTCTATCATCATGGTCATCTGTTCCAAACACACACACAAGTCTAAAATTTCCTGTTTTCCAACTATTGTCACCATTTTCTAGTCTTGCACTGTAGGTTCTAACTTTAGCTTAGTTATATAAACAAAAGAAAATACTGTGAATAATGCAGAACAATGCTGAGATACAAGTTTACCCCAATTCCCCCATTTCTGTCTGAAATAAAACAAATTAGCCAGCACTAAGAAAAAAAAATCATTACACTTTCATGGAAAAAGTCAAGTCTAATTCATAAGTCTCACAGTAGTTTGGAGGAAGTGGGTTTAAAATTACCAACGAATGATGCTGGCAACTCACTCTTTGAAAACATTGCTAATTGTGAGTCCTGGAATCAGCACCACATTAAAAAAGAACAAACTCTGTCATAATTAGTACTCTAGTCTACTGGAACTTTTGCTATGACATGATTTTGCTAGTGACTGGCGTTTGGAGGGAGGGGTGGACGAGCTTAATCAATTAACTCTTTCATTCAACAATCATTTATTAAGCACTTACCAAGAACAAGACCTAGGCCTGGGGACACAAAGACAGGAATGAATAGTCCCTGCCCTAGAGTTTAAATTCCCTGTCTCAGGATCCTTCAGTGTTTCTTATTGGATACAGGCTAATATAAAAACTTCTCCATGAAGTGTTTAAAGACCGTCTCAACCATGCTCCAACCTATCTTTCTAAACTTCTTTCGCAACTCTAGCTTGAGCCAAACTGGTCTAACCTGTTCCCAGAAAAGAACAGTTCATCTCCTGTACCTTGGCCTTTCCATAAGCTGTCTCCCATGTAAAGACTGTCAATCACTTCCACCACTAGGAACCCTTTCAAAGTAAAGCTAAAGGCCTTTTCTAATTACCTCCTTCCATTTTTATACCACTACCACCACCACCACTATCCTCTCCCATGATGGCACAGTGGATACAGTGCCAGTCCCACAGTCAGGAAGACTCATCTCCCTGAGTTCAAATCTGACCTCAGACACTTACTAGCTCTGTGACCCTGAGTAAGTCACTTAACCCCAATTGTCTCTTTTTTTAGAGAAACCAAATCAAAGTCTGCCCTCAAGGAGCTCCTATGCTAACTGGCGAGACAATATGAGAACAACTACATACATACATATGAGGTAGTCTCAGGGGGGAAGACACTAATATTAAGGAGAAGTGGGAATGGTTTCTGGCAGAAGGTGGGATTTTAGCTGAGACACGAAGGAACCCAGGCAAGCATGGAATAGAGGCAGAAGGGAAGATGGGGAGCATTGCAGGTATGTGGGAGAAACAGCAAGCATCCAGGAGGCAATGAACACAAATGTTAATCTAATTTGAGAAGGGGATGATGTGGGAGAGAAACCCATGACCATTACTGCCTTACAGTCTTAGAGAATGAAGGAAAAAAGACTATACAAACTCTTTGGTCCTTAGGACTAGAGTGATCTGGATAGCTTTTAAGGTCCCTTGCAAATCTACATAAAATTTTACACCTCAGTGATTCTAGGCTAGGCACTGTTAATCTCAGTTCTTCATCAACTCACAATTCAGGTATTTTCATAGGCTCAGGAAACCTGTAACATCTGTCTCACTCATCTAAAAATTAATGAGTCAGGAATCATCTGAAACCCTAGGAGTTCTAGTCAATGAAAGCTGGAGCTAGCGCAGATCATCCTGCCAAGGATGCAAGAGCAAGAAGTGAATCAGAGGATTACCACACACTGTGGAAAAGGCAAAATGACTCAAGCCGGGAAGCCTAAAATCAGAAGACCTGGTTTCAATCCTAACTGTACTACTTACTAATTGTATGATCCAGGACCAATCTGGAAGAGATCAAAGAACATCTGTGAAAGGAGGCTAGAGCCAGGGGTGGGAGACCTGCTCATAATTCAGGATCCTGACCTCTAAAAGAGCCAAAATCTATGTTTTTAAGGAGTGTGTGAAAAGACTGTCCTTCCTTATTCTGCCCTGCAACACACTTAATAGGAATTAAAATTGGGATTTCCACTCCCAGGTTCATTGAGGGGTACCTACATGGTGCAAGGAATTGTGTGCTGGGTCCAGTCTGGACAGATCTGAGTTCAAATGTGACCTCAGATACTTAACTTAGCTATATAGCCCTGAGTAAATCACTTGACCTCTGTTGGTTTTAGTTTCCTCATCTGTAAAAATGAGGATAATAACATCCACCTCACACGAATCAAATAAGAAAATAATGACTGTAAAGGGTGTATCATAGTGTCTGGCACATAGTGGGAATGAGATCATAATAAAGTGCTTATCACAGTGTCTTGCACACAGTAGGCATGATATAAACATTGGCTATTATTATTATTACATTTGTAAAATGTCTGTAAATCTTAGAGCACTCTATAAATGCTAGGTATAATAAGCTGATTTAAAACAAATTTTTTTTTAATTTTTTAAAAGTTTTTTTATTTTTGGAGGGCAGTTGGGGTTAAGTGACTTGCCCAAGGTCACATGGCTAGTTTTTGTGTTAAGTGTCTGAGGCTGGATTTGAACTCAGGTCTTCCTGACTCCAGTGCCGGCGCTCTATTCACTGTGACAACTAGCCGCCCCAACAAAAATTGTTTTTAATGGTCCAAATACAATTTATCAATTTAAGACATTTTTGCACATGACTATGTAGAAAATAAGAACACGTCTCCCAACAAGTCATCAAATTTTTATATCAACCTTTCTAACTTGTAAACATTTTAATTTTTCTATTTCAGACTTTATGGGTGGAAGACAATGAAATCTGGATTATAAACAGAGCTCTTTACAAAGGCAAGCAACTCCCCCACCCCAATATACATACACTCGTACTCTTTTACTAAATTTCAAAATATATCACTCATGGCTTAATATAAATGGAAACACAAAATCCCTCAACATCAAGCAAATGGAAAGAGTGATGAGACATGGAACACAAGAACACCATTTTTTTCAGATTCTATATTTAAATTTATTTAGGATTGGTCAAAACAATGGCTCGTGATTTTTCTGAAAGTAAAAACTATATTCCCCTAACATTACAAGGACAAAGGTTGCAAGGCAAAAACAAACAAAAAAACCTCTAAAATTCTCCTTGAGGCAGCTTCCAAAATGGCAGAAATCATTCATTCTGGAGGCATCCAATTTAAAGCATGCTAAATTTAAAAAAAGAAAAGGAATCTCATCCAAACTGAATCCTAAATTCTGGGCAAGGCAAAAAAAAATGTACTCACCCCAAATAATGAAATGAATAGCTTTTAGACACATAAAATAAAACCTTGCATATAACTTCTGGGTTAAAATACTAAACAGTTTTCAGAAAATAACCAATCCTCCTCCCCTCCAACTAGTAGAATGGGATTGGGAAACCAGTTTCCTCTTAAAACATCACTTTCTTTTGGAAAAACTCTCTCCCTTACCCAACATGCACAGAACAACTTCGGCACTGAATAAAAGGTTGTTGACCATTTACCTTTCTCTGTTTTCGACAAATCCAAGTGCAATCCTGCCCATCTCTATGGATATGTCTTGCATGAAAATAATCCAGGCTTTCTTTTTCCTGTTAGCTTTCTATCCCACTCTACACCACCCAATCCTACTAACCTTTGACCAACAGGAAGCAGACACAATGGACTGAAAATAACATCAATTATAAGGGTAAAGTGTGATTTAATACATGAGGAGTGGGTATAAAGGATTGGGGGAGTGGAGGGAGAAAAGAGGGATAGTTTCTTGCTTCTTTCACCAAAAAAGCAATGAAGAGAACTTGGCAGGGAAGGAAATAAACATTTATTAGCTGTCTGCTATGTGTCAAGTACTAAGCACTCTACGGATATTATTTCATTTGATCCTTATAAAACCTGGGAGAGAGGTTTATTATCCATATTTTACAGTTGAGGAAACCTGAGACAGACAATGGGTGACTTGTCCAGAGTCTCCACTCCCCCAATCTCACTGAAAATAATTTTCAGAAACTCAAATAATTACAGTACATGTACATATTCCTTCTCCAAAACCCTAAAGGTTATGCCAAGAGAAGGGAAGGCATGGCAAAGCTTCTATTAAAGGGACAGATTGGACAACTGCCACCTGAAGATATGGCTACATGGGAAGCTTCATCACCACATATATACAGAGAAGATATAGAATAATAATCACAGAATACCATACTTTACAGCATAATTGTTGCACCCTGTGGTTGAAAAATGGGTTTATTACCTTTCATAGCATAATCATTACATGGTAGAATTCTGTTTGTCATGCAGGTTAAAAAGCAAACATAGAAGCGATGTATTCATTCACCATTTCTCTCTTGTGCCTTGCATTCTCAGTGCAAACACACCATCCGTATATTTCTGAAAGTCAATTTACATGGTTTGTTTAAAGTGCTGCAGGACTAACGGTATCCTCACTCAACCCAATGAAAAGCCAAAGGCACAAGGAGAGCAGGCGAGGTTGCTGGGAGTGAGTCATATGATATAGTAGGACTTGCCTCTTTCTAATTTTAATGTATATTCACGAGTATTCCATGCATTCTAATCTTGCACCACAGACAGCTTAGTAATAAGTGACTTTTAAGCAATGCCAGCACAAATTCAAAAACAAAAAAATCCAAATATCTTCATATAATGCCCACATCCCACTTTTTAAAAAAAATGGCATAAAATCTGCCAATAATGCAATGAAATGCAGTATATAGAATCACTGGCATAGAGATGATCATTGAATCCCCAGGAACTCATGAAGTCACTAAGCCAGATGCCACAGAGCAAAAGAAAAGAGGGCCTAGGACAGAGACGTGGGGGACATCCACTCGCAGTTAGAGGATAAAGATGAAGACTCTGTTATGGTGATTGAGATCTGGTTCTAATGTCTTTCTTTACACAGACGAGAAAAACACAACTCTGAGACTTGACCAAAGTCATTCAAATCCCCTTCTCCTGAGCTCAGATGTACAGCTCTTTACAATGTACCACATCTACTAGGCCTTAGTAGGTCATTTCACCTCAAAGGTTTGCATTACCTGTTGGTGAAATTGCTGAATTCTCACGAATTACTTTATAACTTGGATGAAATCTGGAATTTCACTTATAGTAACCCCTCTAACCCCAGAAAACAACTCCTCCATATCCTCCCATAGACCCCATAGACTTCCACAGGTGCTGGGGTGGGAGGTGCAAGGGTTTGCCATTAAAATAACTATTAAAGTGAAGCTATGCCATTAATATTTAAGATTGCAGGAAACGTCACGGATTTTTTAAAAAATATATTTTGATTGAACTTTTTTGGTGTTAATAATTTTGCTGAAATCTCCCCAACTCCCACATGCTGAATTTCTCCTCCTTCCTCCTCAAGACGCATCCCTTAAAACAAAGATTTTTTTTTAAGAAAAAAGAGGAAGAGAAAAAAAATATCAGTATAACTGATCACCATAGAATCTTATGATACATTCAGTGTTTTACTCTTGTGACCCTCCTCCCCTTCCATACATGTCTGAAAAGGAGGAGGAGGTGGGGAAGAGATATTCTCTCATATTTCTTCTTAAGGTTTGAGAACATTCTACAAAATTCTGCAATATTCATTTTCAATTTTTGCAGATGATTTTTAAACCGTTCTTCCACTAAAGCTCTGCTCTGATGGAGCATTCTGTAGTCTGGCTTCTTAAAGACCCTGCCAGCAGAGTACAAAGGACGGTAAGATCTCACCAATTGATTTTGTAGTCTTAATCATAAGATTGACAATGGATTAGCTAAGCTAAATCCATAGGGGTTCACCTTCATAAGACACCTGAGTGCTACAATGGATAGAGAATATTTAACTTGGAGTTAGGAAGTCCTCAGTTCAAATTTGTTCCCTAATATTTAATGCCTCACCCTGGGGAAGTCAATCAAAATCTTGATGCCTTAGTTTCCCCATTTATAAACAGGGGATAAATACTAGTACCTACTCCCAAAGTTGTTGTCATGATAAAAAGAGATAATATTTATAAAGTCCTATATAAATAAGTGCTAGTCATTATTATAGTAAGTATATCCATCCTCCAGGTGATTATTTTTTTCTATCATAGCTCATAAAAGATATCTATTAAGGTATGTTCTAATATATATTTAAGAAGGAATAAAAATCACAGTATTTTAGAGCAAATATTTTAAAAATATTAAACTCTCAAGCATGGCCCAGATTGCCACTAATCTGGAAGACCTGGGATTGGCTCCCACTTCAACTATTTAGCAATAATGACTCTGGGAAGGTCAGTCAAACTCTCTCAGGCCTTCAGTGACCAAAGATGTAAAATGACGGTGGCCAGAGAAGATCTCAACTAAGGTTCTTTTAGGTGGACCATACTATGATTCAATTACCTGGGAACTGCCAGATAATCCTCTATTTCAAACTGAAAGGTCCTTAAAGATGATTCCAGGTCAAGTCCCTCTTGTTACAGATGAGAAAACTAAAGTCTGGGGAATTTAAAGTGATTCTCCCAAAGACACCCCGCTAGTAAGTGGCAGTCTGGGATTCGAATGCAGATCCCCTGACTCCCATTCCAGTGTTCCTTCCTGCCGTCTGTGGTCAGAGGCTAGGAACAGACAGCATCTCACTCGCCAGTCTGAGAGTTCAGTAAAGTCTACAAATTCTAAAAATAACCATACAAACATGTTTATGGTATTTAAAAAAACAGAATCCACACTGTCTTCTAAATATAACTCTTGTATACAGCTCAGGGACTGACCTGGGATTTTCAGGGACATCAGCAGGAACCACTACTCCCACACTTTACCACAGATGGGTTTTCATGTCAAACAGCAGCACTGTATTTTAAACATATAATTGCTGATATTTAACTAAAGGGAAGTGGGATCAGGGGTTTGGGGGATGGGGGAGTGGGGTGGGAGGGGTCTCTTTTCCCGCTTAATTTGGGAGCCTCCAGAAAGCACAAAGCCCAACCAGTCCCTTGTGACAGACTAGCACTGATGACACCAGAAAACAACGGAAGGGGGATATCCTGTCTGAAAGTTTCCATTCAACGGATGCACTCCAGAGGGTCCCCTTCCTTGTATAGAGCAGACGATGCTTCTGCAGTAGATAAACACAAGAAAGGAAGCCAGGGTATCCATGCGTCTCTGAGCACAATATTGTCTTTTCCAAAAGGTGGCCTGTACACTGTGCAATTTTAATTAGTGGACTTCTTATGGCAAAAGTGTTATCATTTATATTTAGAATCTAACTTAAGAAATAGAGTTATTCCAAACACCGTGGGGGGGGGGGGAAATCATACATCAAGAAGTTCACAAAAAAAGGTCCTGGTCATCTGGTATATAAATTGTGCTCCCATTAAAAACCATCTCCAGCAGAATCTGATACAGGATAATTCCAAAAGTCCTTTAAGACCCCAGGCTATCACCAGTCATGTTGACTTTTTTCTCGCCACTGGACTTCAATGACTCCAGAGGAAAGAGTGAGGCTGACAACTTTGCATGGCTCTGCCTCACTTAAATCCAATTTATGGGCAGGTCAAGACATCACCCTCATGATATCATTTGTCATCTTAGAGAAAGGATGAACAATGACAACAACAACTATGGAGTCCATAGCTTCCTTTAAAGCAGGTCAGGCTTTCCATGAGTCTAAACGTCTAGATAGATAGTGAGATAGTGAGTTAGTTAGATGGGGTGCACAGACAGACAAGTATATGGTTCAATAGACAGAGAGTGAGAGAGTGAGAGAGAGAGCGAGAGAGAGAGAGAGAGAGAGAGAGAGAGAGAGAGAGAGAGAGAGAGGAGAAAGAAGAGAGTAGAGAAGAGAAAGAGGAGAGAGAAAAACAGACAGAGAGGAGAAAGAGAGGAGAGAGAGAGTGAGAGAGAGAGAGTGAGAGTGAGAGAGAGAGAGAATGAGAGAGAGGGAGAGGGAGACAGAGACAGGGAGGGAGAGAGAGATGAGAGACAAAAACAGAGACAGAGAGGGAGAGAGGGAGAGAGGATGTATAGAGTTGGGTGGATCAACAGATAAATAGATGGATATAGTGAGAGATAGATGATGGATGGACAGATAGAGAAATTAAGTATTTATTAGGCAATTTACTATGTGTCAGGCACTGTGCTAAGTGCTAGATATTTGAACAAAGTAAAGATGACAGTCCCTGCCCTGAAAGACCTTGCTTCTTAATGAGAGAAAACAACATATAAAGGGGAGCTGAAGGTGGTGGGTGGAGGGGGGATCTGGAGAACAGAGTTGGGAGTGGGGAAGGGTGAGGGGAGAAAAGGGCCAACTCAGGGGCAAGGGGGCTACTGAAGAGGTGCAGAAGAATGTGTCTAGTCAGGTATAAAGTAAGCATGATTGGGGCCCCTCACAAAACCGGGATCCAGACTAGGGAATCACCAACAAAGAGAGCAGAACCTCAGAGTGAAGGTTTCTCCAGGATAGGAAAGAAACTGGTGAGAAAGTAGAGAAATCCCAACTGTGAAGTGAAATGAAATCATTGTGCACACACTCTTTCGTTCCCCATACTTATAACACATACATGTTATTTTCCCCCCATACCCATAGGAGAAAGTAAGTCCTCTGTGGAAAAAGCCTGTTTTTCATTTTTGTTTTCATATTCAGCATCTTACATATGGTAGGCACTTGGTAAATAAACACTTGTCGAATTGAGTGACACTTACATGAATCTGAGTCACCATCACTCCCCCACCCCCCTTAGTGAAGATGTGAATCTACTGGTACTTTCTCGGACTACTGAATCTCTGTTGATGACCTTTCACAAATCCTCCATAAAAGATTAAGCCAATAGGCCTAATGCCTAGGTCATTTAATATAGGGTGCTTTTTAGTTATCTCTTTCTGTCAACATATGATAGGCCTACAGCACTTTCTGATGATCCATATTATTCTGTATTTATGTCATGTAGCATTATTGATTTAAGGCTCAAAGGAGCCAGAAAGTTCATCTAGTCTAATCTCCTCATCTTACAAATTTAGAACCCAATTTAGAAGTCTGATGCTGCTTCCACTGTACCAAACTGCTGGGCACTCACCACTGGTAACAGGCTTTGGCCAACTTACATCCACCATAAGCCTCAAAGACCTACTTGTGTCTTCTTGTGTCATAGAGATGACTGACTCAAGCTGCTGAAGGCTTCTCCTGAAGAACCCAAGCTGGTGAAGATTCCATCATGCTGGAAAGTATCCAATGCCTCAAACTCATGATCACATGCTATCCAAGGACCAGTCAATACAGACCTATTATCAATAATGGGGGAGTCACCAGGTGAGGCAGCTAGGTGGCACAATGGATAGAGCACTGGGCCTACAATCAGGAAGACATCTTCCTGAATTCAAATGTGGCCTCAGACACTTACAGATGTATGACCCTGGGCAAGTCACTTAACCCTGTTTGTCTTAGTTCCTTGTCTGTAAAATGAGCTGGAGAAAGAAACTGCAAACCACTCCAGTATGTTTGCCAAGAAAACCCTAAATGGGTTCACAAAGAGTGAGACAGGACTCTCACAATAGGCCCACTGTGGAGATGTTCTGCATAATTACACATGTACAGCCTGTATTTAATTGCTTGTCCTTCCAGTGGGGGTGGGTGATGAGGGATGAAGGGAAAGAATCTAGAATCAATAATCAAATGTTTAAAATATATATGTATATATACATATATTATCATTATTATTATTATTAACTACATCCAACTGGGAATTAAGATATACAGGCACTGGGGTAGGGAGATCCATCCTATCCTACCGGAAAGTCAGAGGGGCAATGGAGGAAGACATAGGAGAGATCAGATTGGGAGAGGAGTTATACAGTGGGATGACTGTTTTGAGATGTTGGGTAGAGGAAAGATGGGGAGAAAATTTGTAACTCAAAATCTCGTGGAAATGAATCATGTAAACAAGAAAATAAATAATTTATTTAAAAACAAAAAAGAGTGAGACAGGATTGAAACAACTCAACAACAAATATCAGGTGATGTCTTTTTTTAAGAATCTTGGAGATGTATAAAATGGATAAAGATGCTGATAAGGATGAAAAGACCAGAAAAGGACATTTTATCCTTAATAAAATGGGAGAAAATATTTCTTTGTATTTTCTAAATGTCGAAGAAAAGTCCTATTTTTTTTTTTTTTGCTTTTTGGAGGGCAGTTGGGGGTTAAGTGACTTGCCCAAGGTCACACAGCTAGTTTTTTGTGTTAAGTGTCTGAGGCCAGATTTGAACTCAGGTACTCCTGACTCCAGGGCCGGTGCTCTATTCACTGCGCCACCTAGCCACCCCGAAAAGTCCTATTTTTAAATTCAACCTGGAGTACATAGATGGGACCTCGTCCACAGTCCAAGGACTTGACATTGTGCTGGGGGATACATTTAAACAGATAAATAGATACAACATAATTTGAGGAAGACATGAACTCAGACAACCAAGAAGATCCAAGAAGTCTTCCTGGAGGTGGCTCCAGGGTTGAGCTTTGAAGAAGCTAAGGATTTTAAGAACTAGGTAAGTCAGGAGGGCATTCCAGACATAGCAGGCATAGCCCTTGTTAGGTTAGAACAGGAGATGCAGAAAAGGGATTAGTGTGAAAACAGGTCTGGGGGGAGCCAGACTGCATGGGGCCTTAAGGGCTAAGTTGAAGAGTTTATATTTATTTATATTTATTAAATCTTCAAAGCAATAAGAAGCCACTGATAATTCTTGAAAAGAAGAGTGGCAGGGTCAGACCTGGTCTAGACTTATCGTCACTTTGTTCAGTCATAGCAGACTCTGTGTGACCCCCATATAGGTTTTTTTTTTGGCAAAGATACTAGAATGGCTGGCCATTTCCTTTTCTAGACCTTGTGACAAATGAAGACACTGAGGCAAACAAGGTTAAGTGACTTGCCCGAGGTCACACAGCTAGTAAGTGCCTAAGGTTGTATTTGAAATCGTGTGGCATCTTCCTGCCTCCAGGCCCGAGCCTCTATCCACTGTGCCACCTGGCTGCCCTGGCTGTGACTTCTCCTAGCTATTATTCACCAAAGTGATTTCCACAGTGGAATATATTCAGTAATGCTGATCCCCATAAATGCAATGTATTTTCTGATGATGAATAATGCAAGATAAATCTGGTGATAGTAATGCTAGCCTATCACAATGGTCCAGCTTAATTAAATTTAGTTCAAAGCTAGTCCCATTATGTCATGTCTGATTTTGGGCAATGTAGAGACCTACCGCTCTACACAAAAATTAAACAAGACAGAAGAGCTCTTAGGCCTTTCTCAAAGCATCCTAACCCTGCTTGCCATTCACCCACCAAACTTCCATATTGAAAGAAATGGTTCCTTAAATCTGACTAACAGATGCGGGACTCATTCCAGAAATTTTTTTCCTGGTGCTTTCAATTCAAAGTCTGGCAGGAAACTTGAGGAAATGCTCACAACTTACATTCTTATTGCTTAGCCAGTGAAATCCTTTATATTTCAAAGACTGTTTTTTAAAAAAAAAAGAAAGAAAGAAAAGAAAATCTTCATCTACTTAGAGAGGAGGTAGGGCTGGAAAGGATGTTGAAGGTCATTAAGTTCAAAGCTCCTCATTTTTGGAGATGAGGCAAAGTGAGCCTAGAGGAGGTAAGGTATTTGCCTGAGGTCATAAATCATAGAAGCTGCTAAGATTCAGACCATACCCTTCTTTGATACTGAATCCAGCATTCTTTCTATCATTCATTCCATAGCTATCTCATAAGTAAGCAACTAAAAAACCTCAAAACAAATGGGGAGAGGGGCAGGGCACAAAAACCAAAATGCTTTAGCCACAATTATACTAATTATCTACCCTTTTTTGGTTTTTCTTCTTTTTAAATTGGCAAGGCTATATTATGTGGAAAATGGGTGTCTGTAACACTGGAAGGAGATTTTATTTCTTAGACTGATTTTATTTAGGAGGCTGATAAAGACCACCAAAGGGGGAGGCTGATAAAGACCACCAAAGGGGGAGGGGAGAATAAGTATTAGCACCTACCATGTATCAGGTACTATGCTAAGTGCTTTAAAAATTAGCTCATTTGATCCTCATAATAACCTGGTTATTATTATCTCCAGTTTACAGTTGAAGACACTGAGACAAACAGAGGTAAAGTGACTTGATCACTTAACTTTGACTTTGCTCAGAGATGAACAGCTAGTACATTCCTGAGAACAAATCTGAACTCAGATCTTTCTGACTCCAGGTCCATAACTCTATATGTGCCATCAGATGCCAAAAACCTTTTAAGATAATCATCTAGAGACTAAAATACATCCTAAGACTTGGGGGAAAGGTTGTTGTATTCTATCCCAATTTGGACTTGAATAATCACCACTTAGCTTACAAAAATGAAATAACAATGAAGAAACTTTCACATCTTTTGTCTCAGCCTAGTGTTCCTAGCATAGGTCAAGAAGTAGGCTTTCTAGTCTGACCACAAGGGATATCCTTGACTTACCCCTCTTCCATCCTATTCCAAAGCCCTTGAAATATTAAGAACCACCTTATAGGAACCACTGTCATTATCTACAAATGTTTACTGAACATGTGATCAAGATGTTTTGGTTTGGGGTCTTTGCAGACCCATCACCTGGCACACTGCTTTGCACATAGTAGGCATTTGATATTTATTTATTTAAGCTGAATTAAAAGTAGCTAAGTCTCATGCTGCCACCATTTTATGAAGTAGCAAGATAGTGCTAGAGATTAGCAAGTATCTCAATGAGAAATTTATTGAAGATAACATGAGAGTGGGTACTAAAACGGCCCTTGTAGACCACCTCATCCAACTCTTTCATTTTGTAGCTGAGTCCAAAAAAGGTGAAATTAGTTGTTCTACTACTGCATGGATTAGTAAATAATAGGGCTGAGACAAATCAAGTCCTTAAGAGTCCAGATCCAGGTTCTTTCCATTATACCTGCTTTTAACCACAAAATAAAAGCCTAAAAGATTATTCAAGTTTTGTAAAGCTGCTTCCAGTTAAAATATAGAAATCGATATTAATTATTCCAAAATTTGAACAGCCCAGTAGGATGAAGCACTGTGAGAATCTGCAAGAGCCCCCTCTTTAAAAAAAATTCAGAAAGACTTTCAAATAGAGCGCAACAAGAAAGATTCAAGAAAGACCATCAATACCTGGAATAAAAAACCTTGCATTTCATTTTATTTGGTCTCCCATGCGCCCCCTAGCGGAAGAGTTAATGAGCAAGGAACTACCCTGGGCAAAGTCAGAGGGGAACAGAGTCCCAAAGAAATTGAGAAAAGACAGATTCCACTGGAAAACAGTAATTGCCACTAACTGTCCTGATCCAAAGACAAAACTCGTTCCCACTCAGTAACACCAACTTATGCCAATACCAGTGATTATTTTATCACTGACATTCTAAAGAGACTGATGTTTCTGTATTGCATTAAGAGAATATTGTAAGCTGAGCTTTCCCATTACTAGAAAGGAAGATGACAGAATCAAGGGGTAGGTGGGGAACTATGAAACTCTGCTTTAATGATGCCAGGGTTAAAAAAATACTACACATACTCTCTCTCTTCTGTTAAAATCTAACTTTAAAACACTGATCAAATCAATGACAAATGACAATTTCAGAAGCACAGGAGATGAAGAACATCTGGCTTCAGAGGTGATGGATTTTAAAAATGCAAACTGATACATATTTTTGGACATGGCCAATTTGTTATTTTGTAAAATATATTGTTAATGTAATCTCAGCAAATATAAAGTTTGAGAGGGAAAAAAAGCCCTGTTAAATTTAACATTAAATGCCTACTACAAACCAGACCCTGTATGAGGCCACTGTGGAGATGGACAAAAGGTAAATAAAACAATCTTTGTTCAAAAAGGAGTTTACATTTCAGGGGGAGAGGGGAGCAGGGGGATCACAAGGGAAGATGTTATATATGCAGACAAGTAAAAAGTATATATACACACAAAGTGATGTAAAAGAATTGGGGGAAATCAAGAAGCCTTTAGTAAGTGACACAAGGGCTGTGTTCTGTTTTGTTTGGGGAAACTATTGGGGTTAAGTGACTTACCCAGGGTCACACAGCTAGTGTCTGAGGTCAAATTTGAATTCAGGGTCCTCCTGACTTCAGGACAGTGCTCTATCCACTCAGGGCTGTGTTCTGAAGGAAGTTAGGGATTCTCTGAGGTGGAGAAGGAGAAGAACATTTGCATTCCAAACATGGGGATTCAATTTATACAAAGGAAGGGTGGCAAAAGATGCAGTGTCCTCTATGGAGAGCAGCTAGCCAGAACTACATACATTTAAAAATATATCACTACTGGGGGCTAGGTGGTGCAGTGAATAGAGCACCAGCCCTGGAGTCAGGAGTACCTGAGTTCAAATCCGGCCTCAGACACTTAACACAAAAAACTAGCCGTGTGACCTTGGGCAAGTCACTTAACCCCAACTGCCCTCCAAAAAAAAGCAAAATATATATATATTACTACTTTGACAAAATAATAACAATTTCCTTCTAATACAAATTTGCAAGCAGTATAGAGCAGTCCTGAACTGAACTGCTTCTTCCTCCATCCAGTTCTCTCCTCCTTTTGACCCATGACACACATAGGTAAGAAAGCTGGCCACAATTAAGCATCTAATGTGTGGCCAGTAAACAGAGGAAAACTACCTTTAAAAAGGGGGGGGCTATATTTATTTGACCCTGGTTTCTAGGCTCAAGTGGTCTGGTTGTTTTCTTTTCTTAATCTCTGGAGTCCTAGTATCCCTTAGTTACTATAAACAAAATTATTTCCAGTAGAACATTCTGGATATTTTCCCAAATCTTACAACTCAATTCCAAAGTACTTACAAGTCTGAAACTCCTGTGAAATCAGTGAGAATTCAAGGAACTGCATAAATATCCAGTAAGATGATTATATAATCAATCTCCCAATCAGTAAACATTTATTAAATATCCATTCTGTGCCATTCTATGATATTAAGGCACTTCAAACTGTACCTTTTATTTTTATGTGATTTATTCAAAGAGCTAAATTGTTACTTTAAGAGCCAAACTGTCATTTTAGCACCTTTTATAAAGCTTTGATGCTTACAAGAAACATACGTATATACGATGAGAACACACACACACACATACATACACACTGTTTAGACAGGCTGTCCATCCAACTATGCGTCAATTATGGCAAGAGAATTTTTCTTCCACTTTGTTTTTCCAGAGTAGATTGTTATACCCTTCTTTCACACTACTGTGATTTTCACTAAGGTAATTCTGTGGTATTCTAACTAGTATAATATCTATAAATGGGAGCATTTGAAGAACCCTATTGTTCCATTACCAGTAGTAAGGAGCCAGCAGTCAAAGACTACCCAAGTATGGTGATAGTGAAGGTAGCAGTTTTGTACAGAGATCTAATGAATATAAAACAAAAGCTAGACCAAATCAGGGATCTGGGTTTTCTATGGACTGCTGAAATCAATGAAGTTGACAGGAACAGAAAGGTCAGTACAAAATGAGAAGGCAGCATATAAGGGACACCAGATAACCGACTATTTATCCTGTCTCCTCAAAGCTTTGTCCTTGTGTGTGTGTGTATGTGTTTGTGTGTGTGTGTGTGTGTGTGTGTGTGTGTGTCCCCAACCAATCATAGCCCCTTCTTGACCACAGCACTTCAGCAAGATCATGGGGCAGAAGGCATGCAATCAATATGAAATCTTATTTCTTATTTGGATTCTGCAAGACATCTTCCTTAGACATTGGCAAGTTAATCAGGTGGGAACGTAGGTCTCATGTGGTATCAATATGCAATCAGATGGTTGAACAAAGTTATCTCCACATCTGTCATAGTCTTATATAATTTTAATGTATGTGTAGGAGACACCCTATTTGCATGTAAAACTGCATTACCATCAGAACTCTGGTGTAATCTAAAAAGCAGCCTGGAGTCTATGGTTTATGACTGCATCTTGTGAGTGTAAAGCATTGCGACACAGAGAACACTGCTATGTCAGCATATGGCTCACCACACAAGCCCTTTCAAGGAGGAAGCAATACAATGACTGAAATCACATAGAGAAAAAAAGTACTTATTTAAAGGCACATTTTCGTAAACCTACAATGCTGACTTTTTAGAATAAAGCTCCATATTACTCCCCCTCAGAATTCTGGTCCCTACATGAGACCACTTTATGCATCAACTGTCCAGCAGTAAGATTCAGGGAGGGGGCGGGCAGGCTGGGAGGGGCCATCCCAATTTCAACAACCAGGGAAACACTTGAATTTGTCATATGACCGTCGTTTGGGGTTACACATCTCTAAACTTTCTACTAAGAGTTCAAAGAGAACTAGATTTCGTTTTTTGAGGCTGTTACAAAACCAAAACTGAAGAACAAAGGAGCTCATTAGTCCATCAGCATCCTCCTTCCTACAGTCACTTTACAGATAAAGCACTAGGAGCCAGAGAGTTACAGGCATCTAACTAAGATCATATAGGGAGCAAGAAACAGAGTTGGGATTGGAATCCACATAGTTTGACTCCACATTCAAGGTTCATTCCATAATACCACATTCTCTGCTAATTTTACAGTTTCTAGCCTGGTTTCTGATCTTTTCCTAAACTCATTTCCTACCCCTTACATGGCCCAGTGCAATAAAACAAGTGGGGGGGGGAGGAGGAGGGAAGGAAAAAAAAAGAAAAGAAAGACATTTGCATGATAACTTTATTGTGTATTTAAAAGGAATGACAAAGTTGTATATAATAGATTGCAGTTACATGTACAATCACCTTTTTAAAAATACTATGCTATGAAATGCTTATTTTATTCTATGAATTAAAAAAAACAAATAAAAAACTTTTTAAAACCTACAAGTACAGGTGGAAAAGGCCTCTTTTAAAGCTGATGAATATAATACATATAATAGTACCAAGCTACTAGAAGGCTTGTGTGTACA
The DNA here is from genome assembly GCA_028646575.1 of Pseudocheirus occidentalis. NCBI lineage: Eukaryota > Metazoa > Chordata > Mammalia > Diprotodontia > Pseudocheiridae > Pseudocheirus > Pseudocheirus occidentalis. The sequence goes on along the minus strand of CM053601.1, from coordinate 77,689,630 downwards.
TTGTTTTTAATCACAATTTCTTACTCCCAAGTAGAATACACAGGTTGGATTTTCCAGCCCTGTACAAATTAATGTGGATTTTACTTTCTTTAAGGTCTACTTTGTTCCATGGCCTATTATAGATGAAAAAAGTATAGAAAGATACAACTACAGAGATCAAAGGATCACAGATTTAGAGCTGGGAGAAACTTTAGAGATCATTTAACCCAGCCTCTTCATTCATTTAACTAATGAGGAAATTAGTGGGGAGTGAATTGCCCTAAATGGCAAAACCAATGAGCAGGGCCAGGGTTTTAAACTTAGTTCTTTGGCACTTAATCTATTGCTCTTAGGCCAGCTGAAAGAGTCCATTTTCTTTAAACTTACAGAATGCCAATCATTTTCCAATGAAAGTCTTTCTCTGCTTCTTGAGATGGAGCTGACCCTGGGTACCTGAAGTACCACAAGTACTGATAGTTCTATTGAGCTAAGAAAGCTTCAAGCAAAGGCCATTGCCTGGAACCTGAGGACAAGCTTGTTGGAAAAAGATGACTCTAGTCTGGAAGCACTCTCCGACACTGTCTACCCAAGTCAGACGGGTTGCCAATAGTATCAGAGAAGGTGGGAGCCATGCCAAAGAATCCAGGGATCCTGAAAGTATTTGAAGCTTAAGTATTCATATAATTATCATCAAAATAAACTTTACTACTAAAGAACATTTCTTCATCTAGCTAACTAAACATATCATTCGATGAGTTACAAAGCAAAGAAGTTACAAAGTAACTTCTAATATATGATTTATATACAAGGTATAATGAACTAGAAGTCACAGATACAGATGAAAATTCACATATATGGAGGCTACTTAATTAAGAAGCCAATACCTATGTGTGAACACTCTCTCTACTTGGGAAGATCAAAAGCCCTCCATGCTTAACAGACAGCCCCAGTGAATAGCCATAGTGGGGAAAAAAATGAATCATTTGGTGGCCAGTTTGCTGGTGATGATACTCCTTGAACTGACTGACTAGGCTGTTCCTCTAAACACAAAGAGGACATTCACTGACCCGGGGCCCACTTCTTAAAGCTCTTCTAGCTTGTTAGAATTTCTTACTCCCTAAAAATAGAACTTATGTCTATAACATCTATAACTGATTTGCACACAACACAGAAGTTGAACATTTTTCCTTTAATTGTTTGTTTCTTGGTAACTCATTAAGTAATTTGGACACATTACTAAAACCTGCTGAGGCTTGTGCTTCATCCAGCCTTTGAGCTCAAAAGCCTTTGAGAGTGCAGGGTCACTTCCACAGTATGAAGAGGCAGCAGAAGTCCCACTAGCTGTTTGTTAGATGCTAAAATCAGTTTTTTTTAAAATTCAATCTAAACCGAAATCCAATCAGTACAGTGTTGTATTTGGGAAATACGGTTTACATAAGAAGTAAGGCTTTATTTTCTTTTATAAAAAGTCATCAAACAACTTTGAGGTACCACATCTCACCAGTCAGATTGGCTAAGATGACAAAACAGGAAAATGACAAGTGTTGGAGAGGATGTGGAAAAATTGGAACTCTAATGCATTGTTGGTGGAGCTGTGAACTGATAACAACCATTCTGGAGGGCAATTTGGAACTACGGCCAAAGGGCTATAAATAATTGCATACCTTTTGACCCAGTCATAGAAGTGGGGAAAGGACCTGTATGTACAAAAATATTTATTGCAGCTCTCTTTGTGGTGGCAAAAAACAGGAAACTTAGGGGATGCCCATCAATTGAGGAATGGCTGAACAAGTTATGGTATATGAATGTAATGGAATACTATTGTGCTATAAGAAATGGGAAGGAGATGGACTTCATAATTACCTGGAGAGGTTTATATGAATTGATGCTAAGTGAGAAGAGCAGAACCAGGAAAATTTGTACACAGTCACAGATACATCATATGTGTGACAAATAACCTTCATAAACTGGACTCTTCTCAGCAATGCACAGTTAAAAGACAACTCTACAAGTCTCCGAATGGAAGGAGATACTTACACTCAGAGAAATATCTAGAAAGACCAGAGTTTAAATGGAGACTGAAGCAACACATGCTATTGTTCTTTTCCATGTTTGGTTTTGTCTCTTTTTTTTTTCTTGCCCATTATTCACTCCATTGGTTACAACGCTTCTATACAACCAGACTATTGTACAATGTGAAAGTGTTTGCAGATCGATACATGACTGTACGCCACCATGGGAAGGGGAGGGAGAAAATGTGAAACTCAAGTGATTCTGTAATGGAACCTTGTAAACTAAAAGTAAATAAACAAGTCAATAAATTAAAAAAAATAAAAAGTCATCAATGAAATGAAAACTTAATGTTACATAACATTTAAAATAATCACAAGACAAAAAAGGGGGGGAAGGGGAGCAAATCTAGAGATCTAGTCTTTCAAAACCTAAATTTTATCACCTTGAGTAGAAAAATGAGTTTTGGGCACAGGACAAATGCAAAGGAAAGCTACATAGGTCATCTTTGAATCTAGACAGGCACTTTTGGGAAAACATCCTACAAAAAATAAGTATGAAAGGAGGAAGACACTGAAGATTTATCAGCATAAAAGTAAGGCAAACAAAAAATAGTGTAGGAAAGGAAATAATACATGTGAAACATACTGGCTAAAAATAGATGTCCCACCCAACAGAATTGTGCTTTCAAGACTAGTTTACAACTAGTTCCTTTCTGTAAGACTCTGGTTCTATAAAAATAAGCATTTGGTGGGCTGGACTCAGCATTAGGGAAGCAAAAACAGGCTTGTTTTTAAACAGCTTTCCTTGTGCTGGCTTAGAAGTTGCTGGAGAAATTAGAGCTTAGACTAATTTTTATGAAATTGAATCAAATAGGTCTTGTCCATGTAAAGTCCTAAGAGGCATAAAGAGTTTAATATAAAAATGAAAACAAAAGTTTCAGGTTTAGGAGCAAACACGTGATAAAATAAACAGAGGGTCCAAAGAGCAATGTGTCTTTTACTTTACATGATTTCTGTAGTAATTTATAGCATCATAGATTTAGAGCTGTAAGGAGTCTAAAGAGATTATCTAATCCAATCACTTCATTGTACAAATGAGGAAAGAGAGGGCCAGAGACTTTGCCCAAAGTCAAACACGCAATTAGATTCAAACTTGGGTCTTCTTATTCCATAAACACATGCAATCCAAAGCTTCAATCATAAAAAGGGAGGAAAGCAGATTAAAAAACATATCTTCAGATTTCCACAAGTAGCTCCTCCTCACAGAAAGATTAGAAACTGCTGGAGAACAGTGGATACACACACGTGTGTATATAAGAAACATATATGAAACATGTAAATATAAATCTGTAGACCAAACAAAATAATCTCTAAAGTTGAGCTCTGAATCTATGATCCTATGTTGAAATAATATTATGGTACAAATATTACATGGTAACATTCAAATCACTAAATTTAAAGTCAAAAGAATGTGTGAATCTTGGTTCTGCCATATTGTATGATTGTAGCCTCCGCTTCCTCATCTGTAAAATGAAGGGGTTGGAGGCAAATGTCCAAAACCTCTTCTGACTCCAAAATCCTAGGAAATATATTTTCCCAAAGTCCACTAGTGCCGTTACCCAGAATAATAACGATTTGACTTTCCCCTGTGCAATTATTTTTTGGATCATTCACTGACAATCTCATACTTGGGAGAAAAATGAAATATGACTCAACTTGTAATGTACCATCTGCATAGTTCTCTAGGGTAAAAAGACATGAGCTGGTTTAGGCAACTTCCTGAATGATTCTAGCACTATGGGCAAACTGCTTTTGACTCAACTACCTGGCAAAATGCATGTTATCCTGGCTTTTGTTCCTCCTTATTCCCCTCCCCTTTATCTACATCTTCAGGGCTAGACCATCTCTACTCAAGGTAAATCTCTATGAATGATGCCACTAGGCAGAGCATCCAAGGCTGAGGCTTCCATGAATGGGTAAAGTTCAAAGTAAAATCATCAATGGGCAACAGTAGTATTTCTCAAACTAAATGAGCCTCAAAACACTTAAGGGGTATGCTGAAAAACTGGTCTAGGGGCATGCTGGATGGCTGGGCTTGGAGTTAGGAAGACCTGAATTCAAATTTGACCTCAGACACTTCTGTGACCCCGGGCAAGTCATTTAACTTTTTTGCCTTAATCCACAGAAGACAGAAATGGCAAATCAGTCCAAGATCTTTGCCAAGAAAATCCCACTGCCCATGTGGTCCATGGGGTCATGAAGAGTTAGAAATGACTGAAGAGGCATGGGATTTTTGTGTGTTGTTCTCTTCCATTCAACTGTAAGCTCCTTGAGGGCAAGGCCTGTCCTTCATTTTCTTATCTATATCCCCAGTGCTTAGCACAATGCTTGGCACATAGTAGGTACTTACTAAATGTTTAGTGGTTGATTGATAGCAAAGACTTAATAAATGTTTATTGAATTGGATTTCTGAAGGAGGAGGGGTGGTCTAGCCTTGAAATTTAATCAGGGAACTTACAGGTAGAAACTCTCTTCACCTATATGGACAGGTAACACCTCTATAATTTATGTACTTAGAGCAATGGTGTCAAACTCAAATAGAAATAAGGGAGAACAAACCATATAGAAGGACCCTGCCCACATACTGACTTAGAAAACCACCTATCAGTGAAATGAAAAGAACCAGATGACAGTGAGAGAAATATTGTAAAGATGGTGACTTGTTGACTCTGATTGATTCAATGATCCAAGACAATTCCAAAGGACCCATGATGAAAAGTGCTATGCCCCTCCAGAGAGAGAAATGATGATAAACTCTGAGTATAAACTTAAGCATAATTCCCTCACTTTCTTTTTCTTGCCTCCCCCCTTATTCTGCAATGTGGCTAATATGTGTAATGCCAACAAAACATTCAGAGTGCCCACGGTGACTATAAATATGCACAAAATATAACAGGCTCTCCATATAGAAGACAGAAGCAAAACATTTATTCAGACACCAGAAAACCAAATCCCCAAACCAGGAGGCTGAATCCCAATACTAGAAAAGTCAAATCCATCATAACAACAAAGAAGTTAATAAACCATAATACAGCAGGGAGCAACTTCATCCTTTAGCCTTCCCACAACCAAACACTCACAAGTCTACCTGTCTCCTTGGTTGCGTCCTCTCGTCCCTCCAGCTCTAACTGCTCTACCTCCCAGCTTCCGGCTCCCTTTCACCCTTCAGTAAACTCCTCTCACCTTAGACTCCATGTGATTACTTTCAGCCTATTAGGGGACAAGGAAGATCTTCAAATTTCCATCACTATTACAATATGAGAACATGCTTTGTGTGATTTTCCATGTATAATTGTTGTCCTATTGCTTACCTTCTCAGTGATTGGGCAAGGGACTGGAGGGAGAGAATTTAGACCTCAACATTTTAAAGAATGCTAGAAAAAAAGATACTAACATTATCTATTTTCTATTGTATTTTTGTTGTTGTTGTTAAATATACCCCAATTACATTTTAATCTGGTTCAGGCCCCACTCAGGAGCCTATTGATCCCATCTGTCTCTTGACACCTCTGACTTCCGAGTTGCCTGAGAAGTGAATTGTCCAGGGTCACACAGCCAATATGGGTCAGAGGCAGGAGAGTAACCTAGGTCTACCTGCCCCCCAAATTGGCCCACTATCCACTAAGCCATGCTTCCTGGCACAGTATGAAATACCACAGGGATAAACTGGGGAAATGTCAGTACAAAATAGATAATTAAGTCTAGTTTAACATCCCCTAACTGGTACCTCCTAAGTATTTTTTATACATTTTTTGGACTGGACTTAACAAACCATTTTGACTACATAATATCCTATTTTAACATTTTGGAGGAAAAAGACTGTTAAGCACTGCAATTGTCTTTACTGAACACCCCTGACATATCAAACTAATAAAACCTCCCACAAAAGGGAGTAAAACCAAAGCTTCCACTAGGATTGACCAAATTTTTGAATGGATATTTAATTTACATTATTGCTCCCCAAAGTTCCTTATCTTTAAAAAAAACCAACCACCTGATTTTTAAGGCCTTTTGTAGTAAATATTAGGTTAAAAGTCAAAGAATCTAAAAAAATAATAATATATGAAAATCTGGAAAGCATTCACTGGTTCAGTTTAATTTTAGTCTCTGTTCTATTTTTATCCAAAAAGGAATAATTTTTAAGAAATATCTGCACTCCTAAAATACTCTACTCAAGATGTGCCTCCCTCCTGTTTGAGATAAATTTCATGATGGGTATACAAAGTACTGTATACATGGTCAGACATGGTCACTGTGCACTTTCTTTAATTTTCATTGGTCACAGACAAGGTTCATTGGAGAAGGGATGTATCTGGTAATAACTGTGGTGTAAGAAACAAAACACATCAATACAACTTTTAAAAAGAAATACCTTCCTCAGCACACTATATTTAAAAGCATACAAACTGATGATACTTAGGGGAAGATTTGAAAGGAAGGAAAAACCAATCTGTTTTCAGGCTTAAAGTGATGGGCAATGATAGCCTTGCCTAAAATTTCTAAGGAAACTAAGGCCTGTCAATAGTCATTCTACTGTCTTACAAAACATATTTTAGGGAATTAGAGCCACCATTATTCTGTACCTTCATCTATGCCACAAGGCAATGAAATCTTCTATCCAGCACTTACCCATGGATCCCAATAACTATATATGTTGTAACTCTTTGAACGCTCTGGAATGGAACCTTGTCCTCTTTCAATCGGCTAATGAGATGAGGTAATCAATGTGTGGTTTCACAGTGTAATTTCAATGGCAGCTCATCATTCCTTGGTCCCCTGACACTCCCAAAGTACCCATTTTGAGCACTAATCTGAACACTCTACTATCCATAAAAGGAACAAACCATCCAAGTGCAAAGATGTGAAGGAATAGTAGCTAATTGATTACATTCCATTTAGGGAGAGAAAAATGTTTCTAGAGCTTCCTCACATTGTCTCTGCGCAGTTTTGTCATACTGCTTTAAGGAAAGGGGGAGGGGAGGCAAGGAAGTAGAACTGGAGAGAAGATTCACAGAAGAGTGATTACATAAAGATAATTATATATTTAAAGGAAATGTCCACTGATTAATGTGAAGGATGAAAAAGATTGGAAGGAATAGAGATAATTTAAATTGAAGAAGAAAAAGACAAAATGGGATAATTTTGGTTAAGTCTACATCATACATGGAGATGAATAAAAACATCAGCATAAAATTAAACCTACAAATATTTGAGCATAAGAGAATGGAGTGCTCTGGTAAAAAAAAAATAAGTGTATCTAAAGTCAAAGGATTTGGATTTGCATTCCATTTAGGTTACTACAGAAAGTATGACTATTTTAAAAAAAGGATTCAGAGAGGAAAAATTTATCAAAGAAATGCATATTAAAAAGAACTCTCATGGGCTAATATGTCAGAAAAGAAAAATGACAAATGTTGGAAGAGATGTGGGAAAATTAAGACACTAATGCACTACTGGTGGAGTTGTGAACTTATTCAACCATTGTGGAGAGAAATCTGGAACTATGCCCAAGGACTTTGCATATCCCTTGACCCAGCAATACCACTATTATGTGTGTATTCCAAAGAGATTGGAAAAAAAGGGAAAAGGACCTATTTGTACAAAAACATTTATAGCATATCTTTTGGAGGAGGCAAAGAATTGGAAATTGAAGGGATGCCTATCAATTAGGAAATGGCTAACTAAATTATGATACATAATTGTCATGGAATACTATTATGGTATATAACAGCAATCATTTTAGCAGATACTTAGCACTTAGTAACTTAGGGCTAAGTATAGAAGATGTGAGCCATGTCCACTGATGAATAGGCGTGAAACTCCCCTATTGACGTGGAAGAAGGGTATTGGCTGGGACAGGAGGCCAGGGTATGTATATAAGCAAGAATTCCAGAGACAGAGAGACAGAATTGGAATTTTCCTGTTGGAGGAAGCAGGATTGTCTCAGCATCTGGGAGCTGAAGAAGTGAGTTGGAGTTTTCTTGAGAGACAGAGAGTTTCTCTCCCAGCATCTGGAAGCTGACTAAGAATTCAGATGGAGTTTTCCTGAGACCAGAATCTGGTGAAGGCCACCCAGAAGGCCAATATTCCTTCTGGGTCCTAGGACCAGCTGAACTGCTGGAGGACTGAAGAAGCATGACCAGGATAAGACTTTGTTCATGGCATGGCTGATCCTTGAGTTCAAGGCAAGAGAAGCAGTGAAGGGTTTGAGATGTGCTGGACCCTGAGAACTTCAGCGTGTGCCAGGGACTGCCCTGAGGACTGGACAAGAACCTGGGAGCTGTCTACCTCTGAGGACTGGACAAGAACCTGGCAGCTGTCTGCTTCTAAATCCAGGTGACTGTTTGGTGGATTCAGGAGGGAGCTTGGACTATGGAAGGGGATCCAGGGAATCAGAGAGACCACTCAGAGTCAAGATGAAGAAAAGGTCTCCCCTTGGATGAAACTAATGTTTTCTGGACACCAAGGTGTGGAGGGTTTGTGTGGTTTTCTAATGTTTCCAATGTACTAGTGATTAATGATAGCTAGTAATCAGGAATCTAGATTAGTGACTAAGTTAATGGTTGCCCCATGAGTGGAAGTTTGATTATTATATTGTGACTGATTAAGTTAATGGTTGCCTCATGAGTGGAAGATTGATATATTATGAACTGATTGAATGAATGATTAAGTGAGAAGGGGTTCCCCCTTAAGGAAACCAGGTGATTATTCTTTTGTTCCTTGTTCTAAATATTGTGGCCACTGCAGTGAAAACTGTGTGGCCATTCTAATGTTAAGTTGTTATGAACACTATATTATGATTTTTCTGTGATAAGATGTAATGTTGTGAATATTATATTGTAATATATTGTGAATATTTGCTTTGATTTGTAATGGAATAAACAGAGTGTTCACTATTACTATGCAATCTGAACTTTAAAAGCTGTTCACAGTAGCATTCTTTTGGGAATCTGCTGGTGCATGGCATTACATGCTATTATAAGAAATAATGAGCAAGATACTTTCAGAAAAATTTGGGAAGACTTACATGAACTGATGTGAAGTGAAGTGAGTAGAACCAGGAAAACATTGGACACAGTAACAGCATCACTGAACAATGATTAACTGTGAATGACTTAGTTATTCTCAGCAATATAATGATCCAAGACAATTCTGAAGGACTCATGATGAAAAGTGCTATTGCTCTCGAGAGAAAGCACTGATAAGAGTCTAAATGCAGATTGAAATAAACTTATTTTTACTTTATTTTTCTTGTGGTTTTTTTTTGGTCTGCTTTCTTTTGCAACATGGCTAATATGGAAATGTTTCACATAACTTTACATGTATAATCTATAGTAAACTGCTTGTCTCCTCAAGGACAGGGAAGAGGAGGGAGGGTGAGAATCTGGAACTCAAATTTTTAAAAAACTAATGTTAAAAAATTGCTTTCACATATAATTGAGGAAAAATTAAATTAAAACATAATACTATAAAAGTGTGACACTGAACAAGTTATTAATACACTAGACCTCCATTTTTCATCTGCAAAATGAGAGGTTTTGACTAGTTGCCTCTTAAGGTTCCTTCTAACTCTGAGAAGAGCACAAGGCTAGACATTCCCCACCTCAAACATCTTTCATATATTTAACCAAAATAATTCTTCTTCAGCTTCAACGAGGGCTTCTTAACCCTATGTTCTAACCTAAATTCCTCTTCTTTAGTCCCTTTGGTAGTCTGGTAAAACCTACACACCCCCTTCTTAGAAGGATGCTTTTTAAATAATTGAAGAAAATGCTAAATTTCAGTTCTTGAAAATATGTAATGTTTATCCCATCCAAGTTCAAAGACTCTCCTAGAAACCTGCACGGATCCTTTGAGGGTTAAATCCCACTAATGGTGCCCATATTACCTATCTATCAATTATTTTCAATGTCAGAGAAATGTAATAAAACTAAGGTAGAGAAATGGAATAAATAGTATAAGAAGGCTTCATGTCCAGCCTAGGGCAAGCTCCATAAAGTCAGAGACCATTTACATATACATATATAGAGATATAGATATTTTTCTATCTCAACAAATGTACACTGCTTTGGATTGAATAATGCAGTTCTAAAGCAGCAATGATCCCTTCTTAGTCTTATGCAGCAGCATGTTGGTAAATATTTAACAACTAGCTCACTAGATTTCTTTTAATGTAAACACAACACATTTTATGAGTTTGATGTGGATAATTAGCATTTTCCTCACTATTTTCTTAACTCTACCACCATCCACAAAAAGAATAAATCAACCCCTGGTCTGTAGAGCTTGCTAGTTTCCAAGAGGTATGTGCTCACAATGAAATTTTTAAAATCAGGTTGAGTTATGATTCCTATGACAATTATCACAGAAATGAAGCATTCATCTGACCCATTACAATTTGTCACCCCCCTCAGAAGACTTAAGAAGTTCTTAACTAGTTCAAGCTTCCAAATCTTTGAACAAACTTTCAACATTAAGCCCAAAATGACAAAATAGCACATCAACAATAATCATGGTGGCTTGTTTAAAAGTAACTTTTGACAGCAAGGGGAAACTTCACACAGCTGCTGGTGGATCTACTGGGCCAACAGAGGAGACCCTATCTGATACATCTGGTCACATCAGGGAAAAGTGTAGCCCAAAAGTCAGGTAAGGATTCAGCTAGGACTTGGTAGTAAACACAGATAATGCTTTATTTGTACTCTTAGGAAAGAAGATGTCATAAACACATAAGGAACTGCACCACCACGGCCCTTCCCTAGTAATTCAGAGCCATCTGTTAAAGATAACCACTGCTATTTTCAGGAATGAGGCCATGGGTAACTTATAAAAACAAAAACAGACGCTTGCTGTTGGAAGACCACCTCATTACCAAACACATGAAAATACTCACAAATCAAAACAACATGAGGCTTTCCTTGCCAAGCCTGAAAGTACTAAGGAATGCTCGTCTTACTACATGCAAAAATCCAGGTATCAGGTAAAGAGGCATACTAAGGGATTTTCAAAAACAAATAAGTTGATAGCTTGGAAATCTCTTTTTTTTTAAAAAAAAAAAAAAGGAATTATTTCTTACTTTTATTTTCTGAATAATTTCCCAGTTTTATGTATGGCTAAACTTCTAAAGTTGATTTCAAATAACAAACACGAGGTTTTCTCTTCAACACAGAAATGAGTTTACTTCTCTTTTGACTGTTCTTTTGAAAAGGTCTAAGATAATAACTAATACATTTATATGTTTTATCCTCTCACATGTTCCCACACATGTTTTTGGGAAGGAAAATAAAGGAAAATATTTTCCCTACCTAATTTCCCCTTTCCTTTTCACTTATTTTTGCTGGTTTGGGTTTTTTTGTTTGTTTGCTTTTGGCTTTGAAACAGCTACTATTCTCCCAGCAGAGACTTCTGGAATCAGACTGTATTTGTCAGGTCAGATGTGGGGTTAAGTTTGCAAACCCATTCGTTCTCTTTCTTTTTACCTTTCATCACTGTGTCTCCTATTTTTTCCCTCTGGGTATGGGATTGTCAGGCTGTCAGAACGCTGACTACAACTTCCAATCTCCTAGAGAGTCATAGACAGTGCATTCTAGCATCCAGGTCCTTCTCCCCACCCCAGCCCACTCCCCCCTTCAAAGCATTTAAGCCCCAAACTTGAAATCTGAAAAAGAATTCCTGGTAGAAAACACAACCTTCCACTCTTTCTGCAAATCATTTCATTTACCAAGTTGTTGTCTCTCTCTCTTTGAGCAAAGTGGTATGAAATCAAAGATTAAAGGATGTAATTGTATATTTTTTTTATTTTCACAAATGCAACAGGTACTCCTATAAAGAGGTTGGCCTAGTCATCCACTGAGAAAAAGCAAAGTAGAGAACAAATTCATCTTGTTTTATAATATTAAAAAAAACAAACAACTTTAAAATTAAAAGAAAGTGAGCACACTCAGGGGATGGAGGGGTGAGGGGTGGAGGCGCCCAAAAACTGTATTGGGTAAAGACTTGGTAAGGAAATGGCAAACAACAATAATTTTTTTGGTGTTTAAATATCTGATTTTATAATGTAGGGAAACTCCTGATGAATTGCCCAATTTCCATTTTTTGAGAATCACGTGGGGGAGGTACTAAAGGGTTAATTACTGGTTCTCAACCTTCCTAATGCCACGACCCTTTAATACAGTTCCTCATGTTGTGGTGACCCTCAACCATAAAACTATTTTCATTGCTACTTCATAACCATAATTTTGCTATTGCTAAGAACTGTAACATAAATATCTGATATTCAGGACGTATTTAAATTGAACATAACCCACAGGTTGAGAACTGCTAGGTTAAGTGAATGCCCAACCTGTAAGACTTACTGGCCCACTCCCACTCAGTCCCCTCTATCACTATGCTTCTCTAAAAATGGTATTACCTTTGACCTTGCAGAAATGTTCAAAGGATACGAAAAGATGACTTTTGAAAGGGGAAAAATAAATTGCTATTAATTACTTTAAAAGATATTCAAAGGTTCTAATAATTAAAGGAATGCAAATCAAGACAACCACATGATACTACTTTACATCTAACAAAGCAACAAATTAGAAGAAATACACACACACACATATATAAATAAGATTGAATATAACAATGAAAAGAGGCACTCCAGGGACATCCGGGCCAAGATGACAGCATAGAAGCAGCAAGGTCCCGCAGCTCCCACACCGCCACCCTAAACACCCAGAAAATTATGAGCCCAGATAAAGTCTAGGACTCTCAGACTCACACAAAAATACAGAGAACACATCTCTCACTGAAGGCAACTCGGCAGCAGGGGCTCAGCACAGCAGGCGAGAACGCAGGCTCTGGCCAGGCCTGGGCGGTGGGAAGTAGCCTGGCTGAGCTGAGCTAAGCAGGCACCGGAGCCAGTCTGCAGGAGAGATCTACAGCCTCCAGCACCTCCACATCTGCCAAGGTCTGAAGAACGGGAAGGGAGAGGGGCAGCTAGCAGCAGAACAGAGACCCAGCCAGCCCAAAACCCCGCCATGCTAGGCCCCAGGGCGGCCTGGAGGAGTGAGCCTCCCAAGCCTCTACTTCAAAGAAAATCTAAAGCACACACCTAAGGGAATCTTCAAATCCCCAGAGACCCCTTAGTGAAAGTGAAACTTTGAAAATTAATTTGGGGTTGGTAAAGCAGTTCAGCCAATCTGCCCCCGGGGCAAGGAAGCAGTGGGGGAAGGGAACTGCTGGAACCGGCAGCGGCCCCCACCAGACTGCTTCAGAGGCCCTGGCCTGCGGACTCCGCAAGGGGCTGAATCGAATGATCAGGGCCAAGTGCTCTTGCGTTGAGTGGCCTGGATCCGGATCGTGGTCTTGGGTGGTGGTCCTGGGGTGCACTTTCAGCAAGCCAAAGCTGGGGGGACTTGCAACACCCCCCCCTCAATATCTCTGGGAGCTGGGAAAACCCCAGCGATTTGAAACAGAGCTTCCCCCCTTGGAAGCAGAGTTTCACAGACCAAAAAAAAACAAGCAACCAATTAATTGGTTGGCCAACATGAGGAAGAGGAAGCAAAATAAAAACACCAATAAAACTCTAGAATCCTTTTTTAAGGATAAAAAAGGTCAAAGCATGGAACGGGAGGAAGAGAGCCCAGAACTCAGAACTCCCACACCAAATGCTTCCAAGACAATTGAAGAATACCTAGAAGCTATACATCAACTGAAAACGGACTCTGAAAACCAACTAAGAGAAGTGGAGGAAAAATTGGGAAGAGAAATGAGAATGATGCGAGAAAG
>CM053601.1:77544167-77675307 GCA_028646575.1 Pseudocheirus occidentalis | reverse complement strand
ACAGTGGGATTGCTGTTTTAGGGGTGGGGCAGGGGCAAGATGGGGAGAAAATTTGTAATTCAAAAATGTAATGAAAATGAATAATGTAAACAAGAAAACAAATAAAAATTAAAAAAAAAAACAATCTGTATGACTGGCAAACAAGTCCCCCAGGGATTGGTGCATTTTATATTTCAATCGTAAAGATAAAACCTGGTATTAGAGGAGTAAGTATATTGGCTTTAGACCTTATTTTTCCTTTCCTAGACCTTATCACAAAATGTCTCTATCAACCTGTTCTCTGTTCACTAACCCTTTTAATTTCAGCAATAAGCAACCAGCAAACTAGTCAGTTCATGAGAATACATTTAGCAATGTGATGTTACATGCTGTGTTTAAAATTTTTTTTGGTTTTGTGCTTTACCTATTATTTCATAGGGAAGTACCATGAAAATAAAATTTACCCTTTCTTCTTCTTCTTCTTCAAAAAGAGGCACTCCATTATATTGTTCATGGGGCTGTAAAGTAATTCAAACTCTTTGGAAAATGATCTGATAATATATAATAAAAGTCAAAAAGCTGACCACAAAATTTGTAATTCTATTGTGTTATTTTATTCTAAAATTATCATGAAAGAGAAAATAGGAACTACTTATATAAAAATTGTATATATAAGCAATGTCCAGAGAAGGCTAGAAAAAGTATATTTATTGTAATGTAGTAATCACAACACTATAAAATAAATAAATCTTAATGGTATAAGGTTATTATTGGGCAGCTAAGCGGCCCAGTGAATAGAGACCTGGCCCTAGTCAGGAAGACCTGAGTCCAAATCTGGCCTCTTACTAAGTATATGATCCTGGGCAAGTCACTTAACCTGTTTGCCTCAGTTTCCTCATCTGTAAAATGGGGGTAGTAACAGCACCCATCTCCCACAGTGGTTTTAAGGTTCAAAAGAGACAACATATGTAAAGTTCTTAGCACAATCCTTGCACATAGTAAGTGCTATGTAAATGTTAGCTATTATCATTATTATTATTATAAATAAATATGGAAACATATAAAGTGATACAAAACAGAAGCAGTACAGCATGCACATAACCAGACGTACGTGTGTGTGTGTATTTAAAGGAGAGAAAATACATATGATAGCATTTCAAACAGATTCAGAAGGGAACAATGCACATTCATCGTGTGTTTGTTATTGATTTATTTGGTTAAAATGTACAAATATGAATAGTTTCTTTCCTTTTATCACATTAAGCGATGAGTGATTGAAAAGTAGGGATTTCGATTTAACCCTGGCTGATTTACCCTATGCTTAGCTCTATCATTAGCTTACTATTATCGGTAATGAATGAATATAAAGTGAAAATAAATTGTTATTTTTTTAATGGGTATTGCTCAGACACTGGCATGTACTTGAATGGGAAACCTACTTAGCCCAGCTTATCCTACAGCAGGCCTGAAGATGGACCCAAATCTAAACAGGAAGAGATGAGATAGATTTCACTTGGGAAATTAATGATACCAAATTGATAACTGTTGCAAAAATCCATATTTTTAAAAGTAATAATCTCTTTATATAGCTGTATACCATGAAACACCATCATTGCAGCAGAATGAAACTTGTCAAGGTCCCAGAGGACAAAGGAAGAATGTTTACTGGAGGTGGGCAGGTATATTACTATGACTTACATGCAAAGAGCTCCATGAAAAATATCATGAAAAACATATAAATCTGGAAAGAAAAGTGAGCTCACCACAAATTTTTAAAAATGAGAGATGTTCTATGTTATCTGAACTGCCATTTTAAGCTGTGCTCATTACTGTTAGTTGGCCTCATTTTGGCAGAGTTGACCCTGGGTTCTTCAAGGCTATGCTGATAAAGTGTGAACTCTGGAAGGTTTACCATGCTGGAAAAGATTCTAATACTGTTTCTACTAAAGACTGTGTCTTCTATCTGGGGATTAGCCTAGTTAATCATTGAGAGGAGCAAGATCAATAGACTACTACTATATGGTGATGAATTCTTGGGTCATAGCAACCCAAGGAACAAAGAAAAAGAAATGGATCAAATCACATAATGGAGGCAAGGGATGATGGATGGAGAGATGGATGGATGAATGGATTGATGGATGGAATCACTGGTAACTTTGGAATGTTCAAACATCTAAATTAAGGCCCTTCGTAGCTCTGGAGGTCCTATACCTGGGATAGACAGAAAGATGTGGATAAAAATCATCAAGGATGAGAAATCATGGATGGGTTATA
The DNA here is from genome assembly GCA_028646575.1 of Pseudocheirus occidentalis. Lineage (NCBI taxonomy): Eukaryota > Metazoa > Chordata > Mammalia > Diprotodontia > Pseudocheiridae > Pseudocheirus > Pseudocheirus occidentalis. The sequence continues at coordinate 77,673,054 of CM053601.1, read as the reverse complement.
AACTATACAAGTGGAAGGAGATCCTAGATGCACTGATACACTATTATCTGAGTAGTGAACCCTTAAGAAATAAATACACACAAACTCACTCCTTTTTGCCAATCAACAACAAAAAGTCTTTTGGGTGAAAGTCTGCTTCTGTTTTCAATATCCATCATGCTGCCTTTAAAGCCAAGATCTGCTGAACCTCAGTTCTACATTAACACAATAGTATTGAAACAGTACAGAAAATCAGTTCAAAATGAACTTGTTTTAGTGGTTTCAAATAATATGTTTACTATGAAACAAATCTATTGCAACAATTATACAATACTGGGGAAAAGGGGGGTTCCTTTCAGTACCACAAGTCAGCACATACACGCACACATACACACACACACAAAATGTTAAAAACATTAGAAACAGGCTAGTTTCTGAAAAGGGGAAAAAGAAATGGAATAAATAAGTCTTTTGTCTTTTTATTTCCTCTGTTTTTTTCAGATATCTTTTTACTGCATTGGAGCCTCTTTCAGCAATATGTGGTAACTCAGTGTTGAGAACCACCAGAGATATTAAAAGTGCCAATAGAGAGCATCATAAAATAGAAATATTTTTTAAATTGTAAACTAAATCTTTTAAAAAGCAATAAGGAATTTTTTTGGGGAAATGGTCAAACAAACTGTAGACCGTGATTCTTGTTGAATATTATTGTACCAAAAAGAATGACAACTATGAGGAATGCAGAGAAATAGAGGAAGACTCGTAGGAAGCAAAGAGTGAAGAAACCATGACCAAAGGAAGGAAATGCACAATGACCATAGCAATGCAAAGGTACAAATAGGAAAACAGTGGACTGGCAATGAAAAATGAGTGCTGGAGAACTGATACTATAGAACATTCCTCCTCCATAGGAAAGGTGGTGGACTTTAGAGGGAGGAGACTGCAGTAGATGGGTTCACTGGGTTGGCTCCCTTTGTTTAAATATGGTTTTGGGGGTTATATGGAAAGGGTCAGTGGGGGTGGCCTGTTAAGGGGGAATGATTGTGGTTTGGAAGTTAAAATCCCCCAGCAGTAGTGGATGTTTGAATTTGGATGCTCCTCAGCATTAATTAATTGCAAAGTTCCAAAGTTTTAAAGAAAAATGTTTAAAAAATGATGTTACATGCAATCAGGAAATAAGATATACAGGCACTGGGGTATAGAAATTCATCTTGCCCTACTAGAAAATAAGGAAGAAAGGGAGAAGGGGAAGGATAGGAAGGGATACATGAAAGGGCAGACTGGGGGCAGTAATCAGTATGCTCGCTATCTTGGGGCGGAGGGTACGGGAGAGATGGGGAGAAAATTTGGAACTCAAAATCTTGTGGAAGTAAATGTTGAAAACTAAAAATAAATAAATAAATTCTGAAAAGAAATAATTACAAAATTCATGAATCCCCAAACAGAGGGGTAGCTACCTCTCCTTCCCAAGAATAAAAGTCCTCAACTCCCTACAGTCCTCTATATTGCTGCTCACTTCCTGTGCAACCTTCAGAAAATCATTTCATCTCCTTGGACACCCATTTCATAAGCTTTAAAATGAGGGGATGGAACCAGATAGACTGTAAGGTCCCTCTCCTGCTTGAAATCTGATGCTAATATCCCTGGGGACAGAGAAGTAGCGCAGAGGATCGGGTGCTGGGGCTTAGAGTCAGGAAGATGTAAGTTCAAATTTGGCTTCAGACACTTCCTAATTGTCTAACCCTGGCCAAGTGTAATGGTAATGGGAATCTGAAGATCTTCCCTGTCCCTTAATAAGCCTAAGCCTAAGGGAATTTGAAGATCTCCCCTGCCCACTAATAAGCTGAATGTAATCACATGGAACCTGTGGGGGGAGGAATTTGCTAAAGGGTGGAGCAGAGCCCACAGGAAGCTGGGAGTCAGAGCAGTTGGAGAATGGAGGGAGAAAAGGATGCACTGAGGCAGACAGTTAGGCTTGTGAGTAAATGTTTGTTTATGGGAAAGCTAAAGGATGCTGTGGATTTCTGTATCATTATGGCTTATTAACTTCTTTGCTACTATGATGGAACTGGCTTACTGGTTTGGGGATTAAGTTTTCTGGTATCTAAATAAATGTTTTGCTTCTATTTTCTATATGGAGAGTCTGTTATATTTTGCAATTGAGCACTATGCCAGCATATTTATAGTGGCTGTCAGCACCATGAATATTGTGTTGGTGCTACAGCAAGTCAATTAATCTGTTTGCTCCAGTTTTCTCATCTGTAAAATGAACTGAAGGAGGAAATGGCAAACTCTAGTGGTTTTTTCTCTCCCAAGAAAACCCCAAATGGGGTCACAAAGAGTCAGTTATAACTGAAATGACTGAACAACAATAAAAGATACTCTTGACAGAAGTGGCTGGGGGGAGAGGACTACAATATATTTGAGTGTATTAGTACCCATCCTATGCCTTAGGGGTTAATAGCTTTATAATAGCTGGCAGCAGGGCAGCTAGGTGGTGCAGTGGATAATTCACTCACCCTGGAGTCAGGAGGACCTGAGTACAAATCTGACCTCATACATTTACTAGCTGTATGACCCTGGGCAAGTCACTTAACCCTGACTGCCTAAAAATAAAATAGCTGGCAGCAGGTGCAATGCAGAAGTAGGAGTTGGTACAACTTAGGTCCAAAACTGGCTTTTGCTACTTAGTAACTGTGTGACATAATGGGCAAGTCTTTTTTAGCCTCAGCTTCCTCATCTGTAAAATAAGAATCATACCAGCACCTTTCTCCCAAGTTAAGATGGTTAACATGTGAACAATTTAATATGGTTCTTGTGAGGGACAAATGAGATATGTGTAAAGCATTTTGTAATCCCTAAAACTGCCATACAAATGTTAGCTGGCTTATTGAATTTAGCTCGCTGGACTTAGAACTTAAGTCTAAATAGTTTCTGGCCCTACCAAGTCTATCCAGAAAACAATTTTCCTACCCTCTCTTTATTAGGATGTGAGACACATTTCAAATTGATGTGAGCAGAAAAATAAACAGGGCACAAAACGAAACCGGGCTAGCCATCTGCTCTTCAAAACCACTGCCAGATTTACAGGGTTTTAATTAACAGAAGATGAGTGAACACTACATGTCCTTTGCCAGGATAGAACAATTATTTTACTATGCAGATCTGATCCAGTTTTCATTTCCACGGTTGGTAAAAAAGGGATTTTTAAAAAGGGTAGGGGGGAGGTTGGTGCTCGTTAGCACAAACCAGTTAAGCTAAAACAAAAGGCTGAAAGCTCATATTACCTTTGATACCTGCTTATGGCAAGATCAATCTGTGGGAATCATGTTCTGCTGGGAGGGCAAATAATAAATGATGAAAAACGGGTCTTCACACGCAACTGCATGGAAAGTTGCAATCTCTAGAAGCATCATTCGGGAAAATTTTCCAACCCTTGGCTCCACCAAAAGGAAGAATACTGACCCACAATCCCAAGGTCTTATTCACAGTGAGCTCAATTGACATGTTTCTTTTCAGGTTTCTTTGTAAAAGGGCTTGATGACGTCTTGGTACATTCTTGTTCCTTTCAAGAAACTGGCCAAGATACCCATTTCTGAAGGCATAAAAGGGCTGCTTTGGTTCTCAAGAAGCCAAGTTTAAAAAAAGTCATTATCTTACACTGAAACCCAGATACCAATGACTCTTGGGTGTTTTTTTCAAGTGTATAATCTCACATCGAATTTCTTCCCAACTCCTTGGGTTCTATTTTCTTGGATTCCTAACTCAGTTCTTGGTAGGAAAAGCTAAGGAACTAGGGGATGCATTCATTTTTTTTTGGATGTAATAAAAAAGTGACTTGCACAAAGTAGGCACTCAATACATATTTGTTGTTTGATTACACTTTTATAGCAATGATACTCAAGTATTGAAGGTAAAATGCCTATTCATCTTTTTGTCTTAACTCAATTATGTTTTCCCTATAAATAATGAAACATTTGTATCTGTGTTTTCCTTTATTGGGTCTGGACTCAGAATTTCATCTGTGTAGGGGGCCATCACATCTGTCATCACAGAAGCCCCTTCTATCAGTATAGACAGACAACTCACCTTTTCCCTAATCTTAGAATTGACTGGGGGAGGAGTCATGAAGAACATGAACTACTACCAGGCCAGCCAGCCAGCCATTTGATTCAAATCAACATGCATTTATCAGGGGATTTCTGTGTAACAGACTCCATGGACATGAGAAAGCAGAACAAAAAGCACCCCCCAAAAAACAGACTCTGCCCTCAAGAAGCATGTTATAATTTGGAGGGGTATTGAGAGGAGAGATATAATATCACATCATCATATATATTATATAATATATGTATAATTATGTACATACAGATACACACATAAAGCAGCTTTCAGGGCTTGGCATGACTAATAACTTAAAGTATACTAACAACTGGAAAAATCAGGAAAAGGTGGCACATGAATTGAGCCTTGAATTTAAGTTGCTCAGGATTCTAAGAAGTAGAGATGGAAAAAGGAATGCTTTCCAGGCAGGAGAAACAGCAACACCATGTCTAGTGAATAATGTGCAGGCAAGTTTAGCTAACACACAGAGTAAATTAAGGAGAGTCAAGTAAAATCAGTTTAGAAAGGCTGTTTAGGGCCAGATCATGAAGGGTTTTAAACACAGAATAGAGGAGTTTAGCCACCAAGAGTCATCCTGAACAAGGGAAAGCTATCTTGTACTTTAGGAATACCAATTAGATGGCATTCTAGAGGATGGACTGGAGAAAGGGAAGACTTAAAGAGGAGAAACCCAATTGTTTACAATCCAAGCAAAAGATGACGACATTTAACTTGGGTATTGACTGCCAGTGAAGAGAAAGGGGCAAAAATGAGAGGCATCATGGAGGTAAAGTGGATAGGTCTTGGTAACTGATTAGATATGGAGAGTGGGGAAGAGTAAAGAATTGAGGATGGAGTCAAGGTTACAAAACTAGGTGAACTGAAGGACAGCAGTACCCTCAACAGAAAAAGAGAATAGTTTTAGAAGGATGGTCAGTTTGAGAGGAGGGATAAGGAATTCTGTTTTGGACATGTGGAATTTGAGACGTCGATGCAAAAATCAGGTGGAGGTGAGTAACATGTGATGAGATGCTATCTCTTTGTAGACTTGAGACTTTCCAATAGTTCTGGTGAAATGATGAAATCAAAGAGTATGCTCTACTGAGCAAATGGCAGGGGCTATTCAGATTGGGTCAGTACTTCAATGGACCCACGATGTCAATACAGATCCACAGAGGTTTTGAAAAAAATCCCTTTGTGCATAGTTCTTGTCTAGGTTCTTTCATACAGCTGCTACAGAAGATCTATTCCATGTGTTAGAGGCTCCTTTCTTGGTCTGTTGACATTCTAGGGACACCTATGCACTAACCAGGCTGACCACTGGTTGTCATTTACTTTTACTACATAACTAGTCTACTTCTTTTTCAAAGTAGAACCTCGAAAACTGGCAAGAAGTTAGGGATATGGAATATGATTGTATTTCAAGGTAGAACTATAAAAACTGAGAAGGAAGATAGGGATATGGAATGGAATTGTCCTGGTACAGGGAATTCTCACTTATCGAAACTCGTTTCTACTAGTAGAATTCAGATCCTTTGGGGCAACTTAGTTTAACCTAGTTAACTCAAGGGTTAAATTGACTTTTCCTGAGTTCATATAGCCAGTATGTAACAATGGCAAGATTTGTATCTTGGTTTTTCTGGCTTTGAGGCTGGCTTTCTACCACTATAGCCTCACAAGGATGGACACAACTGAAATTTTAACAGTAAATGACAAAAAGTACTTAAATCTCAAATTCAACTTTGATATATATATATATATATATATATATATATATATATATATTTCTAAATGCACCTTTATTGACAGTTGCATCTCTAGCCCCTTCATTTTATGCCAAGACAAGGCTGGCATCTTGTTCTCCCTTGACAAGTCATGTTCTAATGTACTCTCTCTGTCTCTGTCTCTCTCTCCTCTCTCTGTGTGTACACAGATATATTTATATTTCTTTATATTCATTCATTTCTCAAATGCCTGGTATACTGAGAGTAAGACAGGACTGAGAAAGCCTGGAATATAGTCTTGGTTCATTTGCTTACTACCCCAGTGATGTTGGGAAATTCACTTCTCCCCTTTGGGCCACAGTTTTATAGTTGGTAAAGTAAGGAGGTGTTTAGATGGCCACTAAGAGTCTTTCCAGATCTAAATTTAGTGCACAATAAAGATGACATCCTAACTGTATTTTTAAAGTTTTCAATCAACTGTCTCATTACACTTCTACTTTTTAATCATATACTACTTGGTGCCAACAACACCTGTGCATTTTCAAATTTACCTCTGCTGGTTTACTAGAAGATGCTAATAAGTCAAGTTTGCAATTCTGATACCATAAACAGGAAATTTTTATTTCCTAAAGTTATAATAATAACTCACATTTCCTTAACTAAAGTTTACAAAATTATTTCCTCACAACAACTTAATGACTAGAAGAATCATTATTCCTGTGTTAGAGTTAAATAAACTAAGGGTTCAAGGGACCTACCTCAAGTCACATACCTAACAAGGGCAGAAGGCAGGATTTAAATTCAAACCTCTTGCCGTTGCCTTCGCAGGACACCAGCCAACTGGCACACGCACACTGCTGGCCACAAAGGGAAGTGGGTAAGAGTGTGGGAGAGTGTCCCTACAGAGATTCATCATCAGAAGGGAGGAGGAGGGACCCAAAGCTGAAGCAGGAGACCACAGAATCTCAAAACTAGAAGGGAACCGAGGGGTCATCTAGTTCTACATACTCCTGAACTTATACAACATCAACACCATCTAGGTTTCCCTTAAAGCCCTTCAACAGGAAGAGAAATAACTAACTCTTGAAAAACCCATCCCACTTTAGAAGAGTTTAGATCATAGAAAGTTTTGCTTTTCTTTGCCTTTCACAGCAAGATTGTAATGCCTCTTTACAACTTCTACTCCTTATTCCTCTTTCTGCTCCCACTGGCCCAAAAGAATAAGACTAATCTCTAGCTACCTTGTCAAAGGTCACATAGCAGCACCAGCCAGGTGGTATGAGAATTAAAAGCAGATTCATTCCAGATTTAACAAACCCAGGAGTAAACCATCAGGGTTATAATCCCCCTTTTAATCAGTAGTCACCCATAACAGGGTTTCAGCCAAGAACCACTCCCTTTGATCTGGTGCCATTAGATGCCTCACTGGACTAAAGTTGAGATGGGTACGAGAGAAACTGCCTGGTTGATACCACAATCAGGCACATACCCCAAGGAGGTCAAGAAGGATCTGTATATACAAAAAATATCTATAAGAGTACTTTATAATAGGCACAAAGAACTGGAAGTGGGTAAAGAAAAGTGAGTATCTCATGCTAGGAGGAATGGCTAGGTAAACTGTGGTATAAAACTGTAAATGAATATGATAATACTGTAATGAGTGACAGATATTTGGAGCTCAGAAGAACATGGGAAGACTTACATTAAACAGAGCAAAGTGGGAAGAACCAACAATGATGATAATATAATGAAAAATACCAAAAAATTTCAGAACTCTGATCAATAAATACAGTGATGCTAGTATGATTTCAGTGCACCAATGATGAAGCATGCTTCTTGCCCGTTGGTAGAGATGATATTTTCAGACATGGTCAATGAGTTTGTTTTGTTTTGCTTGACTATTCTTTTTTTTTTTTTTGCCTTTTTTTTTAAGAGGGCAGTTGGGGTTAAGTGACTTGCCCAAGGTCACACGGCTAGTTTTTGTGTTAAGTGTCTGAGGCCGGATTTGAACTCAGGTACTCCTGAGAGGCCGGTGCTCTATTCACCGCGCCACCTAGCCGCCCCTTGCTTGACTATTCTTATTTGTTATAAGGAAGGGGAAGTCTATTTGAGAGATGACATGTAGTTTTTGGAAAATGAAGAAGGAACGGACAAACGAACAAACGAACGAACGAAGGAAAACATAGCAATAAAAATTTTTTAAATAAAATTTTTAAAAAGAAAGAAAAGAGCATGTAGTTCAAGTCTTTTGTGCCAAATAGCACACAGGAATTAGCAGGAAAGGAAGACCATATAGGCTAATGTGAAGGCAGGTTGAGTGACAGAAAGATTTATAAGAAAAAAGAAAAAAACTATATAAAAGAAACAAATTTTTGCTATTAAGCAATTATTCCCAGAGACTATTTCAAGTCCTCATGTGTCTATGTTCAAAGTTATGTGTTCCAGAATAAGAATTCTAAAATATGAGGCATTTTGCTCACATGGTAATGGTGAATTATGTCAGTCAGTGATTAAACAAACAGCCCAATTTAGTCTAAGCTTAAACACCAAACTATGTGGATAAACAAATGATGAACGGATTTCTGTACCCACCTGGGAAACCAATGACATAAAACAGAACACAGAACAGAGACTGATTCCCTAAATTCTTGTGATTTACTTGAAGCACTAAACACACCAAGGAGTTGTGTGATACACTATGTTTCTCAATCTTTCAGGTGACTTAATACACAATACTCTATCACTGGTCTCTGTCCTTCTGCACTAGCTATCTTGGATATCTATAATGCATCCACTTGGTCTGCATTTAGGCTGCTTAGAAGCCTTTGTTTTCTTTAAGACAGAGCAAGAGTCACCTTCCACATAATAAAAACCTAGCTAACATTTATAGAGAGGTTATTATTCGACAGACACTGTGCTAAGCACTTTATAATAATGATCTCATTCCCCCTAACAACCTGGGAAGTAGGTGCTATTATTACCCCCTTTTTACAAATAAGGAAACTGAGGCAGGCCGTGGTTACTTACCCAAGGTCCCACAGCTAGTAACTGTCTAGGGGGCACATTTGAACTCAGATCTGCCTGACTTCAGGCCCATCACTCTATCCACTGTTTGTTTAGTCATTTTCAATCTTTGACTTTGTGATCCCTTTTGGGGCTTTCCTGGCAAAGATACTAGAGTGGTTTGTCATTTCCTTCTCTAGCTCACTAGACAGATGAGAAAACTGAGGCAAGCAGGGTTAAGTGACTTGTCCAGGGTCACACAGCTACTAAGTGTCTGAGTTGGGATTTAAACTCAGGTCTTCCTATCTCAAGACCTGGCACTCTATCCACTGCACCATCTAGACACCCTGCAGCTAGCTAACTTTTAGTGCCTTTCTCTTCAAACTCCCCTTGTGTCTTTTTTGTATGTGTCTTACCTATGGCTTAGGTGAGCATGTTTCTCCCCACCCCTACCTCCAAGAACTCTCTCCTTGAGGGTATGGATGGCTTTCTTTTGTCTCTGTATATTAACCCCCCTATCCCTATTCCCAATGCCTAGTTAAGTGCTGGAAAGCGCTTTAATAAATGTCTGCTGACTGACTGGCTGATTAATATTCCAGAATACATTACTGTCCAGGTTATCTTTGAATAGAAACACCAATATTTTGTTGTTAGGTCTGAGTTATAGTGTGTCATTAGGAGGCATTTTTGTGGATTAGGTGAAGCTCTTCTAGAAAGAAACAGTTCTCATAAGGTCCTGAAAATGGAAAACTGAATTATATCCAAGTAAACAGTAAGGCAGGCTATCATATGAAATGGCCTATCTAGACAAATCCATAACACGGGAGAGCTGTACTACGCAAACTTTAAAATCCCTTCTAGTTCTAAACCTAGCACCCTATGATGTCTTTAATAGGCTATATGATAATCCCGGAATAAAATAAAACTCATGATTTTGTGTGGGAACCTTAGCCACAAGAGAAGTGAAAATCTTACTTCAGTTATTCTTAATAATACTTAACTTTCTGTCCCTATCTTCCTATGAAAGACCACTGAGTATTCCAAAACTAGATTAAGAAATATAGCTCCAGGGGCGGCTAGGTGGCACAGTGAATAGAGCACTGGCCCTGGAGTCAGGAGTACCTGAGTTCAAATCTGGCCTTAGACACTTAACACAAAAAGCTAGCTGTGTGACCTTGGGCAAGTCACTTAACCCCAACTGCCCTCCAAAAAGCAAAAAAAAAAAAAAAAAAAAAAAAAAAAGAAATATAGCTCCTGTAGCTTCCAGCAGACAAGTACCTCCCTTCTTCCCTCTATACAAGGATACCATCTATGTCCATCCAAACACAAGGGCCTACTTCACTGGATACACAGAAAACCTTCACTTGCATTATACCCATTTGGCTGTTCCTGGCACCATACATGTTTTTCTAGTTCTACATAGTCTCTGGTACCAGGGGCTTTTAGGTTTTGTTGTTTGGGTTTTTTCCCCCTTTTTTTGGAGGGAGGGGGAAGGTAGGGCAATTGGGGTTAAGTGACTTGCCCAAGGTCACATGGCTGGCTTTTGTGTTAAGTGTCTGAGGCCAGGTTTGAAATCAGGTCCTCCTGACTCCAGGGCTGGTGCTCTATTTACTGTGCCACCTAGCCGCCCCTACCAGAGGCTTTTAGAAGAATGTCCAATCTACCTATTATAACACTGTACTGTTGCCTAGGGGTAAAATTAAAAGGATACAGCAGTAGCAGTACCTGTATCAAGAGTTTCATGATAGTTGAATTTTAACTCCCCTAGAATTACACCTACAGACAAACTTGCCCCACTTCTAAACCACAGGGAAGGTAATATATAAATTAGTTTGAGTTTTATATTTTACTTTGGATAGGTGGTATCTTCTATGAATTTAAGACACAGTAATGTAGAGACTAGGGTAACAGTATCTTACAAATAGTTTGGCTAATTACTAGTTAGAGTTTTATTACATCAAGGTAAATCAATAAATGCTATTTAAAATAAAAACGTATGGCTTGCATTATATCAAAAGAGTGATACGTTCTCTGCTTACATAAGTCCAATTTGGGTCATAAAGAGGGTTATTTATTATATTATATATTACCAAGAACCTCAAGTGGGAAATTTTTTAAATGGCACATATATCACAGACTGTGTCAATGGTAAAAAGCCTTCAGTTGGAGAAGAGGAAGCAGGGTCATCAGTCAGGGAAGACAAGGAAGTCTTGCCAACTTGTAGTTTCCCATTTTAAGTAATTATTTTTGCTAATTAGGTGCTCAGTTCTGTTTTATCTATATTGTTTAAGAGCTACAAGTGTGCTATTAGCACCCTTGATCACTGGCACTCTTAGGTAAAGGCCTAACTGCCCCACTGTAGTTACAGCTCTGCTATCAAAAAGTCCATGACATTAGTTAGAAAGCTTTCTTCATGGTCTTTTCCACAATTTAAGAATAAGAGAATTTCTTAAAACATAATGATTTAGTATCAAAATCACATTTGATGATTTCAATAACTTTGGCATTAAAAGACACTGGCAACGTCTGAAAGTTCATCATTTATCTCATATAAAAATGGGTCCTTGGAAAATAGAGGCATAGAGGAGGTGAATCTGCACCTCCAAAACCAAACATAGGGGATGCAAGGTCTGTCCTGCTGAAGTGGCAAGGAAATTTTTGTGCTATATTATTAAGATACAAGAAAATTGTCTAAAATCCTTATAAAACATCCCGTCTCTTTGAATACAAAGTATAGAAAGCAAAATGTTAGCAAAACTAAACACACACACACACACACACACACACACACACACACACACAGAAGCTAAAGCCAAAATAAGGTCATGTTCTATTCCCCAATGGGAGGAACTCGATCCGTCTGAAATTACACCAATTACGAACTGCAAAGGGAATCAAGTTCAAAGCTGGAATGCATTTCTACTTATCACAGTAACAATGCTTTCAAATCATGTGTTTCTTTTCAGATATTAGAAGGGAAAGGGAAAAAATATATTAACTGATCAACTTAGCAAGTTACTGTCTCTTCACTATGTGCTAATGGCCCCAAGTATTCACTCAAGCATTGTTTCTCAGCTAATTTCTCCCTAGGCCATAACAAAATCTTACTTAAAAATCTAACAGAAGACCCAAAATCTAGAGGCCAGTTCATGTTTTTCTTAAAGAGAAAATTCTAAAACAGCCAAAAGAAAGAGACCATTTCCTTTTACTGGTGGTAGGGGGTTTCAGGGAGAGCGTCTGATGCCCTCCTGTTTTGTCTATCAAAGCTAGCTTATGTAAAATCCTCCCCCCATCTCCAGGTCTTACTCCAGATTCCCTCTCCCCCTGCCAAAGCTAGGTCTGTTATTTCCTCTGGTCTTCACTTCTCCCTCACAGAATCCCTAAACTCCTTTCAGAACATGTCGCTGGTGCCATCTTCTACACTAGGGCTTTCCTGATGCCCTGGTTCTAAGTGCTTTTTCTTCTTTTATTTCATTTGGTACCATCTTATCTGTACACCTTCAGTATTTTCCTCTCACCTCTTCCTTCCCCCCATCCTGGAGCAGTGAAGCTAGCTGGGGGGGGGGGGATTTCCCTCCTTGTTCCTGAATTCCCATAGTTAGCAGTGTCTGGCACATAGTAAACATTTAGTAAATGTTTGTGCAATAGGACAGAACATTAAATTTCCCAAGTCAACTTGAGTTGCATTCAATTTTCTAAGCACTGGGGAAAGGAACTATTCCTTCCCTGCCCCCCCAAAAAACCAATAACACCCCAGACACTGACTTCAATGAGCTTATATCCTACTGGGTATGAAATAACAAGGGTACATTCTTTGTGGCTATGAAAGACTTAATGCTTCAACTATTATTTTCTCTAAGGAGCTATTTTAGTATAAAATTGTGGCAATAAAATCAAAGACCCTAAGAGAGGAGAAAAAAAATAACAAATCCATAGCAAAAAAATAAAAAAAATTCTAACCTTAAATCAATACCAATTTAACTGAATTTAACAAAACTGTCATCAGTAACACCAAGTAACTTAACGAAGAAGGATCATTCCTTGCTTGGCAAACAATATCAATTTGCTAAACCAGAGAGAAGTCACTTAACAAGTATTTTTTGTGCCTACTAAGTATGAGACATTGTACTTGCTGTATACTATATGAATATAAATTCCATTTGTAAGAATATTACAAAGTAAAGGTAGGGAAAAAATTCCTAGCATAACCTTCATTATGCTACATAAAAGGAGAGCGTCCTTAAACTCAAATAATTGGTGAGCTCATCCATTTAGTGGTGCCCCCTTCAATGATGCAGATGGCAAGCTGTCCATGGCTGCCATCCTCCAGTCCTAGGGCTCTCTTCTCTTGATTGGTGACTGTCTCTCCTGGAACACTCCTTCAGGAAAGTCATTCTTCACATTACTCCCACCTCTCTGATCATCTCTCTTCCTCCATAGCCTTCTCCCTGAACTGCCTAGCAAGTCAGGTGCATACCCTTCCCTTCCCTCATCCTACCCCCAGCTAAAGTTCTAAACACAGAAACTGATCAAATCAATTCTGCCCCTGTTCTACCTAGAAGCCATATTTTGTGATGTAGGCGTTTTTCAATTGTGTCTGACTCTTGGTCACCCCTTTGGGGGTTTTTCTTGGTAAAGATATTGCAGTGGTTTGCCATTTCCTTCTCCAGCTCATTTTACAGATGAGGAAACTAAGGCAGAGTTATGTGACTTGCCCAGGGTCACAGAGCTAATAAGTGTCTCAAGCTGGATTTGAACTCAGGTCTTCCTGACTATAGGCCCAGCACTCTATCCACTGTGCCACCTAGCTGCCCACTTCAACGGTTCTACTTACTATAATAACAGAAAATGGACCAGATTGGAGACCAACATGCTTCCCACTATGCAACACTGCCTTCTACCATTATTAGCAACTTAGAGCCCAGAATCATGGAATCACAGTTAGAAAGAACCTTTTAGAACTTTAGTCCTAAATCATGCCTGAAATAGAAATCCCCTCTAACGTTCCCAAGAAAGTTATCAAGTGTCTCCTTAAAGACCCCCCCACTCACCCACTAAACAAGGAGGAACCCGTTACCTCAGTAAACATTTTTGGACAACTCTTGTGGTTAGGAAATTTTTCCTTCAATTTAACTGAAATTTGCCACTAAGTATCATTTACTTACTGGTCCTAATTCTGACCTCTAGGGCCTAAGAGAGGAAGTCAAATCTTTGTCCCATGCCAACCCTTAAAATATCTGAACAAAGTAATGGGTGAGAGTAGGGAGAGGGGCTCAAATCTTATCATCTCTGGTTAATCATTCTCAGCAATGGTTTGACTTGCCCTCTCCCCTCTTGTCTGGAAGTACTAGAACCTGCCAATGTTCTAGCTGAAAGTACAGAACGTTTCAAATATTCCAGATGTGGTCTACCAGGTCAGAGGATAGCAGAACTATCACTACCCTTGACCAGGGAACCATATTTCTTTCTGTTAAGGCAGACTAAAACTCCTCTAGGTTTTTTTTGACTGCCGAGTCACACTGCTGACTCACAATGAATGTGCAGTCCACCGAAACCCTCAATTCTTTTTCACATAACTGTTGTCTAGCCACATCTCTTGCAACAAACAACAGTTACAATACCTCTTGGATAAAAATGGGTATTCCCTTCACTAAGTCTTCATACTACACTTTGTATCAGTTCATAAAGTCTTCCCAAGACCAGGAGAACAAAACATAATTACTAATAATGGTGAAAACGGAAAGAACAAAAGTCAAAACTGAATGCTGTGAAATCAGAATGGTTAAGTTTAGCCCCAAAGAAGATATACAAGAAGATCTCCCCTCCCACTCCCAATTCACGCTCCTTTAAAAAGATCTGAAAAACAATGGGTGTTGAATACTGAGAAGAAAATCAAACATCTATAATATGCTGACTGATTTTGCTTAATTTCTTTCTTTCACCATAAGAGATAACCCTTGGAGGAAAAGGGTGACATACTGGGACATACAGATGATATCAAAATGAAAAATATCAATGAAAACTTTTGAAGCGCTTTGTATTAAAACCAAGTAACAGACGCGATTCTTTTGCCAAATATTTGGTTGATGCATCTCTTCCATGCCTCCATCACTCTCCAGTTAGACTAGAGTCTCAGCAAGGCTTGGGATATCCCTGTGGCTGTCCACAGCAGGCTGGCTAGCTTAGCTGAGTATATATAGCAAGGCACTAAGAGATGGAAGTTGCCAGCTCATTAGGTCTGTAACACCTAGCTTAATTCATTTCTACAGCAAGACTGCAACCCTAATTCCAGTCAATGATTCCTCAAGTCAGTGTGCCTGGGTCAAGAGAAGAGCTGGGAAAATGCAGTCGATGGATCAGCACAAACTCTCTGGTTGAAAAGGTGACTGAAAATATTGCCTATGGAGAGCAGGACTTTGCATAAACTGCATTTCTGTTGCAGAATACTTTACACAATTTATTTTATTCTACAAATTTCTCCACCCAAATATATATTTCTAGTGTCTATAAACTAAATAGCCCTATCTGTATTTCTCTATCTTCATATACATACATATATACATGCATGCATATGTGTATATATATATGCATGCGTATGTATATACGTATGTGTATTATATGTAAATCATTTAAAGGAACTTTGTAGTGAAACCTCTTACAAGCTTAAGAATTCTTTTTGATTCAAATAACTACTCTCTCCCCAATTTTCTTATGTCTCAAGGTTTTATTTTCATATGTAAAGGTATCTGAAACTGTCTACTAGGTACAGAAGGGTTTGATCTGCCAGCCAAAGACATCAAAATCCAAATTCTTTCTCCTTAAGGAAAGGAATTAATTGTTTTTGTTCTCATTTTTCTGTTCCTAGCCTAACACATTACTTTCCACACAGTGGGAACTTGGTAAAGACTTGTTGAAATGAACTGAAATCAAAGGGGTCACTGAACTGCAGACCCTTTGATCCAGCAATACCATAACTAGACCTATTTCCCAAACAGATTTTAAAAAGCAGAAAAGGACCTGTACTTACCCAAAATTTTATAGCAGCTCTTATTGTGGTGTCAAAGAGCTGGAAATTAAGGGGATTGCAGTTGGGGAATGGATGAGCAAATGACAGTATAATAATGTAATGAACCATAAATGGTGAAAAGGATGGTTTTAAAAAGACATAGGAAGATTTGTATGAACTGATGCAGAACATCAGTGAGCAAAACTAGAGAACAACTTATACGACAACAACACTGAAGAGACAAACAACTTTTAAAGACTTAAAAACTCTGATCAATACATTGTTCGATCTTTATTCCAAAGGATCCATGATGAGGCACACTATGCTCCTCCTCACAAAGATGTGAAACAGACTTTAAGATACAGAATGAAACTTTTTGGATGTGACCAGTGTGGGAAATTTGTTTTCCTTGACTGTGTATGTTTGTTTCAAGAGTTTTATTTTCCTTTTTTTACAAATGGAGAAGGGTAAAGAAAGAAAATAAATTCATGTGAACTGAAAAGAATAGATGAGATATAACACCCCCCCCCCAAAGCCTGTGATTATATACAATTAAGTAAGTTGTGCTTCTTAGCAGTCATCCCAGAGCTCTCTAACTACCAAAGAATTTTATCAAAGAAGGGAGTGGGAAGGATAAAAAGCTTGATTATTGAAAGAGGGAAGGGGGGGACAAAAAGTATCACAAGACTGTGACTCATGGAACCACAGACTTTTAGAACTGGAAAGGACCTCATCTGGTCTAACATTCTGTTTTTACAGAAGAAGAAACTAAGGCAGGAAAAAATTAAGTGACTTGCTTCAAGAAATAGAACTATTCAATTTGATAAATACTAACCACCCATCATAGATGAGGGCCATGCTAGAAGAGAGATAAAGACAAAAAGGAAATTTTCCCTCAGGGACAACATGTACGTGGAGACATATAGGAAAAATACAGGCAAAGTCATTTTAGAAGCAAAGAGCATCCTAACATCTAGCAGGAGCCAGGCTACAACCTGGGTCAACTTAATTCTCCTCACTGTCTTATACTAGCTAGCTCTTCTAAGTACTATCTCTGACACAGAAGAGCCACTAAGGTTACCACCTCCTGCTTTCGTCTACAACTAAATTTGCAAGAAAGGCAAGATAGGATTGACTGTAAACTCCAGGATAGAAACTGGTACTGCGCTTTGTAAACTAAGTCCACCATACTACTCCCATTAGGACAGATAGCTGGCACAGTGTATAGAGCACTGGGCCTAGAGTCAGGAAGATCTGAGGTCAAAACTGACCTCAGAAACTTAGTAGCTGTACGGCCCTGGGCAAATCACTTAACTCTGTTTGCTTCATTGGCCTCTTCTGTTAAATGAGCTGGAGAAGAAAATGGCAAACTGCTCCAATATCTTTACCAAGAAAACCCCAAAAGAGGTCATGAAAAGTAGGACTCAAATGATGGAAGAAAGAAAAATGTTTCCTGAAGGTGGCTGGTTGGGAAGGTGAGTGACAAGCTTTTTTCTTGGGCTGCCTCTAGAAGACAGTAAGGTGTTTGAGGTTCAAGGACCATGTCTTCTGTGTATTTCTTTCTATTACTCATGGATTTGACCAGTGAGGACAAAATACTGCCATAAACACTTTCCTCCAACAAGCAAGATAGGTCAAGATCACACAAGATTCTTTGAAAGACATCCCCAACAGAACTAACGTTGTTCAATGACCCTCTGATGATTAATAATAAACAAGGCATAAAACAGGGAAAGACATGTTCCTGAAGGGTATTTGCTACTGCAGTGGCAGCTATCCAGCTCAGACTCTAAAAGGAATGCCTATAGTTAGTGAGGTTGACTAGATAGCCCTGTTTGAAGAGGGCATTGAACCAATTATACCAAGCCTAGGACACTTCAGAACTTTTCAAGTGAAATCTATTATAATTGACAATAACAATAATAAATTACTATTTATATAAGTACTTTTAGGTTTGTAAAGATTGTGTACCCATGATTTAATTTGATTCGTTAACTATTCAAGAGTTCAAACTAATCATTCACACAGAAAAAAAAATCAAAGGATGAAGAATATCTATTGTCCATTATGATGACATGCACTTGCATGGACAACCTAATCACTGCTTACCCACCGGTGCATTCATCTTGCACGAGTGCTACATATGAACTATAAGTTGGAGGTCCAGAGGAAGAAGGGAGTTGGGCCTAGAATAAGAAGTAAGTTGATTTGTCTTTGGAAAATTTAAATTGTGCAGTGAATTTAATGTATGCAGTGAATTTAATTTTCCAAAATCACCTCTTTGGAACAAAGGTCCATTTGTTTTACTGTCAATTATGGAACTCCATAGCCTCCAAAGAATGTAAGCTGCAGTACACCCAAAGGCAAAAGATGCGCCTGCAGAGGGTCTGAACGGGCCACAACATGCAACTAAGAATTAGATGGGAGAAATGACATAAAGGATGCCTCTAGAAAGATTTATATACTAGGAAAAGGAAGAAAGGTGAAGATGTGGCCTGAGTGTGCTAACCAAAGAGCAGTCCGTGTGCCCCACTAATATCATGGAATGCTGAGATCTGGTATAAAGTCCCCAAAGCACTGGATGGACCTTCTGTAAAATATATTTGTATGGGCCAGTGAAAATAACACTAGCTCTTGAGTCTAAGGATGTTGTTGTTGAGTCATTTTCAGTTGTCTGAATCTTTGTGACCCCCTTTGGGATTTTCCTGGTAGAGATACAAGAATAATTTTGCCATTTCCTTTTCTGGTTCATTTTACAGATGAGGAAACTGAGGCAAACAGGGTTAAGTGACTTGCCCAGGGTAATACAGCATCTGAGGCCAGATCTGAACTTAGGAAGGTGAGTCTTCCTGACTCCTGACCTGGCACTCTATCCACTGAGTCAGGTAGCTGCTCTTAGAGGAATCTGAGGACCTACATTCTAATTCTGCCTCTGATGTTTATAACCAAGGTGACCTTGGGCTTGTTACTTCATCTCTCTTGGTCTCAGCTAATCATCTGTAAAATGCAGGAGTTGGACCAGCTGGCTTCTTAGGTATCTTCTAGCACTAGGTCTACGATCCTAAGAATGAAAATGATCAAGAATTACAAATGATGAGAGTGGTGGATGGCCTATAATCTGCCTCACTGAAGGGAATACCCACGATGAAGAGTCATCAAAGTGTCCTTTAGAGAGCCTAGGGGAGTGCATGTGTTGCACCAACTCAATCAATAATTGGTTTTATTATTAGCTATCAATTTACTTCACTAACTGTTAGATTTCTCATCTGCAATACAAATTTGGACTAAACTAAATTAGTTCCTTTCAGCTCTAAGTTTTAGGATTTTCTCAAATTATCAATTTGGTAGTCGGCATCAGAAATATAAACTATTATTCTGATATTATTTCAATCTGAAACTGTTAAAAAAAAAAGCTTGTTGTGAATTTTTAACACATACACAGGAGATAGTCCTCAACTTAGGAATTTATGATTGTCCTTTACATGTGAATGGTGAGCATCTCTGGTTGAAAAGCTACCTTCCCAGCCATGAAGGCCATGGAGATTCCCCTCTTCTCCCTGTCATTACTCCTTCCCAAAGGTCTCCTTTTCCTCTCCCATCCCAGGTGTCACACATCCCTAGCCTTTCTGAATCATCATTAGAGATCCCTAATCCTTCCTCACAGTTGCTACAAGGAATTCCCCTCCACCTATCAGCAGACAAGGATCTAAGCCAGATTTATCTCTGGGCTTCCTGACCTCAAGTTCGGCACTCTACTCCACCACCTAGTTGTCTAATAGATACCAGGAAAGCAACCTAAAGCTAAGGATCAAATGGTCCCAGACCCTCTCCACCACTCCCCAAGGGTAATGTCTCCTCATCTTTGCCGTATCTTCAAACTCCCAATTCAATTCAATTCAATAGAAACTAAAATTCAGTCCTGGAAGAGAACTGAGTTTTTCAGTAAAAAGACTGGGTTCAAATACCAACTGGGAAACTTAACATCTATATGGCTTTGAGAAAGTGATTTAACATCTCTGGGCCCCAATTCTCTCATCTATAAAACAGGGCTTTGGACTAGATATCTCTGAAGTCCCAGCTCTAAATCTATGATCCAAAAACACACCCACTATGTTTGCACAAAGATAAAAATGAAAAATAAACAATCCCTTTCTTCAAGTAGCTAGGAGAGTGTGATTGTCGGTAGGGGGTTGAACTATTATCAACAGGCTGTATCCCATGAGTTGGAGCTCTGGGACAGGTTAGTCCTTAGCAGAAGCATCATCTGCTAAGATGCCACTACCAATCCAGAGTTTAATTTCTAGCCCAGAATAAGAGTCTGTGTCAGATGAAGATCTAGAAATCTAAGTCTAATAGCCACTGGGTCTTGCTTGCTGAAGAAGTCAGGAGGCTGGTGTGAGATCAGGGTTTGGGGGAATAGAAGAGGTTGTTTGAGACAGACTAGGAGACCATGAGAAAGAGACTCTAAGTGCTAAGTAGAATTTTTTTAAAGAGTCTGGGAGAAATCTGAGTCAAAGCTACAGACAGACTCAAAGGCAGATCAGAGAGACAAAACTTGCTTTGAGGGAATTGAGGAAATTTTGTTCCCTGAGTGAAAGCATTTATTCCATTCATTCCATTTGTAGGCCTAATGGGGGGCTGAAATGTGACTGATGGGCACCAAAGAATTTTAGTAAGGCACTTGCATCAAGAAAAAGGAAAAACAGGATGAACAGAAGTGAAATTAAATGTTATAACAAACCAGAGTCATCAACCTCTAAAACCCTTGAAAGGGTCAAAAGACCCTTGAAACCCTCCATTAGAGTCCTCAGCCTTCCAGCAGTCCAGTCTTCTCTTCTAATTATCCTGTTTTTCCTCAAGCATCAGAATTCAAGAGCAACAACAAAAATCTATTTCTTATTCAGTTATGCCAAGTTGTTTTTCCTAATTTGTTCAGTTACTAGTATTGAGACCTGTCTGAAATCTTTGTAACTCCACTGTATTGTTTTCTACTCCCCCCCCCCTTGTATGTGTACAGTATTTTCTGCTATTGTCTGAGTTAGATAAGCCTTACCTGACTGACCTCAGATCTGAAAGGCCACTTATAAGACTATTTATATGGAAAAATACGCTCCAAGTGACATAAACCAATTCGTCTGGGAACACAACTTATTTGTAAATTGGAGACTGCCTGTATTATATGATCTAAAAATACATTTCATAGCAAAGGAAAGTGTTTTGAGGTTTTAATTTCACTTCTTAATCTCATTTAAACACACACACAGAGTCTGTTTTCATTAAGTAGCACACAGAGCAAAGCATTTCGCCAGAACAGAAGAGATTTCATCAATCTCCCACACATTCTGGCTGTTGCTTATATAAAGAAGTGGGAAAGTCCCCTTCTGGTCAAAAACCGTGCCAAGACATCTGACATGCTCATGTCTGCCAGGACATTGCAGTCAGAATAATCGACTCTTAATACAATTTTCAAATAGCACGGTATAATATTGCAAGCAACCCAAAATGTCAAAAGGGATTTCTTAACTGAACAATCCATTTCTTGTAGTCCTTCAAAAGCATCCCACATAAATTAGTTCGGAGAAAAAGCATACCTCTCTCAAATTACAAGTCAGCACCCAAAAGAAGAACAAAGAACTTTCAGGAATGAACTACCTATTTCTCTGCTTTTCAACAAATCCTCCAGATGCAAGGTAAAATGTTTCTAAATCAGCTGATTGAGAAACTTTAACAAAGAGCACAGGGAAAGCCTAAGCGTACAAAAACAAAAACAAAAAATTAAAGAAATGATTATGACAGATTCAGGTCGTTACTCCTGGAAATGATTGTCCAGTCCAATTCTTGCATTTTATACATGAAAAAGTAGAATTTGAAGAGGTAGCATGACTGTCTCAAAGCCAAAGAGATATTAAGTAACAGAAATGAAGTTCACCTCCAAGTCCATGCTCCCTCCCCAGGATTCACTGAAGTGACCCAAGTTCAAATGTGCCAAGACACTTCATTTAAATATGTTAAATATCACTTTTTTAACATCTGGTCTCCAAAAATTTTACTTACATACATATTAGGGAAATAAAGAAACCAACGTGTAAATTAGACTAGATAGGCATTATCTATTGCACCTACAAAGAGAAGACTGTAATAGAGGATCTAGGCAGAATATTTGGAATTCAGGAATACTTGGGTTCCAAAACTTCTGATATTCCCTAATTATCCCTAGGGCAGCTAGGTGAATAGTATGCTGGGTCTGGAGTCAAGAAGAACTAAGTTCAAATCCAGCCTCAGACACTTACTAGCTGTGTGACTCTGGGCATGTCACTCAGCTTCTGTGTCAGTTTCTTTATCTATAAAATGAGAATAATAATAATAGGATCTTCTTCTCAGGGCTTGGTGGAGATCAAATGAATAATAACTGGAAAGTGCTTAGCATAGATCCTGACACACAGTAAAGGTTATATAAATTTAGCTATTATAAAGTACTTAGCATAGTACATTGTTGGTGCTACTTAAATGTTAGTTATTAACCAACAATGAAGGGAGTAATTTTTAACTTCTCTGATCCCTGAGGAACTCTATAAGTCTTATCTTTAGTAGATTTATATTATAAATTATAGACTATTGGTATTATATTTACAACAACCAAGACAAATTCTTTAATAAGAAGTCAATGAAAAAACCTGAATCTGTATTCTGCACATTTCAGTCAAGTCTTTAACAGATTGCAATGGTGTTCATTCACCAGACTTTACATCAAATGAAGGGCACTACTGGTGGACCCAATGTTTTTTTTAACATTCCAACACTGTTCTAGTGATGCCATATTTCTGTGAGTCACAGAAAATATGTCCTAGAAACAATTAAAGTTGAGGGAGTTATCCAAGGGGCAACAAAGAAGCAATGTGGGTGTGAGCTTGCTCCAAACAATACATGGAGTATTACTAACAAAAAACTGTGATGAAGAAATGGTGCAAACTCAAGGTTGAAAAATTCCATAGTGTGGTTGGAACCAGATTAAAATGTAATTGGGAAATGCTTAACAAAATAAATAAAAATACAATATAATAGAATGCTAATTTGTGGTTTTCTAAGTTACTATATGAAGCCCAGAGGGAGTCATTTTTATTTGAGTTCGATGGCATTGGTGTAAGGGATATCACGGAAAGAGAAAGATAACTGTAAAAAAAGGTAGCAATGGCTCATACAGTGTATAACTGGGGGACTGGTAACATGCTGCACTGGTAGTTGGCAGAGGCCTCTAAAGGAAAGCCCCCAACATATTATTGGGCAGACATGAAAGATTCCACAAATGGGTCATATTGGATAAATTGTGATCTGAACAAATGAAATTACAAAACCCACAGAATTCCAGAGTTGGAAGAGATCTTTATGGTCATCTAGTATAACCCATGTCCTAAAAAGAATCTTCACTATAACGCATCCCACAAATGACCATCTTGCCTTTGCTTAAGGACCTGAAATAAGGGGGGAAATCTACCACTTCCCTACACAGTTCCATCCACTACTGGGCAGCTCTAATGATTGCTAAGTTTTTTCCTTAAATCAATCCTAGATTTGTCTCTTTGCCATTTCCATCCAGCATTCCTGCCTTTTACATGTGGGACCAAGCAGAACAAATATCATTCCTCTTTCATACAACAGTCTTTCAAGTTCCTGAAGACAGATAACATGTCCCTTGAGAACTCTTGTCTTTAAGCTAAACATCCCCAGCTTCATGGATGGCTCCTCATACAGTGTGGTCTTGAGGTCCACTGCCACTTACCTCTGGAAGTTTTCTACATTTTCCCATAATGCCCAGAACCAAACAAAAAAGTTCAGTTGTGGTCTGTCCAGGGAAGGGTAAATAGGAAATAAACCATTTGCTTATCCCTGGAAACTGTGTCTTTCAATCCAGGTTAAGATGGTGTTTGCTTTTTTGGCTACCATATTATACTGCTGAACCATAGTGTTCTTAAAACCAGATCTTCCCCCCCCCCAAATGCTTACTGTTCACACCTCACATCTTATACTTATGAAATTGATTTCTGAAACCCAAATAACACTTTACATTTATCCCAATCAAATTTCATCTTATTACATACAATCCACTATTCTAGTTAGTCCAAAAAAAGCCTGGTTCTGGCAACTAATGCATTATTTATTGTTCCTAGTTTTGTGTCATCTTCAAATATTATGAAAATATCATTTAGGCCTTTATCCAAGACACTAATGAAAGAATTATAGTTCTACTGACATATCCAAGTAGACTAAATGGTTTACCCATCTTTTCTTTTCCTGTTGTACGCTGAATCAGAACAGCCAAACAAAATCTCGAATGACACAGGGTAACAGCAATCTAAACAATAAGATGCTCAATGTTTGAAAAGCTCTAAATTGTCTAATAAATTCTATGAAGGCCCCATTGGCCAATATATAATTTTTGATGAAGTACAACAGAGACCTCCTTAACGAAGCTTATAGTCAATACTACGGAAATGTTTTGCATACTGCACATGTATAACCTATATTGAATTGCTTGTCTTCTCAATGGGGGTAGGTAAGGAGAGGAGGAGAGAATGTGGAACTAAAAAGTTTTAAAAACAAATGTCAAAAAATTGTTTTTACATGCAACTGGGAAATAAGATATACAAGCAATGGAGTATAGAAATCCATCTTACCCTACAAGAAAGGAAGGGGTAAGGGGGTAAAGGAGGGGAGGGATATGGGGGGGATATAAGGCAGACTGGGAGAAGGGGTAATCAGTATGCTTGCCATCTTGGGATGGGGGTAGGAGAGATGGGGAGAAAAACTGGAACTCAAAATCTTGTGGAAAGGAATGCTGAAAACTAAAAGCAAATAAATAAATTCTGGGAAAAGGAAAAAAAAAGAAGTTTGTAGTTCAAAGGTGCAAAGAGTAAGAAAGAAATTGTCTTAATCACTAAGATGTTTTAAAATGACTACCTGGCAGCTAATGTTTCATTTGCTACTCTTTTCTTCATGAGAGAATTCTTCTATGAAGGCAAGAACAGACAAACCCATGCCCCCCCCCCACATATGACACACACGCCCACATATACACACAACCTCTCCTATAGAGTAACAGAGACTGGAAAACTAAGCTGTCTCTCATACTTAAGCACATTTTAAAAGCTTACCATCTGCACGTCATTATCCAAAAAAAAAAAAAAAAAACTAAAACTCTTGTTAGGCTTCCTAAAACACAATATTACAAGATTCACATCAGACTTAACTTCCCATTTCATAAACTACTTTTCTCTCTTTTTTTTAAGTCCACTATTCACTCTTCTAAAGAGCTGCTTTAGGGGGCAGCTATGTGGCAGTGAACAGAGCACCGGTCCTCGAGTCAGGAGGACCTGAGTTCAAATTCAGCTTCAGACACCTAACACTTAATAGCTGTGTGGGCAAGTCACTTAACCCCGACTGCTCTGTCTTCCCTCCTCCAAAAAGACTAAAAAAAATAAAAATAATTAAAAAATAAAATTGCTTTTGTTCAGGGAGTGGGGAGAGAAAATTGGAAACTCAAGGGATTGTGGAACTGAATCTTGTAAACTAAAAGTAAACAAACAAATTAATAAAAGAAAAAAAGGAAAGAGCTATTCTATTTATCATATCCACTCGTATCTTCCACTCAATTCACTCTTGCAATCTGGCTTTGGGTTCTACCATGCTACTGAAACTAATCTCTCTGAAAGGTTCTATAGTGGAAACTTCAATGCCCTTGTCTCAAGTCTTCATCCTTCTAAACTAGCTGATAAAATTGCCCGAAATTCTTCTAGAGCAGCAGTTCTCAACCTGTGGGTCATGACCCTTTGGGGATGAATGACCCTTTTACGGGGGTCACAAGGGTCACCTAAGAAAACACATATTTCCGATGGTCTTAGGAACAGAAACACTGCTCCTCCATCCATCTCCAGGTGGGTCCACCTACATGCAGATAACATCCACATAAGAATATTTATTAAAGGGTCGTGGCATTAGGAAGGTTGAGAACCACCGTTTTAGAGATTTTATGCTCCTTGGGTTTTCAAGACACTGTTCTAATTGCCCTTGAAGGATTTTCATCTACATCTTGCCCATTAGGCATGGGTAGACACCAAGAACTGCCCTCAGTTCTTTTTTTTCCCTTAGTTCTTCTTGTAACCTCATTAGCTCTCAAGGACTGAAATGTTATCTCTGTGCAAATGACTCCCAACCTTATATTTCTAGTCTTTGGAGAGCCAGCACCATATTTTCAAATATTTCCTGGACATCTCCACCTGAATGTCTCACAGGTATCACAATTTCAATGCACCCAAAACAGAACTTACTATCTTTCTCTCTCTCCTCCTAACTTCCCTGTTTCTATTGAGAATATCACCAATCCAGGTTCCCGATTTTAGAATTCTCCCTAACTCTTCACTCACTCACCCCAACACTGACAATCAGTTGCCAAGTTTTGTCAATTATACCTTTACAAAAATCTCCCAAATCTACCTCCTCTTATCTAGATTAATCTGAGTCCTCAATCACTTCTTGCCTGCATCACAGCTGTAGACTCCCCAAAGGGCTATCTACTTCTAGTAGCCAATCTAGCTTCCACAAAGCTGTCAAACTGATAATCCCAAAGGAATGTCTTTCACATCTCTCTCTTTGTGTAGGTGTCCCCCATCCCACAATCTGGAAAGACTTCCATATACATCTTTACCTCTGGGCTCTGGTTTCCTTCAAAGCACAGCTCATGCACCATTTTCTGCATGAGACCTTTTCTTAACTCTCTAGTTATAAAGACCCTCCCCTTGCCGTTGAAATTACTAGGCATTATTTTGAATGGTCTCTGTCCCACACATACTAAAATATTCATGGCAGAAGTTTTTGTAGTAACAAAAAACTAGAAACAATGTAGATGCCCATCATGAGGGTCATTCATGATATGCATGCATACATGAATGCACTGCAGTATGACCAGCATGTATGATATACATGCACACCATTCATGCATACATGAATGTACTGCAGTATGACCATAGTATAAGAAACAACAAACAAGCATGGACAAACTTACATGAACTGATGCAGAGTGAAGTAAGTAGAGTTGAGAAAAAATATACACAATGAGTATCTCAATAAAAATAGAACCACCACAAAACAATTTAAAGTGGAAGTTAAAAATTACAAAGAACAACGATGGCCCCAGAAAAGAAATATAAGAAGACCATCCCCCTCCCTCACTCCATTCCCTTGCAGAGGTGAAAGGTCTATGAGAATGGAATATCACACACATTTTAAGACTTTTTAAATGTATTAACTGGCTTTGTTGATTTTCCCCCTTTTCTTCCTCTTTTTCTTGTCTTTAAAAATAGTGCTAAATGAGATGGCTGTCTTGAAGGGAGGAAGAAATGGGATTCTGAGAGAAATTTTGATGCTATTAAAGCAAAAGGTATCAACAAAATTTTATTTTTAAATAATATAGTCTAATATGTCATTTAAAAATGAATTTAGCATATTATTTTTAAAATAACATCTTTTTAAAAATGTATAAAATAAATGTAAAAAAATAAGTTGAATGTAAGCTCTATGAGGGCAAGTACTGTTTTGGAGTAGGCGGGGTTGGTCTCTGTAGTACTGGTGCCTAGGGCAGTGCCTTGCACGTAGAAAAGCAGTTAGTTTCTGCCAATTAAAATGAATAGAACAATGTCAAATAAAATTTATAACACAGATCTGCAAAAGTAAAAATATTCAAATCAATGCCAGATTTGGAAAACGAGAGCATACTTTGTTGACAAAACCAAACTATAACATTCCCACAATAATTGGCACTAGCCATTTTTCCTGTAGCAAGAATATTGAAAAGCAGATTCTTTCCCTGAAGCCTTATCAAATGATTCACCCTTCTGCCAGCAAAGCAAGAGCATCTTTGATGCTTAAGATCCAGCTCAAAGTCACTTTACCAAAACAGGTTAAGCATGTTTTCTCACATACTGATCTGTAGACATTTCCTCAGTTTAGAATTAGGGAAGAATAGCTGGCTTCAGTAACTTTCACAGTTAAAATTACATAAGCCAGCAAAATAAGCCATTTACCATGATGATCATGATGCCAGAGAGGTACTTCTGAGAGTTTCAAGGTACTCCTAATTTAATCTACGCACACCATACCTGATACCAGATTTCTACAGGGCAACTACAATCCTCCCCACAGACAGAAAATAAGTCTATGAGTCCAAGAAGAGAGAACTGGTATAATTGATGAAAGCCTTGGAAGAAAAGGACCATGTCCTTCAACCATTTTCTATAGAAAAAAAAATAGTCAAATGTGGCTCTAGGTATGAAGAAAACAAATTTCAACAAGCTTGAAAAATATTGGTGTGGTCCCTTGGCCAAAAACAATTAGATATAAATCAGCTTTATAAAGATGGAAGAGGAGAAAGAGAAGGAAGAAGGAGAAAAGGGAAGGAGAATAGGAAGAACTAGAAGATGGCCACAGTATGTGGCCTGATGGAAAGTGAAGCATTTCTGTTTTCCAGAGTATCCTTCACTAAGGTACAAAGTGGTAAAAAAGTGAATTAGCATTTTATCTTTCATAAATGTATGCTAAGTATGAAAAAGTGAATTATCATTTAGTGCTAGCCTAGAAATTTCTACTTTCCCCTGCCATCAAAATGTTAGATCTTTAATCTCTTAAATAATTCCCAATTTAGAGAAACAGGCGAAGAAACATCCAAGCTGAAAGGAATCAGAACCTGGAGAACAATGGACACAATTATTAGCTGAATCCAGAGGACAGGTTTGCAACACAATTAAACAATTTTTAGTAGAGAGGCAGGAGACTAAGTACATAATATATACCACTATATACCATATACCATTAAGATGGTGATTTTCATGAACTGTTTTTCTCTGTTGTGAGAGGTTTGATGATAGCAGTGAATTGGAAAAAGATTATGGCATAAAAACAAACTTTTAAAATTAAAAATTAAAATAATACAATGACAAAAACGGGAATTCCTATTGTGAAGATTCATTTTTATAAGGAAAAGCTTCAGAGCATGTGAATTCATCTTGCAATTATCCCTCAGCTACAGTTTGTCATATGTTATTGGAGCACAACTGCTAAGCAGGTTGGTTTCCTGTTAGTTCTTTAATAACTGCTGACCAGTTGAACAAGCGCTCACTCTAGCTGGAGATTCATTCCCTCACAAACAGGAAGCAACTTGAAGTTATCGGTAACAGAATCACAGATTTAGGACAGTGAGGGCAGTTACCAGGAAATCAGGAAACTGTGTACACATTAACGCTCTTTCTCCAGATGTCAGCCTGTGAGACGCTGCTGTGTAGCTTCTCTTATTTTAAAAACTGGGATCTTCCTTTAGGATCACAAAAAATAACACCCTATTTTTCACTCAAGACTTCCTTTTTTCCCTAAAAATCCTGATAAAAAGTGAAGCATTGTTTTCCAGAGTATCCTTTGCTAACATACAGAGCAGTAAAAAAAGCTAATTAGCATTTTATCTTTCATAAATGTATACTGAGTAATGAAAAAGTGAATTATCATTTAGCACCAACCTAGAAATTTCTACTTCCTCCTGCCATCACAAATGTTAAGCAACTGTCTGAGACAGTGGAGAATGATAGTAAAAAAAATCCAGACAAAGGAAGACAAAAATGACTAAAAAAAGAAACTGTTACAAAGAGGAAAAAAATATTTTTGTGAGTTCAACCAAAAATAAAGAAAGAAGCTCCATGGGGATCTATTAGCTACCACACCAAACATAACTGTCTGTATACTATAATTAAAAGGTAATTAGCCGCTTTTAAAAACAAAATTGAGGCATTTATGCTAATTAGTATATTTACAGCAAATACAGACCATAAACTATACCCCCGCCACCAATAGTGATTAGCAGGCACTCTATGAAGGGGATGTACGGCAAAAATCCAAGTCCCATCCTTCCCTACCTCAACAAGTCTTCAACCTGTTTGTTGGTTTTCCATTTTAGTCAATTACTCATCCCACTGTCCGGTCTAGAAATCAGAAGAATCTTCTATAAAACATAAATTTTCTCCTAGTGACAGAGAAACTGAAAGAACACATGCCACAAAAGACCATTTAGTGGTATTCTCCTTTTCTTTTACCTTTTAACACAGGACACTCCCTTCTGTTTTAGTAGAAAAACATCCCCAAATTGTGTTGATTTCTGCTCCCTTGCTTCCATAAAAGCAGGACCTCCAGTCAAAAGATATTGTTGGTTCTTCACTGTCAAAGATGAGAATGATTCTGATTCGTGGGTGTGGTAGAAAAGACTATATAGAGCCAAAGTCCTGTGACTGAACAGGATACCATCTACTACTCCGCAACTGCATACACTATTTGAAGTTGTCCTAGTCGACGGTTCTACCTCTAGGACTTGTGGTCTACCCATTGGTCAAAAGGCAGCCTACTTTGTTCTCACTGGCTTTCAGATCACTCAGTCAACATTAAAAAAAATTTTTTAAACAGTATTTTATTTTTTCCCGATTACATGCAGAAATAATTCTTAACATTCATTTAAAACTTTTTTTGAGTTCCAAATTTTCTCCCTCCATTCTTCAAGTCCCTCCTCCCTAAGTTGGTAAGCAATTTTAGACAGGTTGTATATAGGTTGTATGTTTTTCATGTAAAACATTTCCATAACAGCACATTAGACGAAGGGGGAAAAACATACAAAAAACAAGAAAGTGAAAATAGTATGCTTCAAGCTGCATTCATATTTCATCAATTCTCTCTCTAGAGGTGGAAAACATTTTTCATCATGAGTCCTTTGGAATTGTCTTGGATCACTGTATTGCTGAGAATAGCAAAGACATTCATAGTTAATCACTGAAAAATGTTGCTGTTACTATTACTGTGAACAATTCAACAAGTGTAGCAGTTCCTTAATAAGCGCTAGGGAGATAAAGAAAGGCAGAAGATAGTTCCTTGCTCTCAAGGGACTCATAGACTAATGGTGGAGACAACATGACAATGCTGTATTTGTATGTACACAGTACCAGTAATAAGGTACTGATGATCAACTCTGAGTAACTTAGTTCTCAGCAATATAATCCAAGACAATTCCAAAGGACTCATGATGCAAAATGTTATCTACCTCTAGCCAAAGAACTGATGCAGTATGAATGTAGCTCGACACATACTTTAACTTTCTTTACTATTCTTGTTCTTTGGGGTCAGTGTTTTCTTTTGCAACATAGCTAATACAGAAATGTTTTTCATGTCTGCACATTTAAAATCTATATCAAAATGCTTACCTTCTCAAGGAGGAGAGAAGAAGGAAAAGATAATCTGGAACTCAAAATTTTTAAAAAATGAATGTTAAAATATTTGTTTACATGTAATTGAGCTAGGTGGATACACTGCCAGGCCTGGAGTCATGAAGACTCATCTTCCTGAGTTCAAATGTGACCTCAGACTCTTAGTAGCTATGTGACCCTGGTCAAGTTACTTAATCTAGTTTGCCTGCTTCCTTATCTATAAAATGAAGTAGAGATGGAAATGGCAAACCACTTTGGTATCTTTGCCCCCCAAAACCAAAACAAACAAAAAAAACCCAACCCAAAAGGGGTCATAAAGATTAAGATACAACTGAAACAATTCTACAACAACAAACTGAGAAAAAAATTAAAAATTAAAATTAAAGGGTAAATTAGAGTTAATTGACAGAGGGAAGACTAATGCCTTAAGGGGGATCAGGGATCAAGAAA
Organism: Pseudocheirus occidentalis; assembly: GCA_028646575.1. Lineage (NCBI taxonomy): Eukaryota > Metazoa > Chordata > Mammalia > Diprotodontia > Pseudocheiridae > Pseudocheirus > Pseudocheirus occidentalis. The sequence goes on along the minus strand of CM053601.1, from coordinate 77,641,507 downwards.
GACTTCTTGTAGAAGGTGGGACTTAAAGGAAGCCATCCCTAAAATGAGGGGGCTGAACAAGGGGATTTCTAAAGACCTCATGCCAACCAAAAAATATAAATACAGTAAAGTTACTGGCCAGGGGGACCAGCCTTGGATGACTCCAGCCTCCTGATACATATCTACCTGCGTGACCAAAAGCAAGTACAGTTAATCTTATTCAGCTCTGGGCAATCTCTAAAACTATCAGTTGGAACTGAGTTGCCAATCTGCATCTGTGGAGGTGTTGGGAGTTTCCATAAGGAGAGTTCCCAAAAGATAAAATCACAGATTCAGACCAAAAACAATAACAAAAACCCAACAAAAAAAAAAACCACACACACACAAACACAAAGAGTGATTTTATGCTATTGATTTCTCTTTCAAAATTCTCCTTCACACAATGACTTATGCTGTAGTCTTCAAATCTTTCTTGTTACCATGCTGACATATGGTTGTTTCAGCAGGCAGCAGCCCTTACAAAGGTGTCCCCTCGTCTCCCATATTCAGACAGGGGAAAATGCGTCACAGCTGGGGCAGCTCCAAAGTCAGAAAGCTAATTCCCTTTGCCATAATGCAACCCCAACATTACCAAGTTTGGCGACCAGAGTTTCACAGGTGGCCACGGCCATACAATTCACCTGTCCAGTGGCCAATGGACTATAAAGAGAGGTACAACAGGTGTAAATTGGCTGCATCGTATCACCAAAGAATGCCAGGTCTAAGAAGCAGCATAAAACATATCATGTCACGTTATATGTGATGAGAAAACAAATCACTGAATGGCTCAAACCCTCAGTTGTAAGGAATTCCCACTATAACATACCAGAATACTAGTATCTGCCTGAAAACTCCGAGGAGGTAGAATCTCTCAAAGGGAGCGCGGGACACTTTTGGTCACCTCTAACTGTCCTGACCTCAAACCTAATCTGTCCTTTTTGCAACTTCTAGTTGTTGTTGCTTCTGGTTTTTGGTCCTTGCTGCCAAATAAAACAAGTAGAATCTCTCCTTCATATAATAGCTTTTCTCTCCTTAGTAGGACAGCTAGGTGGCATAGTGGATAAAGCACCAGCCCTGGAATCAGGAAGACCTGAGTACAAATTCAGCCTTAGACACTTACTAGCAGTTCCATAAGGAACTGCTAGTTCCTTGAAATAAAACAGTTCTCATGGCCCCTTGGAATCTTCCCTTTTCTCATTGGTATATATAAGTCATGAAATAAGAATGATAAGACCATGAATGGTTAGCCCAATAGGTGTAGTCCATTAAAAGAATTAATGAATGGTTATGGCGCCAATATGAATCTTCCTTTTTCGAGCTGGGCTAAGTTATAGAGATTAATAGACAATCAATGGTCAGTACAAAAAAGAACTAGTGAATGGCCTACAGCACATTAGATAGATTAATCTACAGAGGATTTTTGGAAGGCTATGCACAAGAATCACACATCAAAGAGAGGTGGACAGCCCCAGTGTTGCACAGAGGTCCAAAAATCTGAAGAAGGCCTACCTACAGATGCTGTGGTCGGCAGTCATGTTCATCATCTCTTATTCCAGTTCAGCTCAGTTAGGAGGACATAAGCAAATAGTCTATTAGTGCACCCAAACATTAATAATTAAGGAAAACTAATAGCAAGAGTATTTTGATTAAATTTGATTTAGCCTAGTTATGTAAGTTTGTGTTGGACATAAATTTTTCAATATAGTCTGAAATACTTTTTAAGACCCTGAATTTAGGAACAAACTTTAATTTGCCCAAATGATCTAATAATCCAAATATAACTGCCTTGAGCCTACCCCAGGCCAAGAACAGTCTGGCCTCCCGAAAAGTCTGGAAGAGTACTTTCCAATCTCTTTTCCTAAATAGTTGCATTGTCTAAAAACTGAAAGTAGTTTTATCTTTGAAGTGCTTATGGAGAAGCTAAAACCTGCAGACAGCATGGGAATTTACCCTTTAGAAGAACAGACTCTTTCCCACACATTCAGCAGTATCATATACACATGAAAAAAAAGGGAAAAAAAGGAAAAAGGATTCTTTTTTTCTTCCTTTGCCATGCAAAGAAGTCCCAGGTTAACACAGCAGATTTAAGGAGTGAAAGAATGGCATTAACTACAGCTATCTTCATTCCCTGAACTGCCAATGGGGCTGCTTGGTGGACCAGGGTTCTAGTCTCAAAATGTCAATACTATACAAATGAAGTCATCCCTGATCCCTAAAATCAAGAAAATCCCACTCTCAGATTTTTCACAGAATTTTGTACTTCTCTTGTACCTTCACTATAATCTAATCAATCAGTCATTGCTGTACATCAGTGACATTATAGTATACGCGTCCTATCTACCCTGGACAGTGAGATCCTTGAGATCAGGAATATTTTACTCATCTTTTTTTACATAGTGCTTTAATGCATTACATAGGTGCTCTCATTTAATTTGATCCCCACAACAAACCTGCAAACCTGAAGGGTTTGCATGCAGTAAATGCTTAATAAATACTTAATCATTCACTCATTATTTCCATTCTGAATATGAGGAAACTGGGGGAGAGAGAGCTTTGCCCAGGGTCATACAACTAGTGAAAGCAGGATTAGAACTCATAGTCTTCTGACTCTAAGTATAGTCTTCTGTCTGCTATTCCCTGTAGCCCCACGCCCAGCACAGTATCTTACTTGTAGTAAGAACTTAGGAAACGTTTGTCGAATATAAGTGCTGAACCACAAGTGATATGCTCAAAGCTAGGGAGATATCTGTGGCTTAGATGATTAGTCACATCCAACTCTTTGTGACCCCTTTTGGTATTTTCTTGGCAAAGAAACTGGAGTGGTTTGCCATTTTCTTCTCCGACTCATTTTACAGATGAGGAAGCTGAGACAGACAGGGTTAAGTGACTTGCCCAAGGTCACAGAGCTAGTAAGTGTCTAAGGCTGAATTTGTACTCAGGTCTTCCTGATTCCAGGGCTGGTGCTTTATCCACTATGCCACCTAGCTGTCCTACTAAAGAGAGAAAAGATGGGTAAATGTGCTATTTCCTGTGAAGTGATACTTTGTCTTAAATTTCTACTCTGTGTGACAATAACAACTGTTTCAACAACTATGATATCACAAAAACACTGGAAAACTGCCTGAGAGTCATAAGGGACTCTGGAAGCCATCTATCTTCCCCTCATCTTACAGAGGAGGAAACTGAGTCCCAAAGAGATAAGGAGACTTCTCTGAGATTTCCTGGTATACATCTTAAATGTACATGGTTGCTTTCATCTTGTCTCCTCTGGAGTGCAGAACTGTTTTTACTTTTCTTCGCATCCCCAGTGCCTGCCATATAGTAAAGACTGAATAAATAAACACTTGTTGACTTGACTTGAACTAGTGGCTGAATGAGAATGGAACTCAGGTTTTCTAATTCCAAGTGCAGCGCCCTTTTCAGTCAAAGAATTATTGAATCCCAGGAATTTAAAACTTTACACTCAAAATGCTGGGACTTCAGAAATATAAAGGGAAGAATCTGACTCTCAGAGCTCTATGGGACCTTATCCAAAGCACTTTCCTAGTATAGGAACGTCCCTCTAGACTAGAGACTGTCAAACAGGGTTCATGCAGCCTGTGTCTTAATGCTTCCAAATTATACGGAGCTCAATGCCTTCTGAGACAAATCCAACTCTTATACTGGTTCAATAAAATTTCACACATTTATGAAGCACCTAGAATGTGCAAGGGCACCATCCTAAGTATTGGGGGAAATAGAGAGTTCAGATAAGACCCTGACCCTATAGCATTATAACATTTTTCAAATGCACAGGAGAACAGAACTAAGTTCAGAAAGAAGCACAGACAAGTGGGACAGATTTGAAAGTAAAGTTTAGATCTATTATATGCTTTAAAAAAAGAAGTAAATAGAATGAAATGGAGATTCATGGTTTCAGGTAGAATCTTCCTTTTGTGTTCTGCTGTGTGTATATAAATGCTTCTTTTGAGGATTTACATTCAGAATTAAAAAAAAAAGAAATGAAAAATATTTGGATCCTGTGCTCATAGAGCTCAGCCTAGCTATCAGACTCCTATAGGCAGCTAAGGTATACAATTTTCTCTAATGCACTAACAGCACATCAAAGAAATGTAATCAAAATGCCATTCAAACTTCCTCCTTTTGTTGGAGATGTGAAAGACTATGGGGATGAAAGGCTACATAGATGGCAGACCAGGACAACTCACTGGTTGTTTTAGTTTAACTGGGTTGGGTTTTTTTTTTGTCAGAAGGAAACACTTTCTCAGGGTGATAGAGGGTATCTAGAAATAAATATGATATAAAATCAAAAGGCATCAGTAAGAGTTGAAAAAAAAAAGACCATTCAACAGGAAACAAAAAGTTGTTTTAAAGGTTCGAGAAAGAAGGCTGTCATCAATCTGAGGGGCTCTGGGGGAAACCCAAGACTTCCTGGAGGGCGCTGAGTTAGCATTTGAGTGCGTTGGGTTATAGATGGTGGGTAAAAATTCAGGAGTCAGAGGAGGAAGAAGAACATGCCGAGTATAGAAAACAATGTTTTCTATAACAAAAATCTGAGGTAGAAAAGCATAAATTGAGGACTCTAAGTAACTACTGACCTTCTCAAAGTGAGAGGATGCTTCCAAACTTGTCATAGGACACAATGCGTAACAATGACTGGACATGCCACCTGGATCTCAGCTCCTAATTCTCCACCTGTACCCTATTCAGTCCCTTCGTGTGTTCACTCTACAATGGGAAGCAGAATTAAGCAGCCGTGTGCAGGCCTCATGCGCCATCACTCTTGACAACCTAATTTACAAAGCTTTGGCATTCTCATCCTTACTGATCACAAAACAGCTACTAAGCCTCTATATATGTAAGTCTCTGGGAATATAAAAATGCATCAGATTGTTTCTATTTTGTAGGGCTCATTAGACTCTGATAGTGGGAATTCATTTCACAGTATTCTGTTTGTCATATGATCTTTCTTACAATATGTATAAAGCTGTTTACTTCTTAGAATTTTGTTAACTGAGAATGTCAGCCTTCCTTTTAAGAATGCAAATGAATTAAAATTGCTTGCTAATAAAGAGATGTATGCACAGACATATTTTTACATAGATACACAGATGTGGCCTTTCCCCCATGTTAGGTGTTTTGTACGTTGAAAATTTATTCTCCCTTCCTAATAGAGTCAGATCAGAATTAGTATTCATATATAGACCCTCAAAACAGAAATAAAAGTCCCTCCATCAGAGGATCTTTGAGCCTCATTTGAGAGAGTAAACAAAGTCAAGACTATCCTGGGACTGGGTACTAGACAGGCAATTTAGAGGTGGAGATCCCTGGGAAAAACAACATGCAAATTAATGAGCTTCCAGATGGAATACCTATAAAATCTTAACAGCTCCTTGCTTCCTCTAGCTTTCATTCTTAAAACCAACCAAGGTATAAATATAACTTCATAGAATAGTGACCATATGTGTCCAAATAACTCCATGGCATCCTGTTGTTCAGTCATGTTCAACACTCTGTGACCCCTTCTAGGATTTTCTTGGCAAAGATTCTGGAGTAGTTTTCCATTTCCTTTTCTGACTCATTTTACAGATGAGGAAACTGAGGCAAACAGGGTTCAGTGGCTTGCCCAGGGTCACACAGCTAGTAAGTGTTAGAGCCCTGATATGGAGGAAGAGTCTTCCTGACTCCTGGCCCTATACTCTGTCTACTGTACCACCTACCTGTCCTGAAGCTAGGTATAAATAATCTCATGGCTAACAACTCAAAAGGGAAAAAAACAATTAAGGAGGATAAGGTAATCTAAAACAAAGATGAAAATCTGATTTATAATTCCAGTCTTCTATCTCTAAATCTATAACATTAAAAAAATCACACTTTGCAAATATCAAAGTTGTATTCTAGTGTAGATCTATTGTTCTAAGGAACATAGGAAATGTTACTTTAAAATAGGGGATGACTGATACAGGAAAGAACAGAGGCTCGTGAAGAACTTCGAGAAACTCAGTAAATGTCTTCTGGTGACCTCTTTCCCAAACAAGGTTGGAAAACAATGCTCAGATTAATTACAACCTTTCAAAGAAAGGCAGAGGATTTTTTTTAAGAGAGTGGTCTTTTTTATGCCTGCTTTATTTTTAGGTTCTGATGCTGTATTCTGCAATCTGCACTGCCTCCAGGAAGTGATGACAGCTGATATTAATGTATCATTTTACTTTTCCCAAAGTGTTTTCTATTACTTTGTTGGACTTAACGTGCAGATGTAGTAGAAAAAGATGCCTTTTGATTTTAGATTAAAATAGGATATACATGTGTATACATACATGCGTACATATACATAACATGCACACACTATATAGAAAGATACAGATTATCAAGTAGTTATCACTTGATAAACTTATACTTATCAACAAGATGTTCAGAGCAAGAAATGAAGAGAATCGTAGGGTTCTGAGCTAGAAGAAACCACAGTGTAGTCTAACTCTAACACTAACGCTACCCCTGTTTTACAGTTAAGGTAATTGAGATACAAGTGCTAAAAAGATTTGCCCAAGGTCACATAGGCACTAAGTAGCAGAGTCTGAGTTCGAACTCAGGTCCTCTAATGTCAAATCCAATGTTCTTCCCACTGCCCCATGCTGTACATGGAAGATCTATAGTTATAACAGAAAAAAAAAGTCCCAAATCTCCATTGTAACTTTGTAATGATGTCCGTTTCCCACCCCCAGCAAATGGAGCCTTCAATGAAAAATAAATTATCTTTCCATGCACTTATAAAAATGCTTCCTCTTTTCATTTCGGTAATGATGAAACAGTAATAAATATCGATCAAAGCAAGTTAATCTGTATCTAGTTCACTTTAATAATTCAAAAGTTTTTTTTCTTTCTTCTGGAAAAGAAATCAGTGAAGGTCCTTGCCAACTCTTGATAATAGTCTCTTTTTTGCCAATAGAAATATTGAGAGAATGTCACCTGTTTGAATTAGGTTCCTGTATTAAGTAGCAACACCAAGTAGCACTTAAAAGATCACAGACAGAAGCTAATTCTTGAATAATTTAGGTATGGCCTTTCTACCAAAATTGAACAGCTTGTCAAATGTGGGTTTCCAATTTCCCATAATTACCAGGACTAAATTCCAGCTAAATATTGATTTTATATTCAGTGAAGCCGCTAAAATGACTGATATGAAATCAACAAGGTCATAAAATTTGTGTATTTTTAAAAATCCCTTACAAGTAAATTATTTGTAAATCAAGTAACCACCAGAACCAAATCCAAAGTCAATTAGTTATTTCACTGAACTTTGCTTGCTAAGTGGAACCTCAGTGGTCTGTAAGGGTATGTACACGTCTACCCACAGCTTCAGGTCCATTGTCATACTGCTCAGGGTTTTGTCAATATGCTCCCCCAAAGGGGACAGGGGAGAAATCTAGCAATAAAAAAGCTAGCATTTTAACACCAGTTTGAAATTGACTATGATGACAAATTTCTAAATATCAGAAGGAGAAATATTACTGTAACCTGGCTCAACATTACCTTATGGACACAGAGGAAAATTAGCAACCAAACTTGGGACTGAATTTTCTTCTTTATTCACATATTAAAGTGAAACAACTGAAATTTGCTATTTTCTTTGTTTAGCTTAATTTATCTGTTACATTTTAAGTTCCCAACAGTCTCTTTCCCTCCCTTCCCATCCCACAACAGAGAAAGCCACCATCTGACACAGATTTATAAATATATGTAAAACCATACTATATATACTTTTATTTATTAGTTCTTTCTCTGGAGGTGAATACTATATTCCCTCATAGGTGTTTTTTTTATTGATTTGAGTATTTATAATACTCAGAATAACTTGGTTGTTTATAGTTGTTCTTAGAACTATATTGCTGTTACTGTATACAATATTCTCTTGATTCTGCTGTATTGATCTGATTCCGTAACTAGAAAGAGGGGATCCGGGGGTGATTAAGAAAGGTATATGGCAAGGGGACCAGTGAGAAGATCTAGAAGAAGGAAGTATGGGTAGAGCACCCAACCTGAATTTAGATGGTGAAAGTGAACTGATTCTTTTCTTCTGAGATTGCAAACTGCTAAGCAAAGATGCATTGTCATTTGTTGTAAACTATTCTGTTAGCTTCACTTCCTAGTGTCCATTTACTATAGGATACATCTGTAAATAATGATGGAATAATTGATGGAAACTGAGCCTTATGATTATTTATTTACTAACTGCAAATAACTCTAAATTCATCCAATCTTCTACGTTGTACAATATCAAGATTTGTGAGAAAATAGCCAATTTCCACTAATACACTCTTGTTAAACAATGAACTAATCTCACCATTTTGGAGAGCAATCTGGCATTATACCTAAAGAATTCTAAAACTGTTTATAGCCTTTGACCGAGCAATGCCAGTATTAGGTCCGTTTCCCAAGATGACCAAGGAGAAAGGAAAAGAATCCATATGTTCTAACATATTTCTAGCAGTTTTCTTTGTGATGGCAAAGAACTGAAAATTGTGGGGATGCCCATCAAATGTGGAATGGTTAAACCAGTTGTGGTATATAATCGTGATGGAATATTACTGTGCAGTAAAAAATGATGAGGTGGTTGATTTTAGAAAAAACATGGAAAGATTTGAATGCAATAATGAAGAGTGAAATGAGCAGAACCAAGAGAACACCATTATCCCAATTAGTCTTGTAGTTATAACTAAATAGGACCTTCTAGTTCTATTTTCTAAATTTTTACTTTGGATTTGCATCTTAATCATATTCACAAGGGAATTACAACTAAAGCAATTTTTTTAATAAGACCTGAGTATCTACAGAAATAATATGAAAAACATTTTTGGAACATGTAAAAATTATTCATAGCAGTGGTAGTTTAAGAGAAAAACAACTTAGTAGAAAATTTATTTTTTCAGTACAGTGGCAAGAGTCAAAGAAAAAATATAAGTGGTGGGAAAAGTTTATTCCTACAAATAATCAGATAGGTTTTTTTTTATTAATTTACACTCTTGAGACCTGTATCTCTATTAGCACAGGTAGAAGGAATATATAGAAAGAGCATAGGTATAAGTTGACTTTGATGTGATGATATTTTTTTTTAAATAAGAGATGAAAAAGGGTTGTACTGGGAGAAGAGGAAAGGGGGAGACAGAATCGTATAAATAACATCACATGAAGAGGCACAAAAGATTTTATTTACTTATTTATTATATAATATTATATGTCATATATATTATGTTACAATATTATATAATATAAATAAATTATCATTTCTTTATTATACTAAAGAGAAAGAAGGGAGAGGGTGACCATTGTTTAACTTTACTCTCATTGGATTTGTCTCAAATTCACACAGTTGGACATGGAAATTTATCTTACCCTATATGGAAATATGAGCAGAAAAGGGAAAGGAGGTAGACAGCAGGGAGGATGATCAAACAAGAAATAGAGGACATTATGAAATGCAAAATGAATAATTTTGAATACACTTAATTAAAAGTTTCTGCACAAACAAAGCCAATGTAACCAAGATTAGAAGGAAAGTAGAGGGGCAGCTAGGTGGCACAGTGAATAGAGCACTGTTCCTGGAGTCAGGAGGACCTGAGTTCAAATGTGGCCTCAGACACTTAACACAAAATCTAGCCATGTGACCTTGGGCAAGTCACTTAACCCCAACTGCCCTCCAAAAAGCAAAAAGAAAATAAATGTGAAAAAAAAGAAGGAAAGTAGAAAGCTGGGAACCAATTTTTACAACCAGTGTCTCTGACAAAAAGCCTTATTTCTCAAATATATAGAGCACTGAATCACATTTATAATACAAGTCATTCCCTAGTTGATAAATGGTCAAAGGCTATGAATAGGCAGTTATCAGGTGAAGAAATTAAAACTATAGTTATGTGAAAAAATGCTCTAAATCAGTATTGATTAAAGAAATGCAAATTAAAACAACTCTGAGATACTGTCTCAAACCTAGCAGATTCGCTAACATGGTGAAAAAAGAAAATGACAAACATTGGAGATGTGGGAAAATTAGAACACTAATGCACTGTTAATGGAGTTGTGAACTGATGTAACCATTCTGGAGAGCAATTTGGAACTATTCACAAATGGCTATAAAACTGGGCATACTCTTTGATCCAGCAATACCAATACTAGGTCTGTATCCTAAAGAGATCATTAAAAAGGTCAGAAGACCTTGTACCACGTACAAAAATATTTATGTCATCTCTTTTTGTGTGGCAAAAAAAATTGGAAATTGAAGGGATGGCCATCAATTGGGGAATGACTGAACAAGTTGTAGTAAATGAATGTAATGGAATACTATTGTGCTATAAGAAATGATAAGCCAGCAGAAAAATCTGGAAAGACATGAACAGATGCTGAGTGAAATGAACAAAACCAGAAGAACATCATATATGGTAACAGAAATACATTCTAAGCCCTCTGATCCCTTAATGTAGAAGCTGCTAAAATCTTGTGTTATCTTGATTGTGTTTCCACAATACTTGAATTGTTTCTTTCTGGCTATTTGCAATATTTTCTCCTTGACCTGGGAACTCTGGAATTTGGCTATAATCTTCCTGGCAGTTTTCCTTTTCGATTCTCTTTCAGGAGATGATAGGCTAATTCTTTCAATTTCTATTTTCTGCTCTGGTTCTAGAGTATCAGGGCAATCTTCCTTGATAATTTCTTGAAAGATGATGTCTAGGCTCTTTTTTTGTTATCATGGCTTTCAGGTAGTTCAATAATTTTTAAATTATCCCTTCTGGATCTATTTTCCAGGTCTATTTTTCCAATGAGATATTTCACTTTGTCTTCTATTTTTTCATTTTTCTGGTTTTGTTTTATAATTTCTTGATTTCTTATAAAGTCGTTACCTTGTATTTGCCCCATTCTAATATTAAGGATTTATTTTCTTTGGAGAGTTTTTGGACTTCCTTTTCCATTTGGCCAATTCTGCTTTTTAAGGCATTCTTCTCCTCATTGGTTTTTTGGGCCTCTTTTGCCATTTGGGTTAGTCTATTTTTTAAGGTGTTATTTTCTTCAGCATTTTTGGGGTCTCCTTTAGCAAGCTGTCTACTAATTTTTCATTATTTTCTTGCATTACTCTTATTTCTCTTCCCAATTTTTCTTCAACTTCTCTTACTTGATTTTCAAAATTCTTTTCAACGCTCTTCCATGGCCTGAGACCAATTCATATTTTTCTTGGAGGCTTTGGACGTAGGATCTTTGACTTTGTTGTCTTCTTCTGGTTGTATATTTTGACTTTCCTTGTCACGAAAGTAAGATTCTGAAGTCTGATTTTTTTCCCCCTACTGTTTGCTCATTTTCCCAGTCAATTATTTGACTTTTTTTAGCTCTTTGTTAAGGCAGGACTCTGCTTCCTGTGTGGAGAGTGCACTGTCTCAAGCTCCAGGGGTTCTGTGCAGCTGTTTCCAAAAATATTTCTAGGGACCTGTAAATTTTCAGTTTTTGAAAGGTTGTATGATCACAGGAAAGGTGTTTACTCCTCTCCTGGCCTGTGCTCTGGTCTGTGAGTGACCACAAGCACTCTTTTCTGCCTTGGAGCTGTGAGGAGGATTCCTTCTCCCCTCCTACCACACGCTCCACCACAGCAATACTCATCCTCATCCTAGGACCACCACCCTGGACTGAGACCCTCCCCCTCCCCCCCGAAGCATGGGCAAAGCAAGAGAATCCTGTCTCAGCAACAGCAAAGAGATCCCTGCAATCCCCCTCTGATCAGCCTCTCGATTCCCCTACTATCTGTGGGCTAATAGCTCTGGGAGTAGCCACTGCTGCTGCAGCCGCTGCCACCCCCCTGGGGCTGGGACCAGACCACACTCCTCTCTCACCCAGGTCCAGACAGACCTTTCCTACTGACCTTCTAAGCTGTCTCTGGCATTTGTGGGTTGAAAAGTCTGGTAACTGCCACATTTGCCAGTGATTTAGTGCCCTGAGGCCTGCTCCAAGTTTGCTAGGGCCCCGTGTATGCTGGCACAGCCCACACTGTACTGTTCTCTTCTCTCAAACTGGCATGACAGACCTTTCTTGTTGACTTTCCAGACTGTCTTGGGATTGAAATTTGTTTCACTCTATCACTTTGTTGTTTCTGCTGCTCTAAAATTTGTTTAAAGTAATTTTTTACAGGTATATGGAGAGGTTTGGGGGAGAGCTCAGGCAAGCCCCTGCTTTTACTCCACCATCTTGGCTCCATCCCCTAATCTTTTAATATTACAACCTGACCCACTAAAGCATGCTGTTCTCATTGTACCCTGATGGTAAAGATGTTCTTTAAACTGAAAAAAATTACAGTTACTTGCTGAAGTAGTATGGCAGTTTTCTCAGCCAGGAAATCACTATAATTTGTTTAAAATCCTAAAACAAATTAATTTACATGCTTAATTGAAAAAACATGCATTGCTTTTTAATTTTTAAATAATTTTTAACATAATTTTCTTTTAGGTTTTACCTTGCAAAATACTTAAGAGGCCAATATAATTCCGATGTTACACCAGAAAGGACGAGAGAACAACATTTATTTTTTTAACTTTTACATCAAAGACATATGAATACAATAAAAATAATTTTTCTTGATCTCTCCCTCTCCAACCCTCCCAAATGTGAGGAGATCGATAGAATAACAGGGACAGGATGTAGAATGCAAACCTTTGAGGGTAGTATAACTATTTCATTTCCATGGTAGACCCTTAATTGATTTTTTTTGAGGCAACTGGGATTAAGTGACTTGCCCAAGATCACACAGTTAGTGTCTGAAGCCAAGTTACGAACTCAGGTCCTCCTAACTCCAGAGCTAGCCCTTTATCCACCACACCACCTGGCTGCCTAGGCCTCACTGAATTGAATTAAATTTAAACTACCTACTTCGAAAGATGCAGCTAGATATTGTGATTTTTTTTTCTTCTTGAAGCAATGAATATGGGATTAAACCATTTGTCCAGGACATATAAACTAGTAAACCTACTAATACTAAGGACAATTCTCTTTCTTACAGGTGTCACATGCAGGGAGATCAGGTTGTATCCGGGCCACTCCAATTTCTGCAGCATCGGTAAAAAGGCTATTTCCTCTTGAATCCCTCAAGCCTCTATAAACTACAGGCTCTATAAACCTAAGCAGGCTGAAACCTGCCTGACTTATTAGAAGAATCATAATCTTCAGGATACTTTCAGCTAATAGTGACTCATGGGAACTAAAGTTGCTCTTATAAATCACAAATTTGAGTCTTTTTTTTTTTTGGAGGAGTAGGCATCTTTAGAGAGGCTAGACTGGGGAGTCAAGAAGATCCAGCTTCACAAGTCACCTTATTACACATCTGTGTGAAACCCCTCAGTTCTTACCTGGCTCTGGCTTTTGCCTCTCTTCCAATTCTACTCTACTTCAAATCCCTTGCCCCTTCCTCCTAGAGCACATGAAATCTTGCCAAACCCCAATGGTGAATTACTCCCATGTGTTCTGAGCTGGAGGAAATCATGTAACCCTATTAAATGGGTCCACTACATATCTATATCACCTAATCTCACTGCAGGAAGGCTATAGGTTCACTTCCCTCCTAAGCAATTTGTTATCCCTCTTTAACAAAATCTGCTTCAGACCTTCTTTTTTTTTTTCTTTTTCTTTTTTTTTTTTTTGCTTTTTGGAGGGCAGTTGGGGTTAAGTAACTTGCCCAAGGTCACACGGCTAGTTTTTTGTGTTAAGTGTTTGAGGCCAGATTTGAACTCAGGTACTCCTGACTCCAGGGCCGGTGCTCTATTCACTGCACCACCTAGCCGCCCCTGCTTCAGACCTTCTAACTCCTCCTCAAGCCTCCCATGGTACCTCCTCTCCTCACCTTCCTAGCTAAGGACCTCTTCAGTACAGAGAACTTTCATGAAAAACACTGAGGTCATTTGCAGAAATGGTCCATGGGCATCTTAGTCCTATTTTGTTGAGACATCTTTTTCCATTATCTTCTCCTTCATGATGGTCTCAGAAGAAGAGGTGCCAAGGAAAATCCCTCCGAATGTATTCCAATCTCTCTAGGTTTCCCTAGCATACTGTTCCCCTTACCACACACACTTTCTCCCATTATCTTCCATCTCTCACTGTTTAATGGCTCTTTCCCTACTGTTCACAAACATGTCTATGCCTCTCCTGTCCTTAAAAAAATCCAAATTGATCCCTCTGTTCCTGCTGGTTTGGGACCTGTATCTCTCTTCCATTTCTAAGCTAAACTCCAAAAGCCATCTACAACCAGTGCCTCTACCTCCTCTTCACATCCTCAAGTCTGGCATCCAACATCAGCACTTGACTCAAACTACTCTCTCCAAAGTCACTGACAGTCTCTTAATTCCAAATCTCACGTCTCATCCTTCTTGGCCTCTCTCTAAAATATCTAACGCTGTTGATCAACCCCTCAAGGATAATTGCTTCCACTCTAGATTTTCAGGGTTGTCTTTTCTCTTGGTTCTCTCCCCAATCCCCTTTGCCGATTCTCCATCCATCTTACTCTTCTTCACTAACCATGAGTGTACGCCAGACTCCATATCATCTCACTTGCTGACATCAGCTCCCATGTGTTCCCTTAACATGCCTATACAGATGACTCCAAAATATACGTTATCTCTTCCTAGTCTATCTCCTGATTTATATCCTACATCACCAACTGCCTTTGGGGCATCTCCAAGTGGATATTTCATACACACCTCAAACTTAGCATGTTCAAAACAGAATTTCCTTCTAAAATCTCTCTTCTGAAGTTCTGTTACTGTCAAGGGCACCACCATTTTCATAGGTTCATAACCTTCTGGTTATCCTTGGCTTCTTCTCATTCCAACCCCACACATCTAACCAACTACCAAATCTTGCTATTATTACTTTCACATCATCTCTTGCAGATACCTTTTCTCCACTCACACAATTATCACCCTAGTTCAGGCGCTTATCACCTTTCACTGGGAAGGTCTCTCTTCCTCAAGTCTCTCCCATCCATATGGGCAAACACTACATCATACTAAGAAATATTAAGAACAGCAGACCTTTATTAGTAAATACCTTATAATCCCACCCATTTCACAGCACTTAATTTTTTAAAAAAGCACTTTAGAGATGTGAGTAATTTCATCCTGTTTGCTTTTAAAATCTACCTTTCAAGGCTTTCAGGGTCATCATTTACAGTTATCACGAAGAGAATTTTAAGTATCTCTAGAAAACTGAATGCTTAAGTGAAAATGCTTATAAAAATGGAAAATACACTGAAAATACACTTTTTTACCTCAAGATATCCACTGGTCTCATTCCTAAGGCCATGATGTAACATTATAGAACAGAAAGTCTTAAACTGGGATTCAGATAATATGATCTCAGTTCTGAGACAAATTTTGAGTAATCTCAAAAAAAATTCACTTTTGAGGACAGGTAGGTGGTATAACGGATAAAGCACCATCTCTGGAGTGAGGAGGATCTGAGTTCAAATCTGGCCGCAGACACTAACTGTGTGACCCTGGGCAAGTCACTTAACCCCATGCCTCCCCCAAACCCCCAAAACAAATAAAAAAGGCCGCCTCACTTTCCAACTCCCTTTTTCAAGGAAAAATACGCACAAGATCATAGTCATTAACAGATGAGGAAACTGAGATCAAACTATTTACCCAAGGTTACACAAGCAATATATGCCATAACCATGATATGAAATTCTGTGTCCTTCCACAGCATCACCTCTCTGGGCCTCAGTTTTCTCTGATGTAAGATGAGGAAGCCAATGTCTGTTATATGTATCTCTAAAGACCCCCGTTCCAGCTCTAAAGGTCAATAGATTTATGGTAGGTTTAAAAAGAGCTTATCGCTGAATTTTCATTCATCTAGGAAAATTCCACCGTCTAGAGTCCAAAGCCACTGTCTGAGAATTTTGCAAAACACTGGTGAAGGTATGATGCTGGGCAAACTGCTTAACTGGGCTCTGGCTT
Source organism: Pseudocheirus occidentalis (assembly GCA_028646575.1). Lineage (NCBI taxonomy): Eukaryota > Metazoa > Chordata > Mammalia > Diprotodontia > Pseudocheiridae > Pseudocheirus > Pseudocheirus occidentalis. The sequence goes on along the minus strand of CM053601.1, from coordinate 77,625,512 downwards.
CCTCATCTCTAAAATAAAGAGAATGGACTGGATGACCTCAAAAGTCCTTCCCAACTCTAAATCCTATAATCTTTGCCTCTGCAGTTCGAGATTGTTCAGGCGAGCTGGCTCAGTGAACTGATTTTTTCCAAGGTTATTCTCCTTTTCTGCATACTGGACTGCATCATAGGCTATACTTCCCTCTCTCCCCCCAACACACAGACACACAGACACACAGACACACACACACCCTCTCTCATACCTGGAATTCAGACCCTCCTGATTTCCTCCTCTTAGTTTTTGGTTTCCTTCAAAATTCATCTCAACAAGCAACCTTCTACACAAAAAGCCTTCTCTGCTCCCACCTTCCCCTACTGCCCCCTGCCCTCCAGCTGCTAGTACCTTCAGGTCACCACCCTTTCCCTCAAACTCTGAATTCCCTTGCATTTATTTTGTTTCTACATTCATACGTATATGTGGTTTCTTAGGAGCAGCTTCATTCCTGTCTTCAAATCTTCAATCTGCCTTATTACCAGGAACAGAGAAAGTATTTAATAGATGTTTTCTGAGCGCCCGAATTATAGAAGATGTCTCTTGCTTGACAGGCTAACAAAGTGTTTATTATCATTGTTTCTAAAACACCAATTACTAACAAGATCAGGGGTGGGGAACCTGTGGCCTTGAGGCCATGTGTGACTCTCTAGGCCTTCCAGTGTAGCCTTTTGACTGAAGCCACACTTGAGGACCCAGAGAGCCACATGCAGCCTCCAGGTTCCCTACCCCTCAACTAGACTATAAGGAATAGGAAGAAAGAGGTGTGTCTTATCTAAACTTTGTAAATTTTCTATCTTTCCAGAGCCCTAGGGTTAGGGAGTGCAGTATTCTATACTCTTCAATATTCCCAGGAATGGGAGATTTGTCATGGTGGCAGGGTATCACTCAGAGGCACCTGGGTGGCACAATTGATACAGTGCTGGGCCTGGAGTCAGGAAGATGAATTGACCAAATCTGGCCTCAGACACTTACCAGCTGTGAGGCCCTGGGTACGTTGCTTCACCTCTGTTTGCCTGAGTCTCCTCATCTCTAAAATGAGGTGATAATAATCAATTAATAAATATATTTAATCACCTACTATGTGCCAGACATTGTGCCAAGGATTAATAATGGCACCTACCTCCCAGCCTTGTGGTGAGTCTCAAATGAGATAATAATTTGCACTATATAAATGTTAGCTGTTATTATAATGATGATGGTGGTGGTGGTGGTGAGTATCCCTTCCAACACCACAGATCAAGATCCTTCTTGCACTGTGCAAATGGCGTTGCTCTGGTCAAAAGATTCATTCCCCCCTGAGGCCAACCTGGCTATGCGTGTACCTCTCTGAACTGCAGTCCTGAGACAGACACACTCAAAACTTTTTCAAGCTGGTAGATTCCAGCTAAAATTTCCATCCCCTCTGGCAATGACCCCTCAAACCTTGGAGTATAATCTTCCTGTTGTCACATGATAGATTCTAAAGACTCTAGAAAGATGTAGGATTTTAACTGAGACTACACCTAAAGAGATGCTTAATAAATGTCTGTGTAATTTAACATATCCTACCCACAAACTTCAGCTGAAGTGGAAACTGAGGAGGGGTGATGGGTGGCCAATCAGATGGCTGATAATGTACTTCACGGAGGCAAAGGGAAACCCTCAATCTTGAATTTGCCTTCTCCTGTCACTGTTCTCCTATATGGACATGGTAGCTGAAAACCTAAACTGGTTTGGAGGCTGCTATATTTTTAGGCCACCTGCAAAGCTAAAGAAAAATGCTCACTATTTATGCCACTGTGCCTGGCACAAAATGCTAGCTGTTAAAATGCATTATTCTACGAACCTATTCTGTAAGCTGGATATCAAAAGAAATAGTCATCTTACCATGGCTGGGATGCATTTTCTGTCAGCTACAAGAAAAGAATAAACTCTCACTACCTGGACAAAAAGAGGGTTGGGAAGCAAGAGCACAGAAGGGGAGTAGCCCTCTTCGGCACTGGCCAGTCGGCAGCCAGTGGCATCACCATCCCTAAAAGTACTACTGAACTTATGTTATTTAAAATGTTATCATGCATTTACTTAGCTCTGCAATTTATAACTAAACCTACCCAACAAGACAGGCCAGTTTGGATTATACAATATGTAAACAAGCCTGAGAGCCGACCAGAGTAGGACAAGTTAGAACATTGGTTAAATTAGTTAAACCTCACTACACCTGAAGTAGCCTCTTCATTCCTATCACTTCCCATCACACTTTGTAACCAAAATAATAGATTATAAACATTGCACACAATCAAAATTCCTCAGGGATGACTCTGAACCACCACAAAGCAGGCCAGACTAGGAAAAAAGAAGGCTATTATCCAAATTTAACATCTTTAAAAATAAATTAATTAAAATTTAAATTAAAAAAACTAATATGAAGATGGAAAAACAATGACATTTGGGCATAAATTCTCCTAGCATCCTACAGAAACAATCTGTAGTTGCTATCTTCTTCCCACCCACAGACATGCCAGCCTGGCATAAATGCAGGCCTGTGGCCAGGAGTGCTGAGGTTAGTCTCAGTTTCACTGTGGCACTGGGTAAGCTCAGTAAGTTGTTTCAGCTCCTTGAGTTCACCTGTTTCAAAGTGAAAACTCTGTGTCTACCACCCCTTGGAGGTGCTGACATCATCCCCAGAGGCACTAAATGATGGATAGTTTTAGAGTGGATGTTTCAATATTACAGCACTATAAGCAGCCAACTGATGTCTCCTAAGTAATGGGTGCAGCATTTTGTTCCAACGCTCCCATGGTCTAGTGATCTCTCCAATGAGTGCTCTCCTCCAAAGACACATAAGCATCCTACGTTTATCTGCCCATCAAGATCCAGGTCTGTGCCTCTGTTTCCTAAAACGGGTTCATCCAACAGGCTAAAGTTTTCTTATTTTTTTTAAATTCACAACTATCACAAAAGCAAAAAGCAGAAATGCTTATTAATAGCATATTATTGTTAAATCCAAAAAACTGTTCAAGATCATAATATGCAGCCAAAAAAATTTTTTTAATCTTTATTAGGCATTTATAAAGGCAGGTGGCGGCTTGGGATAGAGCACCAGACCTAGAGTCAGGAAGATCTGAGTTCAAATTTGACCTCAGACACTTAACAGCTGTGTCATTTAATCCTGTATGCTTCAGTTTACTCATCTGTAAAACAAATTAGAGAAGAAAGTGACAAACCATTCCAGTATCTTCGCCAAAGAACCAGACATGACTGAAAATTACTCAACAACAGAAGGCACTTATAATCAACTAAATATAAATGTGATCTTACCAGAATCAATCCTTTGCAATTAGCCAACACTGCATAGGTATTAAATCTAATATAAGATCACAGGAACAATCGTGGAAAGTCAATCAAAGCTGCTCATAATTCAACAAACTCAATTTGAAACAGAAAATTAAATTTGTATATTCATTTCTAAAAGTTGATTAAAACGGCAAGCTTGATTTAACCTACTCAACAATAAGGAAACAAGCATATGTAAGTATTTACTATGTGCCAAGCACTGTGACACACAAGCAAAAAGAAAGACAGATTCTGCCTTCAAGCAGCTTACATTCTAATAGAAGAAGATAACACAAAAAAAGAAGCTGAGAAGGGGAAAGGGCTGTTGGGGACCGGCAAGGGGGAATGGCATTGAAGTCCGGGAACAAAGGCTGGATGGGAATGAAGGCTGCTCAAGCTATAACTCCCTTCAATTTCCTTTTTTTTTTTTGTAAGGGAAGTTGGGGGTTAAGTGACTTGCCCAAGGTCACACAGCCAGTAAGTGTTAAGTGTCTGAGGGGCATATGTGAACTCAGGTCCTCCTGACTCCAGGGCTGGTGCTCTATTCACTGCCCCACCTAGCTGCCCCTTCACTGGGCCACCTAAGCCACCCTCCCTTCAATTTCCTTTTTAAAACAATGCTGGGGGCCTGGAGTCAGGAAGATGTGAGTTCAAATTTGATCTCAGACATTTACTAGCTGTGTGACCTTGGGCAAGTCCCTTGGCCTCCAGCTCAGTTTCCTTGTCTCTAAAATGGGAAGAATAGCAGCGCCTACTTCCCACATAGTAGTAAGCATCAAATGAGATAAAATATTTGTAAAGGGCTTAGCACAGTGCCCGTCACAAGGTAGGCGTTTAATAAGTACCTGTTTCCTTACTACATTTCAATACAACCGGTTTCCTTTTCTTCTTGTGTATTATGTAATATTATGTATCTAAACACATTATTCTAATTTTTAAAAGGGTCCAACACACAAAAGATGTTAATTAGTCCAGCCCAACGTCTTAAAGATTTTGAAATGAAGACTGACAAAACGGGAGTGCACTGCTCAAGGTCACACACACAGAACCAGCAGGGTTATGAATCTAAGTCTTCTAAGTAGAAATACAACTGGCTAAGTTCTCAATTTAAGAAACTCTCATAACAGCAGAAAAAAAAATTTTTAATCTGCCTTTTACTTGATTTTCAATGCTCATGATACTTTTTTTTAAAGGTATGGTTAGGGGATGTTTCACCCGAGGGGCGAGGGGGAATTTGATGTATTCTGTTGTGTCCTAAGTTTCCAAGTTTAAGGACCATCTGAGTTATTTTCTCAGGCTTGTTCTTAACACTATAACTCACAGAGGAATCGATTACATAGAACCCACCCATCTCCCAATTACGAAAGGCACACTGCTATGACAAATGCCCACCCAGACCTGTTGTCAACTTATTTAGACCTACTGCTAGAACCTTCAGACCCTCCAATGTTCCCACCACAACAGGAAAGCTGGTAAAAAAAAAAATTAGATGAGTAGGTACCTTTTCCACAATATGCCAAAGGAACTAAGACATACATCTAGGCATACAAGTCTCATCTTCTCATCCTTGAATGCCAACCTGATGCTGGCTCAGTCCTGAGAGAAGTATTACTATGGAGAAAAATGTCTAAGCAGCACCATCCCATTCCGACAACCTGGTGTTTGGACCAGGTAAAAAAGGATCATGGATATTCATTGCATAATAGAAAAACAATTCAGGAGTATACAGAAGGAGCCACGATGTTGGAAGCTTAGAAATAAGATTCCTATGATATCTAAGACTTCATTTGGTCTAGCACTCATGTGATCTGAGCAGTCATCAGGTATTGAGTATGTGATATCGCGGCACACCCAGAGGGACACAAAACCAAAGAAAACTTTTTTAAAATGTCCCTGACCTCAAAGAGCTCCACTGGCTATTACAAAGGAGGTTCAGATGTGATGTAGTAAGGGATAAGAAAAAGCAGATGAAGAAACCACGCTTGTTTAGAGTTGCCAATAAAATGCATTTGTGAAACATGAAGAGGTTTTTATAATCACATTAATCATGGAATAATAGAACGAGAAAAACAATATATATAATGGCTACAAAAATGAAAATAAAAAAATAAAGTTGAATGCTAAATAATTTTAATTACCAATTCTGGCCCTGAATAAGAGGGAAAAAGCCAACTTCTTTCTTTTCCTTAGACTGAGGTATGAGATTGAAGATGTGAGACGATGCACATACTATCAGACTTGTCTTGTGCTGTTAGTTTTGATTTAAAAAAACTTTTTTTACAAGGGTCAACTCATTTTGGGGGCAAAGGAAAAGGAATAACTAGAAATTACTGCGATATAAAAAAAGATAAAAATAAAACTTACTGTTTGGGATGTTCCCTATATCTAAATATATTTAGAGAATACAGGAGTGACAGGAAGAGAGGAGAACCCCAAAAGAGTGCTCTATTTGTCTCTGAGTCACCTAATTTGGGGGAAAAAAAGAGGGCCACATGCTGGATGAGCCCAAATGATGACGTAAGAACAGTCAAAATGTTCTCTCCTTTCCTGCCCTCCACCACCTGTACAGTCTAGGGGCAGTTCAACTTAGTCCACCCCATAAAGAGATAAAAATGCACACCTCCCTTCTTTGATGAGGTGGGCTGCTATGGGTGCAGAGCACCACATTCAATGTTGGATTTGGGTGATGTGCTAGTTAATTTTTTGCTGAATTATTTATTTCTCCATTATTCTTTGTTATAAGGGATAGATCTCTAGGGCAGGGAGGGGTAAAGACCCACTGGGAAATGAAGATGATAGAAAAATAGAAGATACTGATAAACATTTAAATTTTTAAAAATTAAAAGTTTTTATTCCCCCTTTAATCATAATGTCGACAGCATCTTCCATCCTGTAGGGGCAAAAGAAACTACCAATTTGACAAGCCCATATCTTTACAATTCCTAATGTTAATCCTCCCAGAATTTTCCCGGGACCCATTGCTTACTTGGCCCTCCTCCAAGGGTCTTGGCTTCAATAGCATCCATTCAGATACGGTTATTCACAATATGCTAATGAGGCCAACATAAAACTTACATCACTTAACCCCTCCCTTTCCTTGTGTGAATGTAACCTGTGCAAGTTAAAAGGGACATGCCAAATACTTGCTCGCTGAGATTACTGTTTGTCTGGACGACTTCCAACTCCAAATACACATGTAGGGAGACTGGTTTTGCACAAATGTGTGTCACACACAAACACAGAAATGGATTTTCAGCTTGATGCTCAACTGACTCCAGGCCCGTATGCCCCTTCTATCAATATAAAAGCATTAATCATTAACAATTTATACTCCTTAAGTGCCCCACATAAGGCGATAGCACTTAGGGCTGGAAAGAACCTTTAAGGTCATCCAATCTCCTCAGTTTACAGACAAGGAAACGAAAGCCCAGAGAAGTTAAAGGTCAAAGACTTTGTCCTATGGGTAGTGTCAGAGCCAGTATTAGAACTTGGGTCTCCTGCTGCCAAATCCAACATTTTTTTTAGGGGGAAAGGCAAGATCGTTGGGGTTAAGTGACTTGTCCAAGGTCAGACAGCTGGTAAGTGTAGCAAGCATCTGAGGCAGGATTTGAACTCAGGTCCTCCTGACTCCAGGGCCAGTGCTCTATTCACTGCACCACCTAGCTGCCCCCCAGCATTCTTTTCACTGTACTGTGATGATAACAAAGTACTTTAATGCTTCTTCCATCTTTCAAGAACCCCATGAAACAAGTGGACATTTCTCTTCTGCAAAGGAAGAAACTAAACCATGAGACAATGTGAGACAATTGAATGAAAGTCTCTATGTTCAAATCCAGGCTAAGAAAGGTCTCCTCATTTGTCATCTGTGTGACCTGGAGAAAGGGCCTCTGTGAGCCCCAATTTCCTTATCCGCAACGGTTGCTGCTTATCCTTCCTTCTTGAAGAGGACCATGACATCAGGAAGGTGATGCCTGGACTGGATTTATGTGAAGGGATACACCAGTCTCACTTTCTCCCCTGAAGGTGAAGAAGGTAGTGGAGGAGGTGAGTTCTAAGATTACTGGCAATTCTAAATCTATGATTTCATGTTCTTAAAAAGCAAAGAAATTATTAAAAGTGATCAATTAATCACAGATTTAAGACTAAAAGGAAGTCACAAGGTCAAGCTAGCACCTTCCTTTTACTGGTAAGAAAAGTGGTCTGGAAAGAGAGAGATATATATACTATATACTCTCTAAACCACCCACACCCCACTGCCTGTTCTCCACCTAGGGAAGTAGAGGAAATATGTTTCATCAGAAGTTCTCTGGAACCAAGCTGAGATACTGTGTCTAATCTGAATTCTGATGCCTTTTAGTCCTGCTCTTCATTTACATTATTGTAGTCATTATGTACGTTGCTCTGGTTCTGCTTTCTTTGCTGCTATCAGTTTGCAAAAGTCTGCCTGTGTCTGTCTGAATTCCTCACATTCATCATTTCTTACAGGTTGTCGTTTCTCCTGACAGCCCAGTAATAGTTCGTGGTATCCACACACCATAATTAGTTTGGCCATTCATTTGAACAAATCGGCAAAGAGTTTCATTAAGCAAACATCTGCCGGACACTGTGTGAGGAGATGCAGATGCATCCAAGAAAGATGAAATGTGTCTCTGCCCTCAAGGAACTTGCATTGTTGTCCCATTTGATGGCTATCCACTTTGTGTCCAGTTTTCTGCTGCTAGATTTTGGTATTTGTAAGCTTTTTTCCATCAATAGCCTCCTTGGTAGCCCGGCAGCCCAGTGAATAGAGAACCATGTCTGGAATCAGGAAGACCTGAGTTCAAAGCTCAACTCAAACACATGCTAGTTTTGTGACCCTGGGCAAGTCACTTAACAGCTATTTGCCTCTGTTTCCTCATTCATAAAATGGAGATAATAACAGCATCTACTTTCCTGGGTTATTGTGAGGATCTAATGAGGTTTTATTTACATATATTATATATACATTCACGTGTGCCTATGTATACATACCACATGTGCGTGCATATGTATATAAATTGCATATGTGTGTATTTGTATGTATGCATGTATGTATGTGTATAGATGTATATACATGAGTGCACCTGTGCACTGTGTATGTGTATATGTGAATATATGTGAATATATTATATATTGTTATATGTGTATGTGTATATATGTCTATGTGTACATATTTATAAATATATATGTATATATCTGAATATACTGTATTTAGTTATATATGTATATATGTGTATATTTACATGCACAGATGTTGATGCATTGCATGTATTTTACATGTGTGTATATATGCATTATGTATTTATGTGTATACATGAACATATTGTGTATTTATGTATATGTGAATATATTATATCATTATATGTGTGTATATGTATGTGTATATGTGTATATATTTATAAATGTATATGCATATGTCTGAATATACTGTATTTATAGTTACATGTGCATATTTATATGTACACATGTGGATGCTTACATGTATTTACATGTGTGCATGTGTATGTGTGCATTATATATAAATATATTGTTTGTAGTTATGCATGTGTGTGTATGTGTGTGCATACCTATATACAAATATCCATCTATGTGCATGCATACATGCATACATACACACACACACACACACACACACACACACACACACACTTACGTAGACACAGTGCCTGGGACAGAGATGGCGCCATCTCCATAAGTGTTAGTTACTGGTATAACTATCATCATCATCCTTGGAGCACATGCCCATGAGTTTTTTGTAAATTCCAAATCTCGACCACAACATCAGGCTCATCAATGATTTACACTCACTCTGCCCATCCCTAGGAAAACTAATGAGATTTCTCATGTGCGTTTGGGTTGTGCAATCAGGACTTCAGAACTTAGACCACAACATTCTATGGTCAGTTGAACAAAAAATTCTGTTTCCCAGGAAAACTATAGATCTTGTTTGCACACAGTTGTTTGTGTGCTGTCTCTTCCATTAGACTGAAGGCGGGGGCTTTTTTTGCCTTTCTCTGTGCCCCCCCAGTACTCAGCACAATGCCTGGCATACAGTGGGAGCTTAATAAATGCCCACTGAGTTGTTCACATGTTGCCTCCCCTCTCAGAATGGGAGCTTCTTGAAAGCAGGGGCAATGTCTGGTATGTAATAAGCATTTAAAAAAGACTTGTTGACTTGATATGAGGGCAGTGGGGTACACTCGGAAGAAGGCTGCCCTTAGAATTGGGAAGACCTGTGTTCAAGGTCTGCCTCCTACACTTAACTGGCTATCTGACCATATTTGTCCAAATTCCTCACATCAGACCAAAACCTCAAGTTTCCAAAAATAATTAAAAGTACAAGGAGTGAATGTATGAATGAGATTAGATCCTTCCTTACGGTGACTCATTCTCACATAGCCAACATTAAAGTAATCCTTCAATCTGGGATCCAAAAGGCTTTTTTCCTCAAGGGCTGAGGGGAAGGAAGAGGTGTGAGATTTCCAAACTTGTACACACATAGGACCATCTAGGAGGATCAGGTGAGCAAATTCCACATAACCGGCTGCCAACTACTGTAAAAGAAACAAACAGTTCATCCTCTCCTGCCTTCTTGCTTTTAATGGTCTCTGAATGGCCCCCATGCTGAAGAGTTTGTGTGGTTAGGTTAAAGGGATCTGGGCATATTTATGCTATTTCAGGACCACGAAGCATAACTTAAAAAGTGCTTCCCCTGTCTAGGCAGTCTGAATTTCTTAACTTAATTAGCCCAATGTTGACACATGTTCACTGTCAATTTTTTCTGGTTGCAGTTTTAGGCAGAATTATGCACTTGTAATTAAAATGCAGGGCAAATGAGATAATATGCAAAGTAATATATAAATGTAGGTTATTATTCTCATTAATAATGGAATAATTACATAGCTTAAGAGTGATACATAAGACACCAGCATAATGCCTACAGTACATGGAAAATGACAACTTGTATTTGGCAGATACCAACCAGCAAAGGAATATGGAAAAAGGTTTATCTTCTTTAGGAATACACATGACTGAAATTTTAATTCTAAATAAGAGTATGAAAAAGATACATACACACAGATGGATGCATATACATGAGAGGTGATGCAAAAACACAGGTTCAAGTCCAGCTTCCCAACACACACTAACTTGGTGACCACAGCACATCACTTAACCTCTGCGTACCCTGGACCACTCTCTAAGACTTTAAGTAACAGAAAGGTCACTGATCTGCATCCGTGGAGGAAATTTCCACATGGTTGCTTCCTCACTCTGATGAAATACAGGTCTGGACAAAACACACCTATAAAAGAATACCACCGAAACCTCTTACTCATGACCATGTCCTCCAGGTGTTACAGAACACCGGATTGGAAGGAAGAGGATCTGGATTCAGTTCCCAACCTTCCCACAGATACACTATACAGCCTCAGTTTCCTCATCTGAAAAGTAAGAAGGCTAGACTAAATGATCTCTAAGGCCACTTCCAGCTCTCAGTCCTATGATCCAACATATTGTTCTGGCATACTTTTAGTGTCTTCCAACATCTAAAGATACATATACATTTCAAACAGTTATGAAAATGCATTCCATCAACAGGGCTTGAAAACCTACATGAAAGAAGGTAGACAAACATAAACTTTCAGTATCCAAGTCCCAGAGAACCTCAATCAGCAAAATAATGAGCTCTCACTCTAAAAAGAGAACTGTAACACCAACTAAGGAGAAATTTGAAATGTAAGCCACGGTCATTTTTTTAAAGTAAATTAGAAGTTTAAATAGAGCCTTATGGTTTGCAAAGAACTTTGCATTTATCATTTCATCTGGCTCTCCCAATAACCCTGTGGAGTACATACTATTATTATTCCTGTTTTACAGATGGAGAAACTGAGGTAAAGTGACTTGTTTGGAGTCACACATTCCTGACCCTAAGTCCAGCATTCTATTCACTGTCCCTTCTGGTCCACTTGTTAACAGAACAGACAAAAACTACCCACTATCAAAGATGGTCTGAGGACAGACCTGTGCAGAACTGTACAAGTCTCTATAAAAATGAATAATTATCTATTGATGATTAAAATTTGCAGGAACATAGGATTTCAAACTGAACAAGCATTTATTAAATACCTGTTACATACCAGAAACAGTACTACATGTTTTACAAATACCACCTCATTTGAGGGGGTCATTTGATCCTCAAAACAAACCTGGAATGGAGGTGCTATTATGATCTCTATTTTACAACTGAGGAAACAGGCAAACAGAAGCTCATCATGTGACTTATCCAAGACCATACAGCTTCTGTCTGAGGCTGAATTTGAATGCAGGTCTTCTTGATTCCAGGCTCAGTGTTCTGTTCAGTGAGCTAGCTGCCTCTCTCTGGAAGTCTAATCCTTTTATTTTATAGATGATGAAACAGAGGCTCAGAGATGAAGAATCCTCAGACTCCAAATGAATCTTTCTACTCATTACCCCACAATACTTTTCATTTTTTCTATGCCCCTTAGCACTCTTTATAAGTAGCTACAACCTAACACCAAGAAGCAAGACAGTTTTAAATCCAATACTAATCTATACACCAAGTACTTCCTACCTTCTGGTCAAATCTAAGTAAACAGAAAGTTGCTTTGAGGCCAAAGAAATAGGTACTATACTTTACTAATAAAATGTTTTTTTAAAATAATAACAAATTATTATCAACAGCATTTTTAGAAGCATATTTTCAGTAGTTGGTATAAAGGGGAAAAAAACACCCTGGGATAACCCAGTATTTTCAGGTCCTCACTATCTCTCCAATACTTATAAATCATAAGAATTAAGTTAAAATTCAATTATATCATTCATGCATTTTCCTGGATTTTTTCTCTTCTTTCTCTTTTCTAAAAAAAGAATTCTTTGTTATGAGGGACAGTTTCTGGGAGGAGGGAGGATTAAAGGGGGAAACGCTGGCAATGTTGAAGCAAAAGATATCAATAAAGAATGATTTTTATAAAGAAAAAATAGAATTACCTTATAGCTTTCTAATATACTCCTACAACAATGAAAAATTCACAACTACAAAGGAATGGTTTTTTTGTTGCAAATGATTACTTAAAAATGACTACCCCTAAAAAATTATTCATACTTTTCCCAGCAAAGACCAAACCAATGATGGGTGCCTATGACTAAGTGAGATTACATAGCTATGTATGTAACCAATGCTAATACTAAAAATTACAGGAAAAAACCCAAGAAATTTATTTATGATTGTTAAAAATTCCATCATTTATGGAAGAAATCTATCTAGTCTAAGTACCGTCATTTGAAAAGAACAAAAATATTATTTTTATAAATTTATTTATTTGTTTTTAGTTTTCAGCATTTACTTCCATTAGATTTTGAGTTACAAATTTCTCCCCATCTCTCCCCTGCCCTCACCCCAAGATAAGTAATTTGATATAGGCTCTACATATATATTCATATTAAACCTATTTTCACATTAGTCATGTTGTAAAGAAGACTTACAACTAATGGGAGAAACCATGAGAAAGAAGAAACAACAAAAAAAAGAGCAAATAATATGCTTCAATCTGCACTCAAAACTTCAGAGTTCGAAAAGAACAAAATTATTTTTTTTAAATGCTACCTGAAATGAAAAGATTAAATCCTGAGTTCTGGATGCCAGGGACTGGAAAACACAGGGTCTGTTCCTTCTTGACTAGTTGGGGGAAAGTAGCTCCCCGGCTTCCCACCTCAATTCATTTCTTAAGAGAAAGGATGAGCTCCAACCAGATCCTGTGGGTAAACTTATAGCAATGACAGGGTGTGGTGGGGATACTTTGTATAATGACAGTAATAATACTATATACTTACGTAGCAGATCTAAAGATTTCATGAGATCACAAAGTACAAAAGGGAGCTCAAGATACAGAATCCAATGGATTCCTCAATGGAAAACCAGGTTGAAAGAGTGGGAGTGAAGAAGAAAATAATGGGGAGGGTAAGAAAAAACAAAATTAAAGTTCTAAAGAATAAAGTTTACTGGTCTTTCTGTGTTTCCAGATCAGGTTCAAAAGGAACAAGGAAGTCAGGGTTTGAGAAAAAATAAAATAAAGGTTGTCACACCCTCTTCAGAATTGTTCTACTTTGAGGTCTGAAGAGGGGAAGGAAGCTTTTGTCTCAGGAAATACTTTGGATATAGTTTTGATCTACTCCTCTTTAGTACAGAGGGTGATGGCAGGAAGGGAATGGAGGAGAGGCATCAAGTTGGGAAATACAATAATTTCTTTAACTTTTCAATAAACTTTGAAAAAACTTAGTTTTATAATTACTAGTATTATTTTAATCCAGTCTAGGCATGTCTTAAATGAAAGTAACTAGAACTTAGTCCTGATATCCCTACGGAAAAAAAAAAGAATCCAAACTAAACAGTGGAAGGAGGCAAGGGTGAATTCAGCAGAGATAGTTAAGAAATTGATTACTGAACCCTTTCCTATGGGGAACATATTCCTAGATGGTAAAACTCAACATTTGACCATAGTTAGAAGAATCAGACACTGTTCTGTTTTAAAAGGATTTTTTAAAAATTAAGTTTGGAATTATGGCATCCTTTGATAAGTCTTTCCATTCTGACCTCCTCAAAAAAAATTCTTTTCTTTCTTTTTTTTTTTTTGGCTTTTTGGAGAGGGGTGAGGTAGGGCAATTGGGGTTAAGTGACTTGCCCAAGGTCACATGGCTAAGTTTTTTTGTTTTGGTGTTAAGTGTCTGAGGTCAAATTTGAACTCAGGTCCTCTTGACTCCAGGGCTGGTTCTCTATTCACTGTGCCACCTAGCCACCCCATCTCCTCAAAAATTTTCAAAGGCTCCCAACTGCCTCTAGAACACATGTATTCCTTCCTCACCTGGTCTTAAGAAAGCTTCAAGGAAACTCTGGTTTCACTTCCTGAAGGAAGCCTATCCTCATTCTCCCAGTTATTAGTAAGCACTCTCTTAATCTTGACATTTCTCCGGCAGAGCCAAGATGGTGGCGTAAAAGCAGGAAAACTCTGTGGCTCCCCGCATAACCACCTCAAATACCTATAAAATATGACACTAAACAAATTTTAGAGCTATATAACCCACAAAGTGACAGAGAGAAACAAATCTCCCACTGAAGGCAGCCCCACAGGCAGACAGGAAGGGTTCATCACAGCACTGGGAGCAGAGGAGCCTGCAGTTTTAGCCCCAGGGCAGCCAGATCAGCTGTAGCTAGAGGGACTTTGGGAGAGTGGATCACCAACAGCTGTGGCCGTTTCCAGAATTATCAACCCATAAATGCCAAAAAGACAAAGTGAGAGGTCAGTATGGACTTTGAGACAGGGAGACTGATAGTATGGTCTGGCCTCTGCCCCTGAAAGGGAGAAAGAAGCAGCTCAGGCATGGTGGCTGTGCAGCTGCCTCCACGTGGCTACTTCAGGGCTCCTGGCCTGCAGATCACAGAGGGACCAAGTGACCATTCTGAGGGGTAATTGCTCTTGCTTTAACCTACTTGGATCTCGATCACTGTTTTGGGTGGAGGTCCTGGGGTGTGTGACCAGGTGCCAGAGCCTGTGAAGGCTTCAAAGAGCACCCAACTGATAGCTCTGGCAGCTGCTAAAACCTCAGCGATCTGGGACAAAGCTCTCCTCTCTGGAAGCAGAGTTCCACAGTGGCAAAAAGCTCATGAGTCAAATAATTGCATAGCAATATGAGCAAGCAAAGGAAGCAAAGCAAGCACAGCAATCCAACTTTAGATTCCTTTTGGGGGGACAAAAAGGATCAAAAAGCATGGAATAGCAGGAAGAAAATGAAGTCAGAACTCCTGCACCAAAAGCTTCCAAGAAAAATATGAACTGGTTACAGGCCATAGAGGAGCTTAAGAAGGATTTTGAAAACCAAATATGAGAAGTGGAGGAAAAATTGGGATGAGAAATGAGAATGATGCAGGAAAATCATGAAAAGAGAGTCAACAACCTGACTGAAGAAAATAACACCTTAAAAAATAGACTAACTCAAATGGCAAAAGAGGCCCAAAAAGCCAATGAGGAGAAGAATGCCCTAAAAGGCCAAATTTGCCAGATTGAAAAAGAATCTCAAAAGCTCACTGAAGAGAATAATTCCTTCAGAATTAGACTGGAGGAAATGGAAGATAATGACTTTATGAGAAGTCAAGATACTATTAAACAGATCCAAACAAACAAAAAAAAAATAGGAGGCAATGTGAAATATCTCATTGGAAAAAACCACTGACCTGGAAAATAGATTCAGGAGAGACAATTTAAAAATTATTGGACTACCTGAAAGTCATGATCAAAAAATGAACCTAGAAATCATCCTCCAAGAAATTCTCAAGGAAAACTGCCCTGATATTTTAGAACCAGAGGGCAAAGTAGAAATTGGAAGAATTCACCAATCACCTCTTGAAAAAGATCCCCAAAAGAAAACACCTAGAAATATTACAGTCAGGTTCCAGAGTTCCCAGATCAAGGAGAAAATATTACAAGCAGCCAAGAAGAAATAATTTGAATATTGCAGAAACACAATCAGTGTAACACAGGATCTGGCAGCTTCTACACTGAGGGATCAAAGGGCCTGGAATATGATATTCTGGAGATCAAAGGAGCTGGGATCAAAACCAAGAATCACCTACCCAGAAAAACTGAATATAATGTTTCAGGGGAAAAATATGGTAATTCAATGAAATATAGGACTTTCAAGCTTTCTTGATGAAAAAACCAGAGCTGAATAGAAAATTTGACATTCAGATACGAGAAGCAAGAGAAGCAGAAGGTAAACAGGGAAAAGAAATCATGAGGAACTTATCAAAGTTGAACTATTTACATTCTTACATGGAAAAATGATAATTGGGGTGGCTAGGTGGCACAGTGAATAGAGCACCGACCCTGGAGTCAGGAGGACCTCAGTTCAAATTCAGCCTCAGACACCTAACACAAAACTAGCCATGTAACCTTGGGCAAGTCACTTAGCCCCAATTGCCCTACCTTCTCCCCTCCAAAAAACACAAAAAGAAAAATGATAATTGTAACTTATGAAACTTTTCTCAGTATGAGGATAGGTAAAAGGGAATATAAATGTATGTATATGCATACATACATATATATGTCTATATAGGAGGGTATATAGGCGTATGAATACATATGTGAGTGTATGTATATATGTGTACATAGACAGAGGGCACAGGATCAATTGAATAGGAAGGGATGATACTTAAAAGGTGAAATTGAGCGATGAGAGAGGAATATAATGAGAGGAGACAGGGAGAGACAGAACAGGGTTAATTATCTCATATAGAAGAGGTAAGGGATAACTGTTACAATGGAGGGGAAGAACAGGAAGGCAAAAGGGAAAGGGTCAACTTTACTTTCATTGAATTTGGCTTAGGGAGGGAATGACATACACTCTGAATAGGGTATCTCACCCTACAGGAAAGTAGGGGAGAAGGGGATGCGATGGGAGGAAGATGGAGGGGAGGGCAGGTTTGGGGGGAGAGTAGTTAGAAGCACACACTCTTGAAAAGGGACAGCAATAAAGTAGAGAATAGAACAAGGGGAGGCGGGATAGGATGGAGGGAAATATAGTCAGTCTTTCACAATATATCCACTATCTGGAATCCAAAGTTTTAAAATTAAATGTTTAAAAAATATATCATTATTATTATTATTATTATTATTTTTACATGCAACTGAGAAATAAGATATACAGGCAGTAGGGTAAGGAGATCCATCTTGCCCTACTGGAAAGTCGGAGAGGGGATAGGAGAGGATATAGGAGACAGCAGATTGGGGAAAGGGGGGTATACAGTGGGATCACTACTTTGAGGTGGTGGGTAGGGGAAAGACAGGAAGAAAATTTCTAACTCAAAATCTTGTTGAAATGAATGCTGTAAACTAAAAATAAACATAAAATTTAATTTTAAAAAATTTAAAAGTAAAGCCTAAAAAAAAAATCTTTAAGTTACTTATTACCTTAACATATGCCTGGTACTTATTTGACTAGGTGGTGTATTCCCCCAGCAGAATGTCTTTGTAGCCTCAGAACATATCACAGTGACTTGCATAATCCTTAATCCACGTCTTTTGAATCCAAATAATCTATCTCTTCTCTTCAACTTTAAGCCTTGATTTGAGGATATCCACTTCTTTTTCTAAAAGGAATTTGTTCAATTGTTTGAGATTTCCTCATTACAAACTAGGGATCTTTTAAAAAATCCTTTTAACTCAACTTGTGCCATGTGAATATGTCCCATTCTGAAGATACCTACAACTCTACCCTGGTGATCTTTATCTAGAGAACCCAACCATCAGAAAGAACAATTAAAAAGATGAAAGTATATACCCATTTTAAAAACGAGGGCATGAAGCTTAATCTCTCTTCATTCTAGGTCCTAGGTTTCTTGTTCTTCTTCACTTGGCTCTAAAATGTCAGGAAAATTAAAATCCTGTCCTTTAAAAACAATTAATGCATTAGCACTGTAGGGCTGAGAACTGGAAGGCCATATAGCATTGTCATGGTAAAAGTGTTGGATCCGGAGTCAGAGGACTAGGTTTGGAGGACCTCAGAGTTTCCTTGAGGGAAGGCAGGGATTTCCTAAAGGCCAGAAGAACCTAACATGCCACCTAACGTGGCAGACATTTGTGCAAAGACCCAGATTTAAAGACAGAACCAAGAGGGAAGAGTTTACAGACAGTTTGCTATAGCATTAGAGGACAATTTGACACAATCCCAAACAATTTTTTAAAAATATAAGGCCTACATGACTTTTGGAAAGTCACAACCGTTCTGAATTTCAGTTTCCTTGTTATTAAAATAAAAGGGTTGGAAAAGATAACTCCGAAGGTCCCTTTTGCTCCTTTCATTTTCTGCATAAGGCAATGAATGACCTTCATTCCCTTCCCTTTCCTCCAATTCCCTCAACACCAGATTCTTCCAAGTAGGTGATTCTCAAACTTTATGACATGATGAGATCACACATTGTAAGCCCCTTTCTGGACAACTATCAGAGAAAATAAAGGTCTGATCATTTTTAAAATATAGCTCAACTAAATGAATTCTTAGACATCAGTATAAGTGTAACATGGCCAGCTCAGAATGTGGTTATTACCAGTGTTATAGTTGCTGGACCTGCAAGAGGCTTGATTAAGGAGTAATTTATTTTTAAAAAGTAAACAAGCTGAAAGGCTTGCAAACAATGAATGGTGAGATTCCAGCCAAGAAGTAATAAAAAGCTTGAATAAATGAGTCAGTATCCCCTGAGACAACCCTAGCTGTAGTCTTACTAGGATTAGAAATGACAAAATGAGTAGTCTGGTAATGAGATTTAAATTATAACAGATCATCTGGGAGAAGCTACCCCAAGAATGAAACCCCTTGCAATATAGCCACTTACAGGAGAGGCCAGTAAATAACACCAGGGGCTTCAGTCCTCAGCATTCCCAAAGACAGAAAAATGAACTTGTTGTACTGGGAATACAATATACTCTGTCTCCGAATTAATGTCCTTTCATTGAAACCTAGTGCCTCTAACAGAATAACGTAGGTAGAAGAACCACATCTTAGGGGATTCATCCTGGCCAAAAGGAGAGCAAAAACACATTGAATGACACCATGCTGGAGAACCGCTGTTCATTCATACATCTATGATCTAAAATAATTAAAACTTGATGATTCTCTTATGAGATGACATGTACACACACACACACACACCTTTTAAATGTCATCCTACTACTCAGGAAAATAATTTAGCACAAAAATCAAGAGGTTTCATATTGCCAAATATATACTAGGTATATAAATTCTAATATCATTGCAGTAATGTTACCATTGGCCTTCATGCACTTGTCAAAATAAATGGACACGGACTCTAACCATTCTGACCCTTTGACACTACCATTCCAATCCCAGAAAAATAGAGTTTGGGCAGAAAAAAAAGTCCATTTGTAACAAATTATTCAAAGCAATAATATTCTTTGTGGTAACCAAAAAAACGTGTTCCCATCTAAAGTTCTGAACAAACTGTGATATATGGAATATGACTGCACCTCATGAAATAACAAATATGAGGACTTCAAAGAAACATGAGATGTCACAAAGGATCATAAAATCAATGTAGAGCTGAAAGAGACTTCGGAGGCCATCTGGTCCAAGCCCCTCATTTGACAAATGCAGACACTGAGGCCCAAGGAAGTTAAATAATGCGTCTAAAGTTACAACAGACGGTAAGAACGCAAACTGGAGAAACAAAATGCAAGACAAAAATGAGCACCGTGAAAATAACATTATAACAGTAAAAGGCAGTCTAGTTGATGAATTCTCCAATCATGCAGAGTTGGTAACGAAACATACCTAGAATAGAGAGCTGGAAGGAGAGAGCTATGGGTATGAATACAGTATGTATAGTTGGGTGTAGTCATTGTGTCAGCTGGCTCTGAGGGTTTTTTTGGTTTTGTTTTTCTTTTTTTAAATGAAGGTTTCAAAGGATATCAAAGGACTAGTTAAGGGGATATAACTGTTATAAAAAAAAAAAAGAACCCCCCCACACACACAGCGTACCATATTGAAAAGTTTCCTAATTTTCATTTTTAAATTTTCTAATTCATATACAGAACATGTGATCTCCTATACTGCTAAGGTTCTGATGCTGGCAAAACTTAAATTTACAAAATACAGCAAAATTCTCCTGGCACCTAGCAGGCACTAAATAAATGACTGACCATTCATGTGGTAGCTAATGAAAGTGAACAGAGGATATCTAATGAGCCAGCATCCTATCACCTCTCCATAAATTGCCTGACATAAGATTAGGTCTTTTGCTGTAGCTCTCGCTCTTCCAACAAACTAGCTCTGTGACTTTGGGCAAGCATTTTCCTTTTTGAGTCTCTACTTACTTCATGTAAAGAATGAAGGATTGGACTGCTGCCCCTCTCAAGTAGACTGGCTGACTCCTATACTATAGAGAAGTCTTTTCCAACTTACAAGCAGAATAAAACTTGAAACACTTTTGACGTAGAAGAACGCAGGGCATTTTAACAGTCTCAGTAAGATTGGACTAGCAATATAAAAATCACTGGGGGTCACCATCACCTGGTGCCGCTGGCTTGTCAAGCTCTATTCTGGATGACCTGGCCATCTGTTTAAAAGAAAAAAGAGATATCCTCTATTATGCTGCTAATACTAATTACATTAATTTAATTAAATGACATTAATATTAAGCTCCTTATATTAATCGGTAGCATGTAAGCTTCTAGAGGTCAGAGACTACTTTGTGATTTGGTTTTTATATCTCCTGATTAATAAATGCTAGTTGAACTGAACTAAATTGAATTACTGAACCAGTAATTCAATTTAGAGCTTAAAAATATTCTTTATGAATTTGACCCACAATCCTACTGCCTTCAAAGGAGAAAAGACACGAAAGAGAACACCTTCAAACACATCAGTCGTATTTTCATTTCTCCTTTGCTTAGATAACAATAATAACACAAAGGGTCCTTACAAGTCTTAATGCGATTCAAGTTTAAGACAGCACTAAGACTTCTGGGAACAGCCTGTGTAATTCACATTTACCTAACACTCTAAGGTTTGTGAACACACATTTTAATCTCATTTAGTCGCACAATCTATCCCCTAAGAGGTAGATTCTGTAGATCTATCTTCAAGTTACAGGCAAACAATGGAAGCTGAGGCTTAGACACAGTTTCAGTGGCTCACACAGCTACAGATTGGAACCAAAGATTGGCAGTCCATGGCCCACACCAGGCTGCTCTTCACAGTCCTCTGATATAAGGGCACATGGGAGCACATACTTTTTCACCCATTTATAATCATATGCTCAAGTGTTTTAAATTCTGGTGGGCTTCTGTGTCTCTTTCTCTAACACCTCACAGTCCTTGGACTTGATTTCCTAGATTCCTACACAAGTAGGGGTCAATTATTATTTTGCCAGAGGGAACGGGGCTCAATTAAAACCTCCCTGATAGAATGAGGCAATCATTCCTCATCAAGCTCTACACAACACCTTTGGAATTCAAAATAGCAAAGGTGGCATTTAAGCCAAACTGCTTCTCTTCCAGTAGGAAAGATGAAAGCATTTCTCTTTCATTGATCAGATGGCCATACAATACGGCCATGTCCCCCCCAATTCCCAAAGCTTGAATCTTTGCTACCACTCTGGAATAGCCATGGATGGAAATGTGCCCTGGATTTATGCTGACCAAGCACAGCAGGCACTTAATTCTTTAATCAGGTAGTCATGTAAGGGAGGAGCTCTGAAAATCTGAAAGTGGCCCAACCACATTTCCTGATACAGTAGTAACTTAAAACTGCCTTTCGGGAAAGAAAGAGTACACTTCGTGAGAAGAATGCATTCAAATCTCACGGTGATTATTACTGATATTCTTAAGCAACAGAGAAATAAAAGTCTTATTTTGTGTCTGGGTTTTGAAACTGTGGAAGAAACCTTATTTGACAATGATGACAGTTGACTTAGGAGGCATAAGAAGAAAAAAGAGACAGCCTGGTGAAATGGAAAGAGAATTCGATTTGGCCAGAGGTTCAAATCCTTACTCTTCCAATGACCACCTGTGTGACTCTGGACAAGTCACTTGAACTCCCTGCTCCTTAATTTTCTCATCTGAAAACTGAGGGGATTGGAAAGACGATCTCTAAGGTCCCTTTGGCATCTAGATTTATGATCCTAAAAAGAAAGAAAAAAGGCAAAAAGGGGGACCATGAAAGAAAAGGCCCTATCTTGGCCTTCTCCTGAAAACGATCCATCAGTCAATAAGCATTTATTAAGCTCTTATTACCCTAAGCACTGTGGAAGTAACAAAAGGCAAAAGCAGGCCCTACCCTCAAAGAGTTTACATTCAAATGGAGTAGACCACATGTAAGTAATTGGGCACATCCAAAAGGGAAGAGAAAGAATAGAGAAGGGAGAGAAAGAGAGAGAGAGAAAGAGGAAAGGAGGGGGGAAGATAGATTAGTTAGAAGTTAAAGAAGGGAAGGGGGAAGAGAGAAGGAAAGAAAGGAATTAAGAGAAAGGGAAGGAAGGAAGGGAGGGAGGAAGGAAGGGAGGGAGGAAGGAAGGAAGGAAGGAAGGAAGAAAGGAAGGAAGGAAGGAAGGAGGAAGACAGGGAGGGAGGGAGGGAAGGAAAGAAGGAAGGAAGGAAGGAAGGAAGGAAGGAAAGACTAGTTTACTTCCAAAACTCCAGATTAACTCACCACACTTTCATTTACTAGAGAAATAATCCTCTCAAATTAAATCTAAATATTTTTAGCCTTCCCAATCACATTTTCCATTCAAAGAAGTAGCATCGAAATGAACCATTCAACACCAGAATTGACACATTTCCCCCTGAAATTGAAAAGTGGAATTTTCTTGATTTTTTTTTAAGAGGGACAACGTATCAAGGAAAAAAAAGTTTCCAAATATTTTAACTACAAGAGTGGAGGCAAAGGAAAATAAATAAATGAAGGAAAAGTAAAACAATGAAAGAATAAAAGTTTGGTATTTTTCTTCCCTTTCAAAAAGATCTGGGTTTTTACATCGCAAATAACTCTTTGGCTCTACAAGATATTGTTTTTAATCCATAAAACAATGTGACTGCTTGTTTTTTTCCCCTCTGGAGGCACTATTTTTAAAAAATTCATAACACAGGATGCACCTAGGTCAAATATGAATTCAGAAAAAAACAGTTAAAAATTCAAACAACATAAGCAATACCCTTCATCCTCTTAACTCTTTACGAGAAAGGAAGAAAATCCTCTTCTAGAGTTAGAAAGGAATTTCCCAAGCAGAAGCAACTTAGAAAAACAAAACAAGGAATAACAGAAATGCCATATTTTTCATGTAGCAACTCACGTTTCTCAAGAGGTATCATTCCTTTGAGACTTTAATTCCTTCTGAACTGTGTGCCTGCTACTGCTCTGCTGACCAAGACCATGTGGAAAATTTTTGTTATAGATAATACTGCAGGAGAGGGTTTGGCAGTTACAAGTTGTAATCAGAAGGGTTCAAGAACTAATGCAGAGGAGATAACAACCAAACAAGTATTTTGCTGTAACGGTCTTAGCTTTTTTTTTTCTTTTTTTGGGTGGGGGGAGCTGAGCTGCTGTGGAAACTACAGCCTCACAATGGTATACGTTCATCAAAAGTTTTGTCTTAAATTTTGGAAATGATAAATTTTTTTTTCTATTTTTGAATAGGAAAACTGCTCCTATAACAGGAAAAAATCCAGATAAATTAAGAGAGATCCAAATTCCCTTTCCAATTATCTGGCTGTAAGCTTTTACAGACATCTGTATATTATAGGTTACTGGTCTACATTTAAACTGTAAAACTACATTTGAACATACAAAAATGTCTCAACAAAGGTGAACTGGTCTTGGTTTTCTGCAAAGTTGAGTTCAAAATTTTTTAAATCAGTTAATCTATTAGAATATATGTCAGGATATATATGTGTGTATATATATATATATATATATATATATATATATGTGAAATTCTCCTAAGCCTTAAGCCTCCTAAATAGTGTTTATAAAATGCTTTGCAAACCTTAAAGAAATGTATGACATTCTCATCATTAAGCATTCTACTTCTACCATCACCTTAAACTAAAAAAAAAACAACCATCATTTTAATCCTTCTCACTTCTATAATTTCATAGGATTATTGAAAACTGGAAGAAAGTTTAGGAATTATCACCACCTTCATTTAAGAAAAAAAAACCCCAAAAAGATAAGGATACACAGTCAAGAGTAAAGCTACCCCCCATTTAAAGACAACACATACATATACAAGTCTATACAAAATAGATATAATACTAGAGAAAGGCATTAACAGCTCACTCCTTCATTTTAAAGTGGAGGAAACTGATACTATTACTGTGACAGCTGAAAATCTCTGTTAATAAAAAGGAAAAGCCAGTCAGTCCTACTTACTCACCAAAAAACAAACCAATGAAAAAAGTAGCAAGTATAATTGTCTGTTTCTTAATGTGTATAATGAGAGGGAACATGAGCACAGGAGTTAATAAAAATGATGGCTGGATAAATACTTAGCTGCAAGGATGGGATAAACCAAGACTGAAGAAATGTGACCCTGTCCAAGGTCAAACAACCAAGTACAGTTTGACCTATATTTGGCGGATATGAACCAGGAGAGCTGAAACTGACTTAAAAACTTCTACCAAACTGCTCAAAGTATCTTAATGCTTAATGCAGCGGTATTCTCATTCTCTTTCCCTAAACGACATTTGCAATCAGGCTAAAATGGCTTCCAAAGTCCAGAATAAGACACCAGCCAGCAGCCCTGGTCCTTCCTGGATTAAACTCTGAAGCAACGAATCAAAGCCTCCTTTATTCTGACTCCACAACACACTACATCCTCTCTTCCTCCCCCCACCCCCCAGTTGTCAACTACCAGCTTGGCTCAAATAAATTATTTGGTTAAAAAACAAGCATGGAGAAATCTTAAACCCCACAAATCCTTCAGAATGCTCATAGCCCAGGTGACCAAACAAGGTTTATTTTGTTTTCGCTTGTTTGCCTTTTTTTTTTTTTTAATTCCTTCCCAATTTGATACAGAAAATTCGCTTGGTTTTGAGTTTCAACCTGGAGTGAGAGGTCAGGGCTTATACACAGACTTCTGACAAGACAGGCTTACGATTGATGTTCAACCTAAGCATGGAAAAAGAAGCAGGTTTTAAAATACCACATGACCATGAGAATGAAAATGAATTTTGCTAATCCAACTCCAGTCCCATAACTGTAACTGCCTATTCAGCATCACCTTCAAATTCAATATATCTAAAAAAAAATTGAATGATTCCCATTCTTCTTCCTGATTTTCCTAATTTCACAGGATTTTAAGATTTAGATATAAAAGAAACCTTGGAAACCAGCTAGAGAAAACTCCTTCTTCCTTGCTTATAACTTACAGATGAAACTGAACAGGAGTCTTCCAAATCCAAAGCAGGTGCTTTATCCAGTATTTCTGTAATGGTACTATCATTCTCTATCCAGATCATTCCCACCAAAATCCCTCCCTGCAGGAGTCTAGCCCAGCCTCAAATAACTTCATCCAATCCAATCATATACAACATGTATATATTTTTTTCAAATCAGTTACTGACCTCAAGGAGGCTGCATTCTTCTGGGGGTTAAAGGCAAGAGACATTTAAGGGTAAATGTGATTATTTCACTAACAACAAAAAAGGATCAGAGATGAAAGCTAGGAGTTCTAAGAGGTAGTAAAGGTGATGGAGTACAATAAAGTCATGGTGGACAACCATGGGAAACAGGATTAAGTCCTTCTTTTGTATCCTTAGAATAGCTATTTTTTTGTATCATTTATTTGGCAATTGATTATGCACTGTCTTGTGAAATCTCTTGTACTGTTGTCTCCAACTATTATTTAATTCTTTATTACTTACATTTTCAATTATGCCTCATACAAACTAGATTTGTGGTCATAGTGACCCCATTTGGGGTTTTCTTAACAAAGATACTAGAGTGGTTTGCCATTTTCTTCTCCAGCTCATTTTACAGATGAGGAAACTGAGGCAAACAATATGAAAGGACTTGCCCAGGGTCACACATAGTGTCTGAGGTTGAATTTGAACTCAGGTCTCCCTGACTTTAGGCTCAATTCTCTAGCCACAGTGCCACCTAGCTGCTCTCCTAATTAGATTCCAAGGCAGGGACCTAATCTTTGCATAGGAAGGAGCTGGTGGAAATAGTGAATGGCCAGAGTGCTGGAGCTGACCTGTATTTGAATTCAGCCACTAGGAAGGTGTGTGACCCTCAGAAAATTACTTGACCTCTATTTTCCTCATTTTTCCTAAATGTAAAACAGGGATAATAACAGGAAACCTACCTCCCAGGGTGGTTGGGAGGATTAAATGCAATAATTATTAGCAAAGCCCATTGTTAATCTTAAAGCTCTATATAAATGCTGACTACCGTCATTATTACGGGTCCCCATAAGTCCCTTTAATTAAATATCTGCCGGATTTTTTCTACATCACAGAATATCCAAATGATACCACGTTTCATGCATCAAGTGTTTTCAGCATCTCAAGAAAAACTGCTAATACTGCAACATGGAACAACAGAATTTGAATCAAAGGGATCATACAGTCTACCCTCTTAACAGATGGTGAAACTGAGGCCCATCAAGGCTAAACTGCTGCATACTGGCAATGAGAGCCGCAATCTTTGGTGTTAGAAATCTATGACTAATAGCATCAGACTACTCTTTTTTAAAAATGGAAATAATATATAAGTATACTGATGATGGTACCTCATATGAGCATTAGGGTGGGGCACAGGGGTAGAGGATGGCTTGCGCCGGACCTCTGACATGGGGAACTCCCAGTCAATTCATCTGTTAACTTTCAGTCTTAGACAACTGGGGGAGAAGAGGTGTGAAAAGACTGAAAGATTAAATAACTTGGTAAAGGTCACAGAATTAGCATGTGTCTGAGGCAAAATCCAGTTGTTCTGACTCTGAGGCTGGTCCTCTCTCTATCCATTAAGCCAAGGTCTGGATTTTTAATCTATATCTTCGGGACTTACCACAAAGCTAATGTATGTACTCCATAAATATTCACTGACAATGACCTTGAGACAAGTCGATTCCCCTCTGAACCCGCTTCCTCACCTATAAAATGGGACTAAAAATACTCCCCACACCTCATGGTGTTTCTGTAGTAAAAGCAAAACGTTTTTGCCCTGTAAACTTTGCAAGCACTATTATTGTCTATGTAGTGAATTTCAGTGTAGACCAATAAATGGTTTTTTCATTTCAGTTTTTAAAAATGTTTTAGGTTAGTTTATTCTTTAAGTGTCCATTCCAGAAACCTCTTATGACAAAACACACACTCAAAACATCAGTCAGCTGTCAGCTCTATTACCCAAGTATGACTGTAACAGTTTCTGGCACAGCCACTGAGAGCCAGGAGTTTCCAAGAATTTCATCGAATTAAAATACGATAAGTTTAATTACTATTTTCAATACTCAACAAACACAACCACCCATAACCAATCAAATGTTCAGAAACAACTGAATTGATGAAGTCTAACAAAAATGTGCAATATCATGGGCGGTGTTTTTATTGTCGAAAAATAGCCTTTACGAGAAAAAATTACAAAAATAACAGCATCATTCTACAAATACCACACCAAACTCAAAAAGCTTCCAAAAGCTAGTCCATGATCTCCAAGATGCCAGATTTCAGATGTGGGGATTTGGCCAATTTTACATGAGATTTTGAGTAACTTACCCTTAACCTCAGGAAATATAAGATTATAACAGAATATAAATCTGTGCCCCCCCCAAAGTCTTACAATTATATAGGGATTTAAAGTTGCAAAGTTCTTTTTTAACAATAATAGCTAAAATGTATATGGTACTTACTATGTGCTATGTGCCATGCACCATGTTAAGCATTTTACAATAATTATCTCATTTGACCCTCAGGACAATCCTGGGAGCAGGTGCTAGTATTATCCCCATTTTATTGATGAAGAAACAGAGGTCAACAGAGGTTAAGTGACCAGGGTCAGACAACTAGTAAGTGTCTGAGGCAGGAGGTGAATTAAGATCTTCCCAATTCAGGCACTGTGCCACCTTCACATAGTTCATCTCATGTGTGACCCAATTATCACCATGCCCACCATAGAAATAGGGAAGTTGAGGCTTAGAGGTTAAGTGACTTGCCCCAAATCACACAGCTGTTAAGTGTCAGAGACTAGATTCAAACCCACATTTTCCTCATCCCAATTTCAGCATGTAATCTACAGAACCAGATAGCTGCTAAAAAGTAAAGGGGAAATGGGATAACTGCGATTCTAATATAAATTAACATGGACTGCTTCCTGATGGTTTCCGTTTCCTCAATAGTAAAAAATGAGCTTAGACTGGATGGTTTCTAATGCCCCTTGCCTTAAGCCTCAGAGAGTCTTAAAATAGTATTTTTAAATTAATAATTCACTTGTATAACTCCCATGAACTACAACCAAGGGTTAAAGGATCTCTTGACTGCTAATGGCAAAATCAGATTCAAAGCTCATGAGGGAAGAGAGAAACGGGGAGCTGTCAGACACCCCTCACTGGCATCCCAACGAGGGGCTTCAAAAACAAACAGACAAGACAGCAGGAATCCAAGAAGATTTCTTAAACCTAAGGGCTGGTATGTGGTTAGGCACCAGGTGTCAGACATGTGCCCCGGCCCCCCACCCGGATATTTCTGTTTCCAGGCATACTCCCTGGGCTCAGACAAATTTAACAGCTGCTCTGCAGACAGAACCCAAGCTGGGTGCCCAATATAAACCCCAAGAAATGGCTTGGACCCCATTCTTAGGCCAACTGTCAGTGAACAGGTCGAGGGGCTCTGGAGCCAGAAGTGAATTCCCCCCTGTGAGCACACATCTGCCTAAAGGCTGACAGTCGGTATAAAGAAGGATAGCAAATCTGGTGTCTGTGCTTAAGGCAAGGTGTACAGGAGGACTCCTCTGTAGGTGGAAAGGGTGCCCATCTGGACCAACACCAACCACTGAATTTCAATCTTAAATATGACCTTAACTAAAATTTAAAGACTCATTCAAAACATTATAGATATGCTCAAATAGAATTGAAGTAGGATGAAAAGGGCCCATGTGGATGTAGCAGAAAACTACCTCTGTCTGGAGTCAGGGAACCTGCCTTTGAATTCTGACACTGATAAAGCCAAAGTCAGGCAAGTCACAGAGAATCACAGATTTAGGGCTGCAACTGAGATCCTAGTGTCCACCAAGTTCAGCCCTCTCATGTCACAGATGAGGGAACTGAAGTGAAGAAAAATCAAGTGACCCTGAAATTATCGGCCACCAAAGCAGAAAATGAGCAGAGGTGAGACTGGAATCCAGATTCTCTGATATCCTCTGACACCTTCCTGGGGCCTCACTTTGCTCACCTGTAAAATGAGAGGTCTGGAGATGTACTCTGGAATCCTCATCCACCCCTCTTTACACAGCATCATAAAGGAAGAGGGTTCTGTGCATTTGTCTGAGAATAACATAGGAAAGTTTTGTGGAGAACATTCCCTGTGGAGAGGGCTAAGGTTTCATTCTTTGGAGCCCTTGGTGAAGCTAGTCTGCACATGAATGTCACTGGAAAAAAGATTAAAAACAAACAAAGGTTTAATATCCAACAGTTAGAAAATAATAACATGATAAAGAAACAATAGAGATGTTAAGGAGCAGATTTTTATTTTTTAGAAGAAGCCAAGAATGGGGCAAATGAGAGAAGACTTTGATCCTTGAGCAATCATAGGAATGAAAAAAGGACAAAAACAAAAGAATGAAAGGATTCAGAAGGTCTCTGATCAATACAAGGAAACCTCTCACTTTATTAATATCACTCTCTTTAATTAAAAAAAATCAAGAGGAGCTTGCATAAGCTATAAGAACATACCTCAGTGAAGAAACTTTTTTTTTTAAATGCCATTAAAGTTACTGATTTCCCCCCAATCATTAGTGCTCAAGCTGTCTTGCAAAAACTCCAAATTTGCTTCTCAGGGTATCTGTATTATCCTTCCAGCCCCAGTAGAGTGTAAACTCCTTGAGGGCAGGACAATTTCTTTCTCTTTGAATCCTAGACTCTTAAGCTCAACTTCTAGCACAAGGCATTAACTAGATAAATGCTTACTGAATTGAAGTATGGGTTTGGAGCAAGTAGGGATCTTAAATACCAATTAGTCCAACTCTTTCATTTTACACATTTACACATTTTACACATTTAACTGAGGCTGAAGTGGGGGATGGGAAGGAGGACTGAACAGTGTAACATCACAGGGGTAGGAAGCTATAAGTGACAGAGCTGGGATTCAACTCTCGGTCTTTGGATTCCAAATACAGAGTCCTCTCCAGTAGTCTGTGCTTTCCCCTCTAACTTCCAAGCTGTCGTTCCGCAGAGAATCAAAAGTATAAAATTGTAAATAGGAACGCTGGTCTTGTACCAGCTTGCCTAAAATTTCATCCAGAAAACAAGGATCTTTCTTTAAAAAAAAACCACCTCATATGTATATATATGTATATGCATATGTATACATATGTATATATATGTATATGCATATGTATACATATGTATATATATGTATATGCATATGTATACATATGTATATATATGTATATGCATATGTATACATATGTATGTATGTATGTATATGAGTGTGCATTTTTATATATATACATATACATATATATGGTGTTTGCTTTTTTAAAGACAAATATGAGCGCTGAGACCAAGACCAAAGGAGAAATGACCTAAATAATGAAACCTTCTACTCAACCAAGATTTAAGAAGGAGAAGCGGGGCAGACAGAGCAGGTGTCTGGAGCACTTTAAGGTTTGCTGTATGTTATCTCATTGCATCCCCCAAACTTGTGAAGATCACATCAGGCAGCATTCCTAGCGCTTGCTAACTGCTATATGAACGCTAGCCATTATCAGAAGTAATAGGGGTAGTAGAGAAAACTGGGTGAATTACTAGTAATATCCCCTTTTTATAGAAAAGAATGCTAAGATCAATTAAGTGAATTACCCAGGGTCACAGTTACCACGTGCCTGAAGCAGGATTTGAACTCCAGTTTTCCAGACTCTAACACTCAATTACTCTCCCACCTATTGGCTCCAGGTAAGTCATGTAGCCCTCTATTATACCTACATCCATCAAGGCTCTTGGCTTTATTTAAGTGACAGACCAGCTGATATCTGCTGCCACACTTCAAGATCCCCCTTGGCACTTAGCTGTCACCCACCTGATAATCCACCTCCTTATCTACCCATCTCCCTCAATTCCTACTTAATATCATTTCACTCCCCCAAAGTTTTTATACCGGTTTTTCCTTAAGGATAAATAACATTTCAATGGACCGTTAAGGTTAACAAAGTACTTTCCCCTCAGAGACCTCTCTTGTCTAAAACTGTGATCTACTTGAGGACAAGGAACCTCTATTCTATTGCACCCTACAATGGAGAAGCCTGAAGCTCTACATTCAAGAAACACTTTAGGCATCACAGCATAGTGGATAGGGGGCTAGCCTTGGATTTGATGACCATAAGCTGGTAAGTCACTTAACCTCTATGACCTCCATGCAGTAAAATGAGTCTTGTTATCTGTTGTGTTTAACTCACAGGTTTTGTTTTGTTGCTTTTTTTTAGAGGGAAGAAGGTTGGGCAATTAGGATGAAGTGACTTGCCCAAGGTCACACGGCTAGTGTTAAGTATCTGAGACCAAATTTGTACTCAGGTCCTCCTGACTCCAGGGCCAGTGCTCTATTCACTGCACCACCTAGCTGCCCCCAGGTTTGTTTAATATTCAAACTCAATAATAAATGCAAAGTGCTTTGCAAACTTTAAAAGGGAAATTATTAAGCACCTATTATTTCCAGCATCGTGATCCATGCTTTTAACAATTCTCTCATCTGATCCTCACCTGGTTGGTAGGCGCTGTTATTATCCTAGTATCACAGTTGAAGAAACTGAGACAAGAAGTGATTTGTCCGGGATCACACAACTAGTATCTGAGCATAGATTTGAACTCGGGTCTTCCAGACTCTAGGCCCAGAGCTCCATCCACTGTACCACTAGCTGCCTAAGCACTAGTGAATGTAGATTATTATAAGTACTTACTGGAACTATACCATTCCTTTCCTATTTTCATGTGCATATGGTCTTGCCCTCACTCAATCACTACAGAGGCAACATAACATGCTGTCAACAGTAAACTGTCTATCAAAAGGTCTGGGGTCAAGCTCTTGTTTGACAAATCCCTAACCAAGTAACACCAATTCAACCCCCTTCCCCATCCAAGAAACATACTATGATAAAAAAACAAGACAACCCCTATCTGTTCAATAAACCCTCTTAATGCTTGTTGAAATCTTAGAAATTTTTAATCAAGTTTTCTGATGCCAGAATCAATTATGGGAATTTTTTTTTTGTAGAATATACCCTATTAATTGGAACTAATCCTTTTAAAACAAATAAACAAGCAGTTCTTCAAGGGAATTAACAGTGATATTTGATTCATTACAAATGTTTGATATATACAGTACTTTTTATAAAATGAGATGTGCTGGAAATCAATCCTTGTAATTAGTTTTTTTTTAATAAAAGGTCAATTATTTAAAATAAAAAGACAACCCCTATCTGCCAGGATATAACAAACTAATAAGATTACAAGACATACAGTGTATGAGAAGAACAAAGGAGAAATCCATTCTTCACCCTCCCTCATTCCACACTTCTAATCAATTTCGAAGTCCTGTGGATTCCACCCCACAGCATCTATCACTGCGAACCCCTTCTCTCCACTCACCTTGCCACCACCCTACATCGGATCCTCACTCTCTTTTGCATAGGCTATTGCAATAGGCTCCTAATTAGGCTCCCTTCTTCAAGTCTCCCCCCACTCTAGAATCCATTGGTTTCCATAGTGGCATTCCTAAAACAAAAGTCTGACCCCACACTCTCCTCCCCAAATTTCAGAGGATACCTATTACCTCTAAGTCAATAACAAACTTTTCTATTCTGCATTTAAAGCCCATTCTCCCTTCTAGCCTCATCCCCCACTAAATTGTGAGCTCTGACCTAGACCTAGAGAACAGAAGGCATCTGTCTTGCCTTTGTATTCCAGACACTTAGCATAGTACATGGCACATGGATAAATGGTGCTTAATCAAAGTTTTTTCACTGACAAGTCCAGAGAAACTGGACTTCCTGCTGGTGCTCACACAGATGACCCTATTTCCCACCTCTGTCACTCCTCTCTCTTCCCCTTGGAATGCCAGCAATGAAGTCATGAAGACCTGAGTTCGGATCCTGAATCCAATGAATATTAGCCTAAAGAGGATGGTCAAATCACTTCCCCTCTCTCAGGGCTCCCAGGCAATTTTTTTAAATTTCTTTTAAAAAATCTTTTATTTATTTATTTGTTCTTAATTTTCAACATTCATTTCAACAAGATTTTGAGTTACAAATTTTCTCCCCATCTTTCCCCTACCCCATCAAGACAGCGAGCCTACTGAATACCCCTTTCCCCAATCTGCTCTCTCATATCCTCCCCTATCCAACCCCAACTTTTTAGTAGGGCAAGATAGATTTCTATACCCCAGTGCCTGTATATCTTATTTCCCAGATCCCAGGCAATTGTTAACATTATAAATTACAGATCAAGAAAGTTTCATACTAGAAGTTCTCTTTGCAGATGAAATCACAGGTCCAGACAAAAACTAAACAAAATTTGTCCTATTTCATGGGATTTATTTTAGCACATTTGAATGAATTAATGTAAAGGCCTGCAAATATAAGGCTGCATGTAAGAGCCTTGAATATTTCCCCTGGTTCATAATGTATTAGACTCCTAACCCCTAGAGACCGGAATCATTTATTCTCTACCATGTACTCTGGCCTCAAGGGACCCAAAGCTAGTATAATGCACATTTCAAGATGGCCACACATGTTAACCACTTTTAAAGCAGTGATTTAAACTCCTATAGACAGTTAGCTGTTTCTGTGAATCCCCTTTTTACATCCAAACTGTTTAAGAAAGTCAGGGCACAGCTATACTTGATGATATGGGCTGTTCT
This sequence comes from Pseudocheirus occidentalis, assembly GCA_028646575.1. Classification (NCBI taxonomy): domain Eukaryota; kingdom Metazoa; phylum Chordata; class Mammalia; order Diprotodontia; family Pseudocheiridae; genus Pseudocheirus; species Pseudocheirus occidentalis. Next base: position 77,591,502 of record CM053601.1, on the reverse strand, counting down.
TTGCACTATCTCCTATCTCTGGAATGTACTACCTAAGTCATTCTCCGGACCTCAGTTTCTCCATCTGTAAAAGGGAGTGCATAGGACATAGACCTGTAATTCCATTGGTATAGTAAACTCCCTCTGCCAATCCAGGTCAACAACTTTTCTGCATTTTACAGTCTTAAATAGTTGTCTAGGGCAGAAATGTCAAACAGGAGGTATGAGGTATTGCCTAGTGTGTGCAAACCAGATTAAAATGTAACTGGGAAATATTTAACAAAATAAATAAAAACATAACACAAAATCATTTTCAGTCTTGTCTGACTCTTTGTGACTCCGCTTGGGGGTTTCTTGGCAAAGACACTGGAATAGTTTGCCATTTCCTTCTCGGGATAATTTTACAGATGAGAAAACTGAGGCAAACAGGGTTAAGTGACTTTCCCAGGGTCACAGAGCAAGTAAGTGTCTGAGGTCATATTTGAACTCAGGCCTTCCTCACTTCAGACCAGGCACTTCTCTGCCTATAATACACTATAGATAACGTTAACATGTGATTTTCTAAGTCAATATGTGGCTGCCGGAGATCTTTACATTTTAAGTCTGACACCACTGGTCTAGAGTGGTGGCAAGTAGCCCAGAGTCACAAGCCAGTACCTATCTGAGGCGGGTCTAGAATCAAGGTCTCCCTGGCTCAAAGGAGCTCTCGTATTTACTATTCAAAGTCTACCTGATGACAGGCTCAATTAAAGGATCTCTAAAGTCCCTTCCAGCTCTAAACTTTATGAAAATGACTTTTCAACTCCCCAAGTTTAGATGAAAGCAAAATCTTCGATAGGACAATCAGATAAAAACAGAGAGGACAAGGTAAGACTATGCTAATTGGGTGGAATGTGTGGCATAGAGCCTTTTTAAAACAATAATTAATTCTTATTAATAAATACAATTCTGGAAGAAAGTAAACTTAAAACTCACTGAGGAGAACTTGGAGAAGTTGAGAAAATGGTAAATTTAGCTAAAATCCTATCCTTTAATCATAAAAAAGATAAACATCTACCAGGAGGCACAGGTGTCCAACACAAAAAGTTCTGATCTCTGAGGACCAGTAAAAAACGGATGGGAACTTTTTTTTATAAGAAAAGCATGTGGCCAAGACAAAAGTGTCATCCCTTTCTTTTTCAGGAAGCTGTGGTAAAGACATCAATCGGTTAAAAAAAAAAAAAAAGGCTCCAGGAAGCAGGATCCTGGAACTCCCAGAGAAGGACGAAAATCTCCACTTAAGTCAAGCTGGTTCTTTCAAGGAATTGTTTTTCCAACAGCGCTAAAAGTTGAGTGAAGAAACAGCTCCTTGTATCAATTACATGGATACTGTTTTTAATCGACTCTGGTGCCCAGGGAAAGAAGCCCTTCGGTGATCTCGATTCTGACATCAGCAGTCCCTCTCCTACGTGACTTGACAGCGCTTCGGAGGCGCCCTAAACACAGTCCTTTCCCGGGTGAGGAAATTAATCAATGGTCTCTCAGCAAACCACCATCTATTTCCTTGCAAAAACAAAACAAAACAAAAACCCCAAACTCCAATGTCATCTCGATTCTGCATTCCTGTTCAGCAAACGAAGGGTCCTACGGAGTTAATCAGTCCCTTGTACGTCTAAAATGCAATTCCTGGATCCTATCCCCCTAAGATTTTCAGTCCTCCCTCCTTCCTCCCCACCCCCTAAGAGCAGGGAGGGGTGTGGCGGGAGGCGGGGGAGAATCCAGCAGAAAAACAGAAAAGGGGAGACGGAAACAAATGAAAAGCAAGGGGCGAGAGGGGTATGGGAGAATCCACAGTGAATTCCAAATTCTTTTTGCTTGTAAAGGGGCAGAGGGGGTGGGGAATCATCTTACTAATAATATGCGTGTGTACCAGACTATAAGACTTCAAGATGCATATTCTAAAGAAGAGCTTCTCTTCCCGGCTCCATAAAAAGGGGATTTTTAACAACAACAACAACAACACACTAACAGCCTCTTAATTTTTTTTTTTTTTCCGCCCGGAGAACTCCCGATTCTGGATCCTACGGCTTTGGGTCTTGGGGTTTAACCAGTAAATGACGTAGTTTTCAAGAGGGGAGGGAGGAAAGTTGCTAGAGAAAGTCTCACGTCCGTGTGCGTGTGTGTTCATGCGTGTGTGAATGTGTACGCACTTGTGTGTGTGCATGTGATTGTGTATGCGAATTTGTGACTTGTGTGTGCCTGTGTCTGGCCAGAGAAGGTGGAGGGGGGCCCTGGCTGAGGGTGGAAAAGCAACAGAAGCGGCCGAGCTTGGGATCTAATTTTAAGACAAATCCCAGGGCGCACTCTCACACACGCATAGTCTGCGGCCGCCTCTGCCCCCGGGGGAGGGGGGGCCCGGGAGGAGGACGGAGAGGGAGGGCGGAGGGAGAGGCAGAAGGCGAGCGCCCGCCCGACGGCCGGCTGGCTGGGGGTGGCCAGGGCCGAGGTGCGAAGCACGCTCCAGGTAGAGCGCCGCGCGGTACTTACGTAACGCTTCAACTTCTTCTCCGGGGGGGATTTTCGGAGCCATCCCGAGCAAACCACTTCGCCGCCGCTCATGGTGAGCGAGTGTCTCCCGGACTCCGCCGCCGTCGCCGCCACTAAGTCTTGCGAGGGTGGGGGAGGCGGGCGACTGGGGGGGCGGCCAGCGGCAGCACGGGCGGGCCGGACCCTCGCACGCCCTACGGCCGCTCCGGCCTCCTCGGACGGCCCGGGAGGAAGGGCAGGCAGGCGGGAGGAGAGAGGGAAAGGAGGACGCCTGTGCGGGCTCCCCAGCAGATGCGGAGAGGAGCGGCTCTGGAATGAGCCGGGGCTGGCCGGGGAGCGCACTCCCCCTCCTGGGCTCTGCTCTCTTTCTCTCGTTCCCTCCCTCCCTCCTCTTTCCTTCTCCCTTCCCCGCCCCCCGCCCCTGTCTCTGCTCCCGGCTCACACAGACATGAAAGGAGGCTCCGACGGAGTCCGCCCCTCCCGCGCCTCGGCCGCCGCCGCCGCCGCCCAGCCTCCGAGGCCGTCCCGCTGCCTGGGCGCGGGGGACGCGCGGGGAGCAGCGAACCGGAGCTCGACCTCGAGCCCGCTCCCCGCCGGCCCGCCTGCAGCCGCAGCCCCCGGGCGCGCCCCGCTCTGGGCAGGCACCCCTGCGTGACTAGCGTCTACTGGAGACTCTGCCTGGAGCCCAAGCCCGAGCCCCTGGCCTCCCCACTCGCTCCACCCCCTGCTGGAGAGGCTGCACTGCACACACTTACACACACATGCACACTCGCACTCACACACACACAGACGTGCACAAAAGCACCCTCCCTCCCGGGTTCCCAGTCTCAGTAGCCCCTAGTCTACTCCTCCTTCCCAGGCCTTCGGAGAGGCAGGCAACCCTAAATGCGCGCAGTGGCTTGGGGAACTGGGGAACCACCAAAGTTCCACCGTTCGAACTCGGGGCCCCGCAAGACCCTGGAGCGGGGATTGGCTGGGGGAGAACCGCCCTGGAGCTGGGGAGGGGCTGGAGGGAGGAATTCTCCCTTCTCTCGCCTCCTGTGGAAGGTGGAAGAGTGAGGAGGGGGCCAGCAAGCCCCGCTCAGAACTGTTGAGACTCTCCTCCCTCCGTTCCCCTCCTGGGAGTGGATTCCACAGACCTAGCCCTCCTTTTTCCTCCTCTTCCCCCGCCCCTCCACTTTCTCTCCAAGATCCAGCTCCAGCCTAGGAGTTGGTGACAGGTTGGACACACACTCCGCCACCCCACCCCCAATCCTCCCCCTCCCCCTTCTGGCTCTCCTTTCTCCCACCCCCTGCCTTTTCCCACTCCCTCTTCCTCTCTTTCCTCCTCCCCTTTCCCAAGTTTGGCCCCGGGTGGCTGTTTCTCTCCCTGTCCGGACTGAGAGGCCAAGACTTTCCCTTGAAACTCAGCCAAAGCCCTTTCAGCTCAACAACAAGGGCAGAGCAGAGAGACAGGAGAGAGGAGAGGCACTCTGGGATCTGTAGTCCGGGAATGGCGAGATGTCTGTTTCCTTTCCTCCCCATTTCCCCGATGCGCAGAAGGACACTTCTAGAGAGCCTCTTTTTGCCTTGAAAATTGGAGGCCAGCACCCAACCAGGCAGGCTCACACTGATAAGAGGAGAGGAGGAGGGGCTGGGGGAAGGAAGACGCTGAAATGAGAAATCTCAGTTTTTGCCATCCGGATCGTTTATTTAACCAAGTTTTGTGGGGGGCGAGGGGGGCAAGGGGGGTGTTAATGTGGTTGAAAGGAAGTTTTGGAATTTTCTCTGGGGAAGAATGTACAGAACGGCCCAGAGTAGGTTATCCGAACTGTTGGGGGCTGGTGTCTCTGGCCGTGGGTGGAGGTGGGAGGGATAGCGTAGAAAGAATGAGACTTGCTCCCGGGCCAGCAAACAGAAGATGCCTGGTGGTTGGCCATGGTGGGAATTTTAAAAAAGAAAAAAAAAAGTTTTTTGGAGGGAAAGAGCGGGCTAATTTAAATTTAACTAAAATTAAACTTTAAAAAATTAGTTGATTTACTGAGTAGAATCATAAAATTTTAAGAGTTGGGAAGAGAGACCTCAGTGCGCCAATCCACAGCAACGATAAGATCGGGTTAAGTTAGGTTTTTCTGTGTGGCAGAAACACGGATGCTTTGGAATCAGGAGAGACCTGTAGTCCAAATCTTGCCTCTGACAGTAGTTCTGTGAGCCAGTTTCCTCAGCTGTAAAATGAAAATAATGATACAGGTAGCATCTCCCTTAGAAGGTTGTTGTAAGGATCCAATGAGATCATGCATGTAAAGTTATATGTAAGCCTGAAAGTGCTAATTAAAGGTCAGCTATTATCATTTTAGTGATATTTTATGATCATTCACCTCTGTGATCAATTTCTTGCCATTTCTCTTTGCTTGTACTGGCTGAGAACCAACTTCTAAGTTTTTGAAAGAACGAATTGTACCTAATGTTTATGGTTTGTGCTAAAGTCCATTTCATAATAATGAGGTGTTTTGTTTTGTTTTTCCTGTTGTTAATACTCATAAACCTGGCTTTTAAAGACTGAAAATTCCAGCTCATATAATGTGCACTTTCTCCAATTTATTTTGTATCTTGAAATACAAAGCATCTAATAAACTTTAGAATTGTAGATTCAACCAAGAAGCATTTATTGGATGCTAGGAATACAGATGTGAGAATGTCCTTGTCCTCCAAGAGCTTACATTCTGAGGTAATACAGTATGTTCACAGATAACCAAAAATTGTATAGAGGCTGGACTGGTGGTTTCATTGGGGTAGGGAACCTCTCTTTACCAGTGCAGGTTAACAGCTTCTCTGCAATTTATAGAAAGTTGCTTAGATCATGACTTGCCTACTCATTAAGTGACTTCTGGAAACACAAGTCCACCATTCAGAGTCCCACAGCCAATATGCATCAGAGATAAAATTTAAATACATGTGTTCATGGTTCTGTTTGCCTTAATCCACTGGAGAAGGAGCTGGCAAACCACTCCAGTAACCTTTCCAAGAAAATCTCATGGACATTATGGTTCAGGGGGTCCAGAAGAGTCAAAAACAACTGAACAATGACAACAGTAACAGTTCCCAGCTCTGAGGTCAGCTAGGACTCCTACTCTCATATATAAAGTGTATGTGTATGTGTAAGTGTGTATATATGTGTTTGTGTATGCCTAGAAACACGTGTGTGTATAGTTCAGTCGTTTCAATCCTGTCCTACTCCTTGTGCCCTCATTTGAGGTTTTCTTGGCAAAGATACCAGAGTGGTTTGCCATTTCCATGTATGTATGTGTTTACATGTATACATACATACATATATATGCATGTACATATACATATATATGTATATATTAAATAGGAAATTATCATGTGGGAGGACAGTAGCTTGAACCAACCAGGGTGATCAGAGAAGGCTCTTGAAAGTGGCATTCTTAGAGATAAAAGTGTCATTATCATAGATCATCATACATTTCAAAGAACATCTATGAAGTATGTACTCTGCAAAATACTCCTAAGACCTGGGTATGAAAGATGAAAAACAAGAAGTTTATAAGTGAGTAGAGGAGAGAGATAAGGAAACTGAAACCTGTAAGGATACAGGGGTGGGGAACTTGTAGCCTCAAGGGTAGCCCTTTGACTGGATCCAAACTTCATAGAACAGATGCCCTTAATGAAAGGATTTGTTCTGTAAAACTTGGACTCAGTCAAAGGACCTAGAAGGCTACATATGGCCTCAAGGCCTGAGATTCCCCACCCCTCGATTTACAATTTGTTCAAGGTCACACAAGGTCTAATTGACAGAATTAGAAGTTTTGAATTCCCATCTTCTGACTTTTATACTGATTCCCAAAATAAATATTCTTCACTTAGTCTTTCTGGGCTTGTTTCTTCATCTACAGAATAAGGACATTGGTAATTACTACCTTTGAGATTTTTGGACAAGCTACTTCATTTGCCTGATTGGACATCACATCCTCTCTGGCTCTCTATTTCCTCATCTGTTAAGTGAAGGGTTGAACCAGATGACCTCTAAGGACCCTTCCATCTGTAAATCTCGTGATCTGGCAACTGAGATTCCATGCTGGTAAGCCAAAATGATTTTTAAATCGTGTATAAAGATTCTTACTAGAAATCATCAAGTTGGAAATTATGCAAACATTTTCTGTCCTGTGCTGTCCTTGTCATATACAGCGTATAGTACTTTTGCACACCAAACATAGGGAGCAAGTGGTTAATGCAAAGTACTGAGGCCTGTCTGCCCAGATTTTGAGGAAGAATGGGTGGGGATCCTAGGTAGGGACCATCGCTGTATAGGGAGGGGAGATTAACCACACCCATTGTATAAAGGAATTTTAGAGAACTTTTCAGTGTGAAAAAAAAATTCGTCCTCTGCAGTACTATGAAACGCTGATCCCCTATTATTTTCTGGTTCCCAAATAAAATAACCTCATTCCAGTCTACACAACCATTGCATCTAAAGATTTGTCTGAGAGGCAGCTAGGTGGTTGTGGCAGATAGAGAGCAGAAGCCTTAGAGGGAAGAAGAGATCTGAGTTTGAATTCTCATTTAACCACTCTTAGTAGTTTTCTCATCTCTAAAATGAACATATCAATAGTATCTGCCACTTCCCAGGGTCATTATAAGAATCAAACAAGAGAATATGTAGATAGATATTTATGTATACATAAATGTATCATGTCTGTTTCTATTTATGATATATCTGTACCTATTTAAAAATTTCACTTCACCTTCTTTCTCTTTGTCTTTTCAACAAATTCCTCATAGATCTACATAGATCAGATTTACAATTACCTTGTCTCTGATTCCATAGATAAGTGAAGCATCTCATGAAATGACAGTCAAAATTTGCCCTCAAACTACTAGCCTTAGGTCAATAGATAAAGATAGATCTAGTGCTTTGCAAACCTTTATGTTTTATATAAATGCTATCTTTATTATGGAATTCACCAGCTTTTTTTTAGTTCCCCTGTTGTGAGCATTCAATTTTGTATTGGCTTATCTGTGGACCAGCTGTCTCACCCTTCCCTCTGCCCAACCCCAAACTACACATCCAAGGCAGAAACAGTTTTGGTTTTGCGTCTGTATCTTCTAGGATAGTGAATTTAAAACAGTAGATAATTTTATACTTCTTCAGTTAATTTTGGATTTAATTTGGAATTGGAATTAGTTAATTTCAAATAGTTAATATCAGTGTGTTTGTTGAATTAATCTTGCATAGACTATATCAAATTCACATGTGCTTTTTAAGAGCCTCATTTTTAGAGACTGAAAGACAAGGTCATTGAACACGAAATTCTATAGTTTATTCAGTTTATTAGACATTACCATAACATATATAATAGGATTATACAGGTCAACCAATTTCAAAATAATATTTATTCTGCTGCTTGACTAGTTCCCATAGTTAAGTTTATCATCCTGAGCTCTAGGCAGTCCAGGGTTATGTTTCTGTGTTTCCATCTTAATAAAATTTCATTGTAATTCTGAATCAATCAATTAAACTAAAAATCCTTATCAGTTCATCAAATATTATTTTTACATAAACTGAGAAAACTTTTCTGAATTAAAGTTACTCATGTCCTCCCATATATTAAATCCCTTAACCTCCTACAATTAAATAAATATAAAAATAATTGGATATAAAATTTATTAACAGTGATCAAACAGACATAGGTAATTATTTACAACATTTTGCCTGTGAGAGCAATCATAGCTAGCATTATAGATAACCAACAGAATACCTGCAGATGACGTCTCCTTACTTTTGGAAACACAATTCCAACATTGGGTTTAACTGAAGATACTACTTAAGGTCTTCTCAAGAATAGTTTTCATCCTCTTATCAAGACTAAATTTAAATGGTTTCATCAAGAAAGGAGACCTTTCCATCCTCTATGTTTTTTCAACCATAACGAGAAAAGTTTTCCAGCTTCTCTCGTGCTCATCTTAATTTCTCTCTCTAGGCTCACTCATAACCTTCTCTTTATAATGTTTCCTCATAAAATAATAGTTGACAGTTATAAAAAAAGAAAGAAATTTTAATTCACCTCCTTTCTTTGTCTTCTTAACAACCCCCTCATAATATATCTTTTTGTTGTTCAGTCATTTCAGTTGTGTCAGTCTCTACGTGACCCCATTTGGCATTTTCTTAAGCTCAATTTCACAGATGAAGAAGTTGAGGCAAAAAAGGTGAAGTGGAGGTGGCTAGGTGGCACAGTGAATAGAGCACCAGCCCTGGAGTCAGGAGGACCCGAGTTCAAATCCGGCCTCAGACACTTGACACACTTACTAGCTGTGTGATCTTGGGCAAGTCACTTAACCCCAATTGCCCTCCAAAAAGCAAAAAAAAAAAAAAAAAAAAAAGGTGAAATGACTTACCACAGAACTTGTAAGTGGCTGCGGTCAGTTTTAAACTCAGGGCTTCCTGACTCTAGGCTCAACTCTCTATCTGCTGTACCACCTAGCTGCCCCTCACATAGATTCAGTTTTAAAATATATTGTGGGGCAGCTAGGTGGCACAGTGAATAGAGCACCAGCCCTGGAGTCAGGAGGACCCGAGTTCAAATACAGCCTCAGACACTTAATACTAGTCGTGTGACTTGGGCAAGTCACTTAACCCCAATTACCCTCCAAAAAAAATTTTTTTTAAATATATATATTGTGCCTGGTTCCATATGTAAGTGAAGTCCCTCATGAAATGACAGTCAAAACTTGTCTTCAAACTATCAACGCTGGGTTTTTTTTTGTTGTTTTTTTTGAAACATGCCATTTGGCTCTGAAAGATACAGTAAAAATATGTGTAGTGTCTGAGAGAACCTAGTGAATCAGGAGTAATAACATTATAACAGTCAGAGATTGAATGGACCATAGAGATCATTTGGTCCAGTCACCTTATTTTACCAGTGAGGATATTGAAAGCTAGAAGTTAAATGACTTTCACAATGTCACATAGACAGTACAGTGGAAGATCTTGAATTACAATCCTGGTCTGGCTTCAAATCCAGTGTACCTTTTAAAGCTAATTATTGGGGGGGGGGGGGGGAGGAGACAGTTACTACTAATAAATTTCTTTAAAAAAAATAAAATTTGACATTTGCATGTAACTTTTACATGAGTATCCTAAAATGTCTCCAGATTTTAAATCATTAGCACATTGTCATGAATTTTAAATTTAGTGCTCAGAAATGTCTTAAAATTCTGATATTTCCAAATTGACAGGGAGGCTTACCTTCTCTCCATAAAAGAGTTAGACTTTAATATAGTCTAGAGACAATTACATCTCTCAGATTTGTCACGGATTGTTACAGACAGAGAAAAGGAATCATGAAACTGGAAACAACATACATGTATACATATTACATCTTCATTACAGTTAGTAACTACATTTCAAGGTATGAATTGTTAGTTTGCTAGCCTCTAGTCTACTTTCAATCTTATAAATCACATGTGAATACTATAAAGTTATTTCCTAGGGTACATTTTGGGTAGATTCTTCATGGTGAATCTTTAGAGGAAAACAGGGACAATATATCAAGGTGCAAGATAAAGAAAATACACTAATTAGATCATAGACCCTCTGAAGTATTGAAAAAATATCCTTTGGTGGTCTTTTCGGAAAGAACCTGGCAACATCTAAAAGACGTAGTTTGAAGGAGACAAGAATTGTTTTCTTCCCACCCTGGGAAAAACTAGTGAACTGTCAAGGGATTGGTACTCTTGAGATATAGAAGATATTTTGTGTTTTTATTATTATTATTTATCTTTATTCTTAATCACCAAGTAAAATGACTGTTTATGTGTAGTAGAACAGAAAAAGAAAATTGTGTATTAAACTGAATCTCTATTAAGTACATTTGCTTTTCTTTTAAAATATATAACACATTCAGTGTGTGATTTTCAAAGCTATCCTGCTTGTTTATGTTCTTATACTCTATTCTCGTGTGTGTGTGCGCGCGCGCGTGTGTGTGTGTGTGTGTGTATTTAAACACTTCAGTAACTCTCATTTTTTAATTATTTCTTTTTTTTTCTTTTGGTTACCCTAGGCTTATCTCTTACTTAAACTTACTTTGCTCTGTATCAATTTGTCCAGCTTCCCAGATTTCTCTGAAACCATCCCTTTTGACATTTCTTATGGTGTAATAATATCCCATTACATTCACATACAATAATTTGTTCCTTTCCAGACACCCCTTTAACTTCTGCATCTTTACTACTACAAACAAGAACTACTAGGCATATTTCCATACACATATGTGTCCCTTTCCTCTACCTTTGATTTCTTTGAAGTATAGCTCCTGTAGTGGTATTGATAGATCAAAGAACGTTTATACATATTTTAGTGACGTTTGAGTATAGCTCCAAAATGCTTTCCAGAAAAGCTAGAATAACTTCCAGTTTCACCAACTGTGTATTAATTAGTATATTCCTGCCCTCCTTTCCTCCAGTAATTGCCATTTACCTTTTTTATCATCCTTGCCAATCTGATTGGTGAGGTGGAACTTCAAAGTTGTTTAAATGTGCATTTCTTTAATTATTAGTGAATTGGAGCATTTTTATGTGATTTTTGATAACTTGTATTTTTTTTTCCCTTTGAAAACCACCTATATGAAATCTGGCCTCAGACACTTGACACATTTACTAGCCATGTGACTTTGGCAAGTCACTTAACCCCAGTTGCCCTCCAAAAAGCAAAAAAAAAAAAAAGAAAGAAAGAAAACCACCTATATGTATCTTTTGCTTCCTATCTATTGGGAAATGACTTGTTCTTATAAATGTGGATGCTTCTTTTATTTCTTTGATAAAAAAAAACTTTTAAAGAAACTTGGGGCTAAAATTAGAGTTCAATCTGAGTTCTGCGTCACAGGCTTTGTCCAAGAAAAGCACTTTGGTTATGAAGGCAGCTCTTGTAGCAGCCCACATGATATGGTAAGAGTTGCTACAGGACAGGAGTTGGTACCTTCATCTACTCTGTCAGACTTGATAGCTGTAACCAGAATGTAGGGAATATCCCATCCTTGGTGGAATTTCGACATAGCCAGTGAAGATGCTTTCCCTTTCTCTTCTTCCTTTAGGTCTAAGAGTTTGCATATATAATCCAGAGGATTTGTGTGTGTGTGTGTGTGTGTGCACGCGCGTGCTTCAAAGTTATTTAATGTATTAACTAGTGCTTTTAAAAGCCAACCCATTCTGGATAAAATCTGATCTGTTTTAACTGTTTTTATTCATATATCTTGTTAACTGCAAACAGAAACTGCAGAAGTGGAAAATGTGTTTGATTTTAGTATTAAAAGAGATACAAAAGGAACAATGATTAAGCTTTGGTCCAAAAGTTCCTCTTGTTTATAATCAGAATTAAATAAAGAAAAAAAATCTTATGGTTCTGACTTAATTGTCTTTAGATAAACTTCTCCAAAAACTAAACCCAACCTGGGATTTCTTTTGTTCTCAATCTAAAATGAGTCAAAGTGCCATTTTGCTGTTTGGGACAAATCTGGGCTGTTCAGTCATGTGACCTTACTCATTTGCCCCCCCTCCTGTTCCCATGCATGTTCAGAAAAACAGAGAAACAGAGAGAGAGAGAGAGAGAGAGAGAGAGAGAGAGAGAGAGAGAGAGAGAGAGAGAGAGAAAGAATTCTCTAAAGGACTGGAGTCAAGAGCAGTAACTAGCAAGTAGAAAATGCCAGGTATAAGGAGAGAAAGTATAGTTCTAACCTTGTCCACATTCCAAAGGTGGAGGCCAGAACAGGTAGTAGTTTTTATCTTACTTTCATCCTCATACTTTACAAGTACAAATTTTACACTTGTATTCAGAGTTGCCTTTACTTCTCCAAAGGTGTATTCTTAAGATATCTTCATCCCTTCTTTGCATGAGAAGGTCAAGTTGCCTGGGTCATATGTTTCCAACCCTAAGGAAAGGTCAACCTATATAAATTATGAAAAGATCACAGGATTTCAAACTCTAAAGGTCTTTGGGTATTAGACATTCTAACCCCCTTGCTTTACAGATGAAGTAATTGATCCTAAGAGAAACAAAGTGACAGCCAGTATCAGAACTGGGGTTTGTTCCCAGGTCCTCCACTTCCAAATTAATTGTTCTTTTGATTTTACTATTACTTACGTCTATTCCTCCTTGGCAGAGAGCCTGGCCAGTCTCTTGGATCAAGAATTGTTTCCAGAAAACACCTGTTAAAATGTTAGGTAAGGAGAGATGCATTATCAAGTACTAATCCCTTAGTATATATTATTTTAGCAGATTAAATAGCACTATTTGGGTACATTTTGAAAGAGAAATGATCAGGCACTGAATGTTGTACTAGGAAATTGGGATATCTGAGAGAAGAGAGGATGAGGCTAGGGATACCACCCCTTTTTGAGACCTTTTCTCATCCCACTTGTTCTAATCACTCTCATTCTTGAAAATTATGATTTTCATATGTAAGTTGCATTTAGAGAAGTAGTAGCATGGGAGTAGTGAATAGACAACTTCCCTTTGAGTCAGGAAGACCTAATTTCATGTCCTGCTTTTGACATATATTGGCTGTGTGTACATAGGCAAGTCATTTCACTTCTAAATGCCTTCCAGGCAACTCTCTAAGACATTATAATTGCAAAAGAGTTGCTGATTTGCATTGATAGAGGACATTTTTGTCACTGTGAGTTCTCTACTCCAATGAAATCACAGGTCTCAACCTCCCTCTGCCCCTCTAAAATAATTGTATATTTATATGTATGTTCATTTCTTTACCTGAATTTCTTCATATATAAAATGGGGGTTTGACTAGATGACCTTTAATATTCCTTCTAGATCTCTGTCTATAGATGAACTATGTTATTCATTTACTCTAAGCTCTTTGAGGGCAAAGATTATTTCATTTTTGTCTTTGTATACCCAATGCCTCGTGTGCAATAGACATTCAACAGATGTTTGTTGAACTTGTTAAATTGACTAAATTGAACTTATTTAAATGTCATTATGCTACATTTTGCTAACAGGAGACAAAACTTTTCCCTATTTTCTGACAACATATTTACTTAGAAAATCCTAGAAAATCAGTAAAGAAACTGTGACAGTAGTTTCAAGAAAGTAGCAGGATACAAAATAAATTTTAGAAAACCAGCAATAGTTCTACATCATAATGACAAAATCCAGGTAGAAATATTAGAGAGAAAATCCATTCAAAACAATCACAAAATGCATATAATATCTGGAAGCCAGTCTACTAATGTACACTCAAGACATTTTGATAGGATTACATGACATTCTATTAAGAATTAGTGAAAAATTATTGAAGGGATAATTATTACTCATAGCTGGGCCATGCCAGTTCACAGAAATGATACTATCCAAATGAATTTACAGATTCATGAATGCATTTACAATCTATGCCATCAAACTACCAAAGGGATAATTTATAGAGCTAAACAAAATAATGAAATTCATTTGGAAAAATAGAAGATCTAGAGTCTCAAGGAAAATGTAAAAAAAAAAAGCAGGAATAAAGATCAAATAGCAATTCTAGACATGAAATTATATTACATAGCTGGAATCATTAAAAATTTGTCTGTCACATAGCATATGAGCAATCCCTCTCTACTTTAAAGAAATAAAATTTTAGGCACAATCATATAATTTTTAAACTGTTAATAAACTGTTATCAATCTGTTTTATCTCAAGGACATCATTAGAAAAGTTTTTTCTAACATCCTACAGACTGCCTTAGAGTTAAATCCCTCATATGATTCAGACATGGCTCTGAAGCTTCAAGCAAATCAGAACCTTTCTTAATCAGCTTTATCTTCAATCTTCTGGCTTTCAGGCATTTAAAAATGCCTTTGCTGCTGACTACAAAGCTGGAAAACATCCCTATAACTACCTTTTAAAAATAAAAAATGTTTTGCTAATGTTTAATAACACTGCCAGTTCTTAATGACCCTTCTCTTCTTGGAACTGTACTTACTTCCAGTAGAACCCTCCCTTATAACAAAGAAATTTGGTTAAGCTAAACAACTGAATACATTGTGCATGCTTGTAGTATGTTTCACTGTCATTCCACTAGAGTAAAAATTAATATTTGTTGTATCTCCCCATCTAGTCCACTGTGTGTCTATGAACACATATGACTGCTCTTTTTTTTGTCTGTTTTTTGTGTCCTTTTTTGATCTTATCTGAATGAATACCTGAAGACAGAATGGACCAGGTTACAGTCTTATGAGCTTCTAAAGGTCAGAAGAAGTAACAGTCATCACAGCAGCAACTGGAGTCAGTAGCAGGAAAAACCTGAGCTGAGCTGTCAGTCCATAAGCATTTATTAAGCAACTACTATATGCCAGGCTTTGTCCTAAGCACTAGGGGTGTAAAACAATCAAAAGACAGTCCCTTCTCTCAAAGAACTCTCAGACTAATGGGGAAAGCAACATGAAAATAACTATGTACAAATAAGCTATATACAAGATTAATTGGAAATAATTAACAGAGAGAAGGTGAAATGGCAAGTTTTAACGGAGTGATCACAGAGTCTTAATAAAAAGTTTTAAGGAGTTTTTAATAGTAGTTAAATTTAACAGCTGGGCTGTCTCTGTGCCAATTAGAAGAGAGAGAGAGCAGCCCCCAATATAGGAAGTGTAGGCTCTTAAATACCATCTTACCCCAATTGGGTTGCTAATCAACATAACTGATCACCAAACCAACTACTACCCAGGTGCAAACAATCTGACACTGGGAAAAAGGAAGTGCTATTACCTTGGCACTCAAATCCTGGTGTTTGGAGAAGCAGGCATAGGGCATGAAGACCCGAGCACGCACAAAAAAAAAGACAAACTACCCAGGCTCGCTCCCAGTCCAGCCCACTGACCCCCATCCCGGGTCCACCTCGAGCCCACCAAGCCTGCCAATTTTCAGTCCCTCAAAAGCCTCACCCAACTGTCTCCTAGCCAATCTCCTGACTCCCATCTTGAGTCCACAGCCCAACCAGTTCCTGGCCATTTCAAAGGCACTAGAATTTAGACAGATCATGAAAGGCTTCTTGTAAAAGGTGGAATTTTAGTTGGGAGTCGAACTCCCAGACTGTGTAGGGCTTTGAACACCAAATAGAAGATTTTATATTTGATCCTAGAAGTAATAGGGAGTAACAGGGAGTTTACTGAGTAGGGCTACAATGGGATGTAACATCTTTAGGATCTGTGCACTTAGGAAGATCACTTTGACATCTGAATGGAGGATAGATTGGAGTGGGGAGATTCCAAATTGGATTAAATGTCGTCCAACTATAAAAATAAGAGAGTTGGAGTCAGTGGCCTCTTTGCTAAATTTGATGTTGTGATCTTTGTCATTCTCTTCTTAGGAGGTTACAGGTTCTCACCATCTTTCCTGAACTATAAACTCAAGGTGGAATCGATGTTGTATATAATCAAATAACCTCAGAATTCACAATCTATATTTCTCTTTATGCCCATTTGAATAAAATCCAAATATGTCCTTTTTGAGGTAACAGTAATGGTATACTTTGGGTGTAGCAGAGTTCCTGAGGGTTTAGCTTTTTAAAACCAAAATAACCTTAGTTAAAATTCCCATACTTTTATTTGGTTCTTTAAGCATTAGGCTGTGTACTACATTTCCCACATTACAGGTCTTTAATTATCCTAGATTTCAGTGAGACATGCAAGTCCTTTTGAAAGTTCATTCAGGTTTATAGCAGCTCTTTCTGTGTCCCACATTATTGTCAAAGAAAGCGTCACATTATTCTCAAAGCATCTACATTAGCATTACAGTCTGTTAGCTAAAAATAAATGGTGTGGATTAAACCATTTAAATTTTCAGTGCAAGAAAAATGAGCACCTCTAAGGAAGTTTCTATTCTGAGGATGCAAAATGATGCACAGTGCTTTATTTGGAGTCATAGACTCTGTTGAAATCCCAGATTCCCACTCATTGCCTGTGTGACCTTAGGCAAATCTGTCTCCCTACACCTCATTTTTCTCATCCACAAAATAGGAGGACTGAACTAGAGGACTTCTTGGTTAGTTAGTTAGTTTTTTCCTAACTGTATCTATGATCCTAAGCAGGAAAGAAGGTTCATCTCACTCATTTTACCACCAGCACAGCTCTAAGAGCCGATTAAAGAAAAATAGTAATTGCTTTATGGTATTTGTAATTCCCAAGGTGGTTCTGTGAATCACAAGGACTCTATAGGTTTCTAGAGTTAGAGGAAAGGGAAAAGAAGCTCTCCTGATTGCTTATGAGCTCATGTTGTGAATCTTCACTATGTTCTTACTCTGTAGATAAAACCTCTTCTAAGGCTGGTGCTAACTCTAAAGGGAGCTAACTCTATGGGGAACATAAAAAACTGACACCTGGGTGGGACAAAACAAACCCCCCAAATTCAGAGGTCTCCAAAGTGTCCCTGGGCTTCTGATGAGGAGGGAATCTTCAATATGAGGGTTACACTCAAAAGTGTGCTGCTGAATTTTCAGTGAGAGCATTTATACTTCAGAAATTGATACAACATTGATACAAATACAACAGATCAAAACTTTTGTTGCTATACAAGCTGCAAAGTCTATACAAGACTTTAGGAAGTGATGGGAAAATACTTAATAATGCAGATTAAATTTATATGGTGTATGTATGCTGCCCCCAAGCTGGTTGTTGAACATTAAGTAGGACACCTGGTTTCGCTTTTTTGTTGTTGTTACACTTTGAATAAGATAAGACTTGCTTGTATCCCTCTACTTCTTGTTTCTAGCCTGAGGTAGTAACAGTGGACAATTAAAGCTTTCTGTGATCCTTAGGCACCAAGATCTGAAGGAAGTTTTCCTTGCAGTTTATAGAATCATTTGATATAACATTGGAAGAGACCTACAGCATCATTCAAATCTCTCATTTTAAACATATAGAAATGGAGTCTGAGAAAGGTAAAATATCTTATCTAGAGTCTCACAGCATGGCAGAACCAGGACTTAAAACTATTTATAATGGGTTGGGGGTTTTTTTTGTCTTTAAAGAGTTCTTGGTGTCATATTAGAAAACTTTAAATGAATATACTTTTTAAAAAATTGAAAACAAGTATATTTTTATTCATTTTTTACATCTAAAAACATCTTTAATCTAATCAGCACTTGTAAACCATCACCAACACTTATTTTTAGAATATAACAACTTAATTATAAAATTATAATAATGGGAATTATTTCAAAATGATAAAAGAAAATAGTGCAAAACATCAAAATGGCACATGAAAGTAACAAAAAATAGAAAATAAACAAGAGAAAAGCTGATAATCATTAAGTGAAAAAAAGCACTTTGAAAAAATAATATATTTCTTTCTAAAGAACATGAAAATATTAGTCTTAACTATTGACTGTAATACAACAGAAGAGTGAGAGGGGCAGGAATGGAAAAGCAAGGAAAAGCAGTCTGTGCAACAATGACCTCCTAGGGCTATGATGTAATCACTAAAGAGAAGCAATGTGGTGTAGTAGCTACAAAGCTGCTCTTGTGGTCAGGGTGACCTGGGTCTGAGTCCTGCCTGTGGCGCACTCATCACTGAGTGACTGACCATGAGCAAGTCACTCCCTCTCAGTGATTAGGCCACTGCCTCACTTTGTAAGTTACAGGTGAGCTGCTTATGCATGTGGAGATGATCCCTACCCCAAACATTCCCGGATCCATACCAAACATAAATAAAATCATGACATGTGTGACGCAATCATTTTAGGTACACACACGCACATACAATTCTGTAAAATTCTGACCTTGAATATAAGGACACTTTGGTTTTTTAAATATTAATTTCTATCACAGAAAAGCTTTTATATGATATTGATGTTATTTGACCCCAATAGCTTTAATTTGATGTAGACTGAGTGGAAGTGTGAATTCTTGCTCATATGTAGTAATGTTTGATTTATTCAATTATTTTTAGTCATGTCCAGGTCTTCATGACCCCTTGTGAAGTTTTCTTGGCAAAGATGCTAGCGTGGTTTGCCTGGTCCTTTTCCAGGTCATTTTACAGATAAGGAAACGGAGGCAAACAGGATTAAGGCATTTGCCTAAGATCATACAACCAGCACGTGTCTAAGGCCAGATTTGAATTCAGGGAGATGAGTCTTCTAGACTCCAGGCCAGCAGTCTATCCATTCTGCTTTCTAGCTGTTTGATAGAAGCAGGTATAAAATTTATATGAAGGCCTAACTGAGAATCACAGAATCTTTGAGTTCAAAGGGATCTCAAAGGTCACTTAGTTCAACCTGATCTGAACAAGAATTCTTTCCACATCATTCTTGACAAGGAATTGGGATAACTAGAGTGCACAGTGGCTAGAGCATAGGCCCTGGAGTCAGCCTCAGATACCTAACGCTGAATAGCCGTCTGACCTTGGGCAAGTCACTTAACCCCCATTGCTTCCTCCCCCCCCCAAAAAAAAACCCAAACAGGTCAGGGGACACGTTGTTGTTGTTGTTATGTCTTTTGTATTTGAAGAGGACCATGGCATCAGGGAAATGATGACATATAACCTTTGCTTGAAGAACTCCAGAGAGAGAGAGAATGGATAAAGGAATCTCACTCCTTCCCAAAGCAGGCCATTCCACTTTTGGATGGCTCTTCTTGCTAAGAAGCTCTTTCCTTCATCAATCCTAAACTGGCCCCTTTGCAACTTCTCCCATTAACTATCTTCCCAGGGGCCAAGCAGAACAAAACGAACCTTCCTCCCACATGCCAACCCTTAATGTATTTGAAAACAGCCATTGTGTGTCTTCCTTCAGTCTTCCCTTCTACAGTATAAATATCTCCAGTTTTTTCAACCAATCCTCCTAAACCATGAACTCTAGGCACTTCACTGTCCTGGTTCCTTTCCTCTATATACTCTCCAGTTTATTAAGATCTTTCACAGAACGTGGCATTGAGAATTGAACACAATGTGGCATTTGTGGTCTCACCAGGACAGAGTACAGTAAGACTATTATTCCTATTGCTTGGTGGCTGTTACAGTCCAGTAAAGGAGAACCTTGCGTTCACTACTTGTAGTTAATTTTTAGATTTATTTGGGATTTCAGTCAGTTTTTTTCACTTTATTATGCATGTTTCAGGCAGTTGGGTGGTGTAATTTATAGAGTGCTTGGCTGAATCAGGAAGTCTTGAATGCGAATCCAAGCTCAGATATTTACTGGTTGTGTGACCCTGTGCAAGTCCTTTAACCTCTGAGGCCTGCCTCAGTTTCTTCAAATGTAAAATGGAGATAATAGCACCCACCTCAGAGGGTTGTTGTCAGGACTGAGTGAGATAATATTTGTAACACACTTAGCTAAGTGTCTGGAACATAGCCAGCACTTGATAAAAGCTTATTTTCTCTCTCTGGTGGTCTGGGCCCCCATTCCTTACCGCATTGGCTTCCTGGGATGCCGTATCATATTGTTGAATTGTGTTGAGCTGTTTTAGTGCCCCAAACCCCTAGATTTTCCCAGATAAACTGCTAGTCATGCTGCCCCCAGCTTGTATTTTTGTGGAGTTGATGTTTTGACCCTGCGTCCAAGACTTTCCATTTATACTTGTTGAATTTAATCCTCTTGGATTCGTGCCAGTTGTCTAGTCTGTCAGGATCTTTTAGATCCTGCCTGTTATTAGCGATCTCTCTCAGTTTAATGTCATCTTCATCTTTGATAAATACACCATTTCCCCTTTATACCAGCCATTGATAAAAAAAAAAAAACAAAAACACGTTAAAACCACATTTGTCCATTGGGTCGCAGAGGCAATCCTGTGGAGACATTCTTCCAAGTTGACATCAAAGTGTCAATGACTAATCTGAACACTGAAACTAAGAATGTTTACACCTAAGACAAGAGTTTTAAAAGATATCTTCAGCTAAAGGGAAGAAACAGATCCCAAGATGCTGGACCAAAGGGATTAATGGTAAGATGTTTTCCTGGAGGTCCTGTAGCTTCTAATCCAATCCAACAAGAATGTATCAGGCACTTAGCACATGGAAGGTGCTGCTTTAGTTAATGAGATATAAAAAGACAAAATTTTTTTAAATAGTCCCTGCCTTCAGGGAGCTAACATTCTCCTGGGAGATGCAATATGCAAATAAATATGTACACAATAACTCTAGAAGAAAGAACTAACCACTGGGAATCAGGAAAGGTTTGTCGTATGAATTGGTAGATGAACTGAAACCTTCAATGAAGTGAAGGATATGAAAATAAGGAGATGAAGCAGGTATTCATTCCAGATGGCAAGGACAAAGCATAAGGACAGAAAAAGAAAATGGAATGATGTGTACAGGGAATAAGAAAAAGGTTGCTGCTGGGGGAAGAAACAGTAGAATTAGGCTGGGATTGTGAGTAGGAATGAGGAAAGAAGCCCCACCATCTTGTAGCTTCCTATTCTAATTATTTTTGATAATTAAAGACTAAGCTCAGTTGTTTCTGTCTGATGAAGCAATAAAATGCTTTCAACACCCTGTAAATTTCAGTTTCCTTTGGCAAAACCCGTATCACCCTACACTCATTTGTCTCTTTTTTAAAAAGAGATATTATTATTGGGATCCTTAAAAATTCTTGACTAAGTCAATGATTTTAAGATTCCAAGTATACTAAGACTGTAGAAAGGTTTAGGCAAGACCTGAAGGTCTGGAGGTCCCTACAAAATTTACATTTTTAGATATTTAATATGTTATTAGATGTTTCCTCCCAAAGAGGCAGTTATATAAGTATCTAAAATGATAGGCACTTTTTTTTTAATGATCAGTAACCTTTTTTTAAAATTCTGTATTGGTAGAGCTGAAGGTAGAGATTTCATAGCATTAAAAAAAATCATTATGCTTCTTTTCCTATTCTATTCTTACTGCCTAGCTGCTACAATAATAGGGAACCCACCATTCAGTCTTATGGCTATCTCTTAGATTAATCTGATGTTTCAGCCAGTCTTTTTTTAACTGTTATAAGTTTTTAGACTTGTATGCTTTAAAAAATATATCAAATATTTCTAATTCAACTGTGGAATACAAATTTATTTATTTATTTGTTTGTTTGTTTGTTTGTTTATTTATTTATTTGCTTTTTGGAGGGCAGTTGGGGTTAAGTGACTTGCCCAAGGTCACACGGCTATTTGTGTGTGTGTGTGTGTGTGTGTGTGTGTATGTGTGTGTTAAGTGTCTGAGGCCGGATTTGAACTCAGGTACTCCTGACTCCAGGGCCGGTGCTCTATTCACTGCGCCACCTAGCCGCCCCTTACAAATTTATTTTAACAGGTTTGTGGTTACTGACTGTTGTTTTTCCTTTGGGGAAAAGTATTTATTCACCCAAGAGCTAATTTTTTCCAAGGAATTTTCTTCTTGACTTCTTCCCATATCTCTGAACCTTAAAAGATTTACCTTAAAACATTTGCCCCTATTCCAGAGAGACAGTCACTCAATCAGACACTTATTAGTTGTGTGACCCTGTGAAAGTCCTTTAACTTCTGAGGTCTGCCTCAGTTTCCTCAAATGTACAATGGGGATAATAGCACCTACCTCAGAAGGTTGCTGTAAGGATCAAATGCAATAATATTTGTGAAGCTCTTGGCTTAATTTTCTAATCAGCTGCCTTTGAGCCCTTAGAGGGTGGCTAACCTGTACAAGATATGTATTAGGAGTGGAACTTAAACTCGAGTCTTTTTTAATCTAACAGTGGCTTTCTGTCCAGACTAGCACATTATCCTCTACAATAGGTAAGGATTCAGTCAATGAAGAGCATGGAGCTAGAAATTCTGAGTCCAAAAGAGCATGAGCAAAGCAGAAAGGAGGATCTGGGACCAGTTTGGCCGGAGTGGAACAGCATGAGTTAAGGCTACAAAAGTCAGCTGGGGCCAGACTGAATACTAGGCAGCAGGAAGCCATTTTTGATTTTTTGAGCAAAAGATGTGATCAGATTTATAGTAAGAAAGATTGTTCTGGTAGCAATGTGAAGAATGGGTTAGACTGCAGGGCTATACTTGATTCAGTCAAAGAGCTGCACTTGAGGACCTAGAGGGCCACATGTGGGCTCAAGGTCACATGTTCCCCACCCCTGAATTAAAGTTACAAGAGAGTGAGGCCAGAAAATCTGTAAGGAGGTCCTTGTGAGAGTCCAGGTAAGTATGTAAGAGAACAAAAAGATGTTCAGAAGAAAACATAAATAAAGAGCTTTGAAGTTAAAGGTTGAATTTATTACGTTTTTACAATAACCCTGAGAGGTAGGTGCTATTATTATCTCTATTTTACAGATGAAAAAACTGAGGCAAATGGAGGTTAAGTGACTTGCCAGGGTCACAAAGCTAGTAAGTGCCTGTGGTTAGATTTGAACTGGGGTCTTCCTGACTCCAGTCCTGGTGCTCTGTCCACTATGGCGCCATCTAGTGGCTCCAGAACGAGGCTATGAGATTCATAGCCACATTTATTATCCTCTTTTTCTATTCTAAGGATATGGAAATGCTCCTTTTTGATGATGTTTGTTAAGTACATTAAAAAATTAAAGAGTAAATAAAAGTTAGTGGAACTCTGGGATATTTGACAAGAAATAATTGAAACAAAAGGGTAAGGGAAGATAAACTACCCAGATTAAAGAAGAGACACTCTCTCTGATATCTAAAAAAAAGCCATACTTCTGGGGCAGTTAGGTGGCACAGTGAATAAAGCATTGCCCCTGAAGTCAGAAGGACTTGAGTTCAAATCCAGCCTCAGACACGTAATACTTACTAGCTGTGTGACATTGGGCAAGTTACTTAACCCCAATTGCCGTACCTTTCTCCCTCCAAAAATACAAAAACAAAAAATATCCACACTCCAAGATCAGAAAAACAAGATAGCTTTAAAAGCTGTGGTTTGATGTTATTATATATTTTAAAAGTAAAGTAAGCTATCTATATATCTGGCTATCTCTAGTTGTCTTTATAGGAGGTAGGTGCTGTTATTGTTCCCATGTTGCAGTTGAGCAAACTGAAGTAGAGAGAGTTTTAGTGACATGCCCAGGGTCCCACAGTTAGAAAGTATTTGGGTCTGAACTGGAACTCAGACTTTCCTGACTCCAGGTTCAGTATTTTATCCACTGCAGCACCTAACTGCCCAGGTGAAGATCTATCTTATCTATCCATATCACCTTTTCTCTACCCAGATAGAAGCAGAGATATTTATATATTATAGAGATGTTAGACAAGTCACTTAACTTTGCTGGGCCTCAGTTTTCCCATCTGTAAAATGAGGGAGTTGTAACTAGATTACCTCTAACATCTTTCCCAGTCCTGATTCAATGATCCTTTGGTGCTAAGCATGATAATAAAGCTTCCTTCTTATGTCTCATCAGAGAGGTGATATATCAAAGAAACAATTAATTCAAGAAAATTATCAAAAGCAAATTAGATAGAAAAAGACATAACAGCAGATATCTTCAGGGATATCTTCAGGTGAGTAAATTAAAATATACATTTAAAGAAATTAAGCAACAATTATCACTGCTAAAGAAATAATAGGAATAGATCAAATAAATGTTTAAAGAAAGTTAAAAATCATTCTAGCAAATCAGATATGATTGCAAAGATGCTACTGTGCAAAAGAAAGGAAGAGATAATGTATAAAATGACCAAAATAGAGAATACAATAGAAAAAAATCCATAGAAACAAGAATCACTAGCCTACTAATGTAAAAAACTGTACACAATGCAGATCAACTAGAAATACTGGTTGTTGTTGTTTTTTAAATTGTTAGTTAGCCATACTGTTGGGAAAAACACAGTCTAAAGTGAGAGATCAAATTATAACAATGTCAGAAGTACAGACATTGTGTAGAAGTGAGAAAAATAAAAAAAATTAGACCTTATTTTCAAGAAATTCTCAAAAAAAATTCCCAGAACTATTGAAATCATCTGATGAAATTCAACTAGAAAGAATCCATAGGACACCCACAAAGAAGAACACAAAATTTAACATGCCTAGACATAACCTAATTAAATGCAAAAAAAAAACTCTTCAAAGATAAGGTTAAAATGCAATGAGTTGCCAGAAGACAGGAATTAATCTACCAAGGAAATACTATTAAAATTATGGTAGACTTTTCAAGAAAGATTATAGAAATTGGAATATAGCATTTAGAAAATTAAAATACTTGGCCCACAGACCCAAAATTGTCTTGCAAACTTGTCAAAATTATCAGCAAAAGTCAGCTTTTTTTAGGATGACTGAAGATAGATATTTGAGAAACAAATTTAGAAAACTTTACAGAAAGACATTTTCACTTTAAGAAAAACTTTGAACAACAAACAAGCCTTCCAGCCAAAAGATAAGTATTTAAAATCACCATCAAGGCCACATAAGATTTTTAAATGGAATGTGCAGATGATTTAATATCAGGAAAACAATGAATATAATACATTTTATCAACAAGAAAAAAAATAAAGACTTCATAATCATATTATTACAGGCAGAGAAAACCTTCAGTGCAATGCAGCACTCATTTGTGTTTTTAAAAAATTAAAAATAGAGAAAAAGAGGTTCTTTAATACTAACTTCTCCTCTGACGTAGGCACTAAGCTAAGCACTTTACAACTGTTATTTCATCTGATACTCCCAACACCCCTGGGAGGTAGGTGCTATTATCATTCACATTTTGCAGTAGAACTAAGGCAAACATAGTTTAAATGTCTTGGCCAACATCACACAGCTAGCAAGTGTCTGAGGCTGAATTTGAACTCAGGTCCTCCTGACTCCAGGCTCAACACTCTATCCACTATATTGCCTCACTCATCTTTCTATAAAAATAAAAAGCATATATTTCAAATAATGAATTAGTATTATATAGGGAGAAGTACTAAAAGCATTTACATTGTAAACAGGTGTTAAAAAGTGATTTCTGTTTTGGGCACTGTTATTTCACATAAGTTTAGAAAATTTGGCAGTAGCAGTAAGGCATGAAAAAACACCCAAAGAAATTAGAATCGACAATGAAGAAATTAAAACTATTTCCGTTTATAGACAACATGGTTGTAAAGTCATTCAGCAAAAAATTAATGGAAGTAATACATGGTATTAGTAAAATAGCAGAATTCAAGATGAACTTGCAAAATCAGCTGTATTTCCATAAGCCACCTCCAAGAATACAAAGAAACATACTGAGTGAATCCTTTAGGCTAGCAATTACATACATTGAATATTTAGGCATTAATTCATCAAGACAACTCCAAATGTATTTTGAAAGAAATTATGGAAGAAAGGAACCCAGAGAAAACTATCCCCACCTCATGATTAGACTGAAAATAGTACAAATGGCAGTATTTCCCAAACTAATTTATAGATTTTTTTTGGTAATACCAATAAGTTATTTTATGTAACTGAAGAAGGTCATAACAAAATTCATTTGGAAAAATAAAGATAAAAGTATCAAAAATCAAAAAAAGGAAAACAAAGAGTGACTAGCATTCCTGGGTACAAAAATATATGCTAGAGCAATAATTATAAAGGTTATCTGTCACTAGGAAAAGATAAGCAGGTTAATGAAGCTGAGCAGAAAATTCAAAATCAGGTTATTATTTAAAAAAAGTAATACTTGATAAACTCATACAAAAAGTATACCACATATACCCTGTGGTATAGATTTCAATAAAAATGATTATCACACTATACATTACACACTACACTCCAACTGCTTCAGTGATCAAAGTTTTTTTTAAAGCTCATGAAAATTGGAAGAAAAAGAAATAATATATTTGACAACTCTAGAAATATCTGAGAACATTTTTTATCAAACAAGAAATTAT
This sequence comes from Pseudocheirus occidentalis, assembly GCA_028646575.1. Taxonomy (NCBI): domain Eukaryota; kingdom Metazoa; phylum Chordata; class Mammalia; order Diprotodontia; family Pseudocheiridae; genus Pseudocheirus; species Pseudocheirus occidentalis. The sequence continues at coordinate 77,565,222 of CM053601.1, read as the reverse complement.
TTGAGAAGCAGGACATTTTGAGAATAACAGGTAGAATTTATTATATTATGCTTTTTTAAAGAAGTAGTTCAGCAAGATGGTACAGTAGATGAAAGGCTAGACCTGAAGTCAGGAAAATTTGTTTTCCTGAGTTCAAATCTGGCCTCAGACACATACTAGTTGTGTGCCCTGGGCAAGCCACTTAACCCTGTTTGCCTCAGTTTCCTCATATGTAAAATGAGGGAAAAGGCAAACCACTCCTATATATTTGTCAAGAAATCCCAAATGGGATTATAAAGAGTTAAACATGAATGAAAACAACTCAACAACAGCAACAATGAATTTTAAAATGATATCAAAAGGAAATCCAGGCTTTCAAATTGAATCTCCTTTCTACTGAAGATGAAAGTGTTCTTTTTTGGTATTTTAAGTTCAATTTTTTTTAAATTAAAAAAAAGAATCATTGAAGAAAAGATATGTTTCCATAGTAAGAGACAACCAGCCAAGAGTGTCTTGCAGTTAAGAAGTAATATAAAAACATCATTAGGGATATAGTTTGTTGTGGAATAATGATTTCATTGGTATCTTGGAATTTTTTGTCAAGAAATTCCCTCTATCTAAGCAGATAAGGAACTGTTCTTAATCTTATAGTCTTAGTTGCCTGGGGATACCGAGTTTAATAATTTGCTTAGGAATTGTATATATTACAGAATCAGAGTTCATTTTAAGTCTTCCTTACTCCTCACCTGATGTACTATCTACTGCCCAGTGTTGCATCTCAGGGATGCACGTGCCAGGGAAAAATTAGTGAGTATGTTATGTAATCAGAGTGAAGGCTAACAGATAGACAAACACTGTTGGGAACCAGAGTGGGGGAGACTTATTTCACTTATTTATTTATTTGTTTGTTTATTTAGGCAATGGGGTCAAGTGACTTGCCCAGGGTCACACAATTAATAAGAATCAAGTGTTTGAAGTTGAATTTGAGCTCAGGTCCTCCTGACTCCAGGTTGGGTACTCTATCCACTGTGTCACCTTGCTGCTCCAGGGAAATTATTTTAATGAATAAATTTTGCTTGAACTTCTTTTAACTTGTTAAAATGTTCAAGTAGATAATAGCTGACGATTCTGTAAGCCTGAAAAGCAGTGTAGTGTGGTGCATTGAGAGGTGTCACTGGAGCTAGGAAGATCTGAGTTCAAAGCATGCCTTTGACACATACTGACTATATGCTTTTGCTTGGTTTACTACCCCTCAGTGCTCTAGCTAGTAGTGTCCATCTCAATAGAAACTGATCCTTGAGGGTCGCTATTGACTTCAAAAACCACAAATTATTTATGTTGCATTGTGTTTTTATTTTGTTAAACATTTCCCAATGACATTTTAACATGATTCTGGCACCATTGGAGAATTTTATCTATGAGAAAACTGAGAGATTTAATGACTTACTCCCATGGGATCAAATATCTCATGTCAGAGGCAGGATTTGAACAACTTTTTCATGCCAAGTCCAGAACTCCATCCACTACTGGAATCTGACTCCAAACAACTCAGCTATTCAAATTAAATCAGAACAAAAATCATACCGCTTTACATTTCTGTGGAGGGACTAAATGGGAACACGAGCAAGAATGCAGATGAGTTTATAGGAGTGTCTGAAGAAGAGTGCTAATGGGAGGTCCAGATTTTCATCTAAGAAGATTATATTGGCTTAATTCTAACTTCTGCAGAGCCAGGAAATATATACTCAGTTCCTTTCCCAAAGAGGTAGGATACTGTAAGATAGAATAATTATGTCCTACTTCCCACAGTTTTACCCTTTTGTTCCTTCCCTTCTTAAACAGAGATGAATAAATACTTTGGAAACTAAGGTTAGAAAAATACTTGGGAAAACAAAGAACTGTGGCTGTTGGACTTGCTTTTTTTTTAATGCACCATAGATGTAAAGTTATTTGAACAGAATATAATTGGGAGTGATTAGGAGAGTCACTGATAAACGAGAAATTCTCCATCAACTCCATGAACTTATTGAGCATAGACTATTGTCTGGGGGCACCTGAAAGACACCTGTCCATGGAATATGAGCCTGCCCATATTCTGCAGTAAGTAGGTTTCAGAGACTTTAGCAGCCTCCTCATGAATAACTTTCTGAGAATAAGCCATCCATTCCAGAAGTCTGTGAAAATGAATTGGGTTTTGAGTCATAAAATTCAGTTTTGTGCATGTTTACTCCCTAGATCTTTAGGCATTCTCCCATTTAGGCAGCATCCTTCCCCTCTCTACTGCCTTTCTGTCTTCTTCCATTAAGGTTGTGTCCATTAAGGACTCTTCCTTAATTTATGAGGCCACACCTTATAAATGACCAGCAGTTTGGTTCTCTTAGAGCATACACTTAGCTGCACAGGGCAAAACTTATCCATGCAGCCAACTGGCTGGGTCCTTCTCCACCCATCCCTTCCCCACCCTCCAGTCACTCTCTTCGGGGAAATGCATAGATGCTATGGGTGTGTACTGTGCCTGGGAAGACAGCAAAAAATTTTGGCTCAATAGGAAAATTTTACTACCAATTAATGCTCTACAAAAATGGAATGAATTGCCTTAGAAAATACGATTGACCATCTTGGAAAGTCTTCAAAAAAAGATGATCACTTCCTTGAAATGTAGTGGGCCATAGAGATTGCCCATATGATTTCATTGATGTAGTAAATAATTGAGTGAGGAACTCCTAACAATGAGGACAGGCACATTGTCTGCAATTTATATTCTTAGAGTAGGGGTTATTAAGCTTTCTTGTGGCATGGGCCCCTCTGACAATGTGGCAAAGCTTCTAGACACCTTTCTCAGAAAAATGTTTTTAAAGGAATGAAATAGAAAACATGAGTTACAAAGGAAACCAATTATCTTGAAATAAAGATGTATTTTTTTTACCCATATGATTTCATAGACTTCCTGAAATCTATTCAGAGGTCCATGGATCTCAGGTTCCTAGAGAGTTGCTTAGAGCAGTGAAAAGTTAAGTGATTTACCAGCGTACACAGCCAGTGTGTATCAGAAGCAGGCTCTGCACCTAGGTATTGCTCCAAGGCCATTTCTCTATTCACTTCACCAGGCTCCTCTCTCGAGCACAGAGTGGCATGAATGACCTCAGAGATCTCTTCCAACTCTGAGAATCCTATGATTACAGTTGGTAATAAAGAAGGCATGTAAATACCTGCTGATATTGACACCCAATGTATGTGACCTAGCTCCTCTCCCTGGAACTTATCCCTGCAAACTTCCTTATTTCATAATAAATACAGCATGTCTTCCTGGCTTAGAAATCTCATCTAGTGGGGGCTAGGTATATTGGGTGTCCCTTATAAAACCTCTAGAGATTGCAGATTGCATTTTTAAAATACAGGCCTTTTGGAAATGTGTTGGCAGAGTGAGTATTGTGGTTTCAGGGGATTTAAATGTGGAGGGGTATGCTAGGCTTGCATTTTTCATTCATCAAGACAGTATTGGTGCCAGACATTTCTTCCTGTTAGTCATTCAATCAGGATTACTCAACACATGCAGACATGTGATTGGCTGCAAATTACAGAGAGTAGGATCATCACTAATGCAATAGCAAGAACCAAAAATCTTGGCTCTAGCTTCTTGGACGATTTCTGAGAAATCCAAATGCCTAGGGGGAAAAAAACCTCACAGGTTTATATAGGAATACAAGGTTCATCCTAGCATGATGGTGGGTGGCAGTGGGGGGGAAAATCCTTTCAAAGCATGCCTTTTTCCCCCCTAAACTTGCTTCAGTCTTTACTCAGACAATATTGGTTCTTTCTCTGAAGGTAGATATTTGCTTTATCATTAGTCCTTTGGGACTGTCTTGGATCATTGTATTCCTGAGAATAGTATAGTCATTCCTGGTTCTTCATCATACAATATTGCTGTTACTATGTACAACGTTCTCCTTGTTCTGTTAACTTCACTATGCATCAGCGCATGGAAGTTGTTCCAGGTTTTTCTGAAATCATTCTGCTTGTCATTTCTTATAGCACAACGATATTGCATTACAATCATATATCACAGCATGTTTAACCATTCCCCAATTGATGGGCATCCCTTTGATTTCCAATTCTTTGACACCACAGAAATATCTGGTATAAATATTTTTGTACAAATAGATCCTTTTCCCCTTTTTTTTGGATGTCTTTGTGATATAGTCCTAGCAGTGGTATTGCTGGATAAAAGGACATGCACAGTTTTGTGGCCTTTGGGGCATTTTTCCAAATTGTTTTCCAGAATGATTGGGTTAGTTCACAACTCAGCCAACAGTACATTAGTGTCCCAGTTTTCCTACTCATCTTTCTTATTTTCTTTGTTTTTTTGAAAAAAAAACTTTTTTATTGGAACTCATCTGAACATCAGATATACTTGGTGTTGATTAGCAAAAACTGTTTGTACATTTGACATTGATGGTGCCAAAACCAAAACAGTGATTGGACGTAATAGAGACAGGTAAGGAAAGGGTAAAGGTGATGTTAAGAACAAAAAGAAATGATTCTGGGGAGCAAAGGGTGAGTGGGTGGATGGGAAAAATGGGAAGATGGAAAAACGAATATAGCCAGTCAGAAATTAAGTGAAGATTAATTAAGTGAAGCAAAACTGGGTGCAACAAAATCCTTTCACAAAATGTAAATTTATTAAGAAAATATGTGTGAAAAAAGGGCTAGAAAGTAGAAGAAAGAGAAGGAAAGAGGTAGAGAAAAGGAGAGAAAATGGACACAGATGAGGAAGATGAGAGGGAAGAATAAGAGAATTCAACACAACAGAGATACCTACACTGCCCAAAAGGCATTAAAACCTTGCTGAGTAATCTCATCACAAAATAAAACATGCTGGAATACAGTGCTCTGCCTCCCACAAATTTAATTTTTAAGAGGTAAGTAAGTAAGCTCCCTGGGAGGGTGACATGAGGTCATTTGAAACCCCCACCTCACTTTGCTCCCCTCAAAAAATGTAACAAAAGAAAAAGCCTAGACACCCCCTATGTTCATTGTTTAAAAAAAAAGGAATAAATCCATTTGACAGCAGGAGAAAGGGGAGTAGAAGAGATGGAATAGAAGATGGTTGATTGCAGAACAGTCTCTCTCCTCCACATGGACACTTCTAGGGGAAAGAAAGCAAGGAAGGAGACACCTAACAGCCTCCACTGTTGATCGGGGGGTGGGATACTTCCAGGCAAAGGGGGTCGTTAAAACATTGAAGTCTAGTCTAATTTTCTGTTTGAGTTTTAGAAAGAGTAAGAGCCACATGCACAGCAGGACCTGGGGTTTGGAGGGCCTATAATGATCCCTTGAGTGGCCTTGACGGAGGCCACTTTCATTTAATCAGCAAATAATTAATTTAGGCAACTATTGAAATTAGTCTAGGATTATGAGTTTAGAGCAGATAATCAAACTATTACTTTTGTAAGTGAGAAAACTGAAGTTCCAAAAGAGAAAAGAACTGTCCCAAGTCTTTTATGTACTAAGCCACAGAGTTAGAATTTGAAACTAGTTCCTTTGGTTCCAAATCCAGAGCTTTTCCCACTGCATTACTGGAAACAAATGGATATGTTTAAGCCGAAGAGGGGTTGTTAGCAACTAGCCTGATGCTATTCAGAGACTTTTGTCTTGACTCTTGGGAAGTCTCACATAACTAGGGTGGTTTTGTATTGCTCTCCTCTTAGAAGAAGGGGCAAGTTTTCTGTGGTCCTCAGCAAAAGTACCCCTCAGCTCTATCTCTCCATGGGTGGTAATGCTTGTTGATCTAAGTGTTGTACTAAGAGTGGATTTAGCAAATCAAGATAAGCCATAGTGCTCACCAATTAGAAACTCCATCTTCTCCCAGAATCTACTATATGACAATCATAATAACTCTGAGCCCCCTCCTCATCTCACTCTTGAATCTGCTATATTTTACCAAGTTTTAGTTACATGATATAGTCTTAGTATAAGGATTAGCTCCTCATATGAAAAGATAATTTTATTTGGAAACGATATACAGCATTCTCTTTTTTGTATAAAATCAACAAGAGGAATCAACAATATATAATAGAACATACCATACTGCTGCATTTCCACAGCTTCTCCTATTTCCAGGTCTTCGGGAAATGGAATACGAGAGGGGCACAGCCTCCCAAGTTTCAGGAAAGACACAGTTCAGTTGTTTAGACCCCTTATGACTGTTGCTCCTGAGAGTAAACAAAGGAGGATGGGAAATACAACACAGTTCTAAGTTGACGTTTTTATTCATGACATCCAGGAAGGGTGGTTATTTGTTAAAGGACTTAAAAGGCTAGATCCTAGTCTTGGCTTCTCTGGGCATTGAAGAATGTAGACTCAGGAGAATTTTCCCAGGTCAGACAGAAGCTCCTGGAACTGGTTCTTTTTGTGCCTGATCACTGTCAAGGACCTCCAATTGTGTGCCCTGATAGAAAGATATTTAGAGTCATAGAATCTGGGATTAATTCCAAGCTCTATGGCTTACTTTCTGTGTAACCTCAGGCAAGTTATTTAAGGTCTCTGGACTTCAATTGTTTTATCTATAAAATAAGGGTTGGGCTAGAAGAATTTCAATATCCATTCCAGTTCTAAAATCTATGTCCCTCTATTTAGTTAGTAGTAAATATTTAGGGGGCATCTAGACAGCTCAGTAAAGCATTGGGCCTAGAGTCAAGAAGACCTGAGTTCAAATCCAGCCTCAGACACTTACTAACTACGTGACCCTGGGCAAGTCACTTAACCTCTGTTTGCCTTAATCCATTGGAAAAGGAAATGGCAAACAATTCTAGTATCTTTTTCAAGAAAACCTCATGGACTGTATAGTCCACAGGCTCACAAAGAGTTGGACATGACTGAGTGACTGAACAAAAGTTTTTCAAATTAAATTACGTCTCTGTACTATGTTACCTCCTAAAATGTAAGGTCCTTCAATCAAGAGATGTGTCTTGACAACACCATAATGTATTCCTGACTAGCACATTTTTACACCTGTGACAACTTGATGATGGCACATTGAACTAAGTAGAATTACAGTATTACCCAGTACTACTTTGTGGTAGGTTACAGCCAGTCCTATATACATTGAAAGGGAGGAACCAGGTCTGAGGGAACAGCTAAGATTTCATGGGTGAAGTTCCTAGACTGAGTTGTGGATAGGATTTCAAAGAAGTCTCTAGCTTATAGAACAGATAAGATTACAAGCCATTAGGAGTTAGGGGATGCTGGCAGACAGTAAGTAGCCCCCCTTTTCATGAAGGCAATTAGAGTGTGAAGGTTTCTTTGTTTCAAATATAACTTAAGGCTTTGCATGGGAAACATGGGATCAGGTAGCCCTCTAGACATATAAAACCACACAATTCAGGAGGCACAGGACTTCCTCAGGCCTGACAGTTGTACCAGCCACCAAATGACACCTGCATGGGGAATTTGAAGATCAAGGGAGGTCTTAGAGTTCAACTGCACCAGAACTGGGTCATCAGAAACCAGAACCAAGACTATCAATATGTATCCATGTTCTGTAGTCAATACCTGTATCCCTACAAGCTAAGTAAACTTATTCCTTTACAGCACCTTCCCTTCCCTTTATCTTGGGACAGTTTGTATGTGACTTCTAGGGTCTCCTTTGCAATCTTACTTTCTGCTACTGCCAGGTTATACTGGCTACTTATAAACTTACTATACTGACTACAAGGGATGTGGGGAATGGGGGGCTAGTAAAAAACACAGTCACCCTCTGTGTTTTTGTGTTTCATCTGAAACCCACCAAGGTCTATTATTTAAAATAACTAGCATTTATAAGGCACTTTAAGGTGCCAAGAAATGTACAAATGTTACTTCATTTGATCCTCACAACAACTATTAGAAATACATCCTATCATTATTCTTATTTTGTTGAGGGAGAAACTGAAGCAAACAGAGGTTAAGTGACTTGACCAGGGTCACATAGCTAGTAAGTATATGAGGCTGAATTTTAACTCATTTATTCCTGATTCATTTTATTAACTATATTACCTAGCTGCCCCTTACATTAATTAAGAATAATCATTATTTTTGCTTTTTAGGGTTTTTTTTTCCTCTGGATTTAACAAACACCAAATAAAATTAACATTTCCATGTACATTGTAGATGGGAGGAGAAAAATGTACATGAAACTGGATTTTTCTTATATGCAGATTGCTTTTCAATCAATTAATAAATATTTATTCAGTGCCTACTAGAAATCTGGCCCTGGATCCAGGAGGACCTGAATTGAAATCTAGCCTTAGAAAACTACTAGGAGGTAGAGCCAAGATAGTGGAGAAAAGCCAAGAAGTTGCCAGAACTCTCCCCAGTTTCCCTTAGAAACAACATTAAATCAAGCCTCTAAATGGATTCTAGAATGATAGAACCTAAAGAAAGGCAGAGTGATGTGATTTTCCAGCTAAAGACAGTTTAAGAGGCTTTCAAGAAAGGTCTGTCTCACTTGGGCAAAAGGAGAGTGCAACCCAGCACAGACTGTCTGGGCAAGCCAGCATGAGGTTCTTAGCCACAGCACAGATTAGCAACTGAAGGTCTTGGTCCTGACTCAGCAGATTAGTGGCACAGCAGGCCAGCTGTGAGGCCTTCAGTCCTGGCACAAAAGCAAATTACCAGCCCCAGAACTCTTTGGCACAAAGGTGCTATTAGACTGGGCCACCCCAGTTGCTGTGATCAAACCACCAGCACCTGAGGATCTGGTGTAGAAAGCCAGTGACCAAGCTCCTGGCTCCCAGCACAGGAATCTTGGGACAGGGCTCCTTGAGCCCCAGGAGCAGAGCTCAATTTTAAAAGTCATGAAAGAGGCTTAAAATGAGCAAAAAACCCAAAATAAAACAGAAAAGAACCTGATCATAGAAAGCTGTGGTGACAGGGAAGATCAAAACAGGAACTTAGAAGAGGACAGTGTCAAAATACCTATATGTGAAACCTCAAAGGGGAATGTGAATTGGTCTCAAGACCAAAAAGCCTTCTTGGAAGAGCTCAAGAAGGATTTTAAAAAATCAAATAGAGAGGTAGAAGGGAAATTGGGAAAAGAAATGAGAGTTATGCAAGATAAAATTAACAGCTTGGAAGAGGAAGGACAAAAACTGACTGATGAAACCAATTCCTTAAAAAATACAATTGGCCAAATAGAAAAGGAGATACAAAAGCTAACTGAAGAAAATAATTTCTTAAACATTAGAATTCAGCAAGTAGAAGCTAATGACTCTATGAGACAGCAAGAATCAAACAAAATCAAAAGAATGAAAAAATAGAAGAAAATGTAAAATGCCTCATTGGAAAAACAGCTGACCCAGAAAAATAGATCTAGGAGAGATAATTTAAGAATTATTGGACCACCTGAAAGCCATGATAAAAAAAATAGCCTGGACAGCAACTTTCAAGAAATTATCAAGAAAAACTACCCTGTTATCCTAGAATCAGAGGGTAAAATAGTCATTGAAAGAATCCACAGGTAAATTATTTCACATAAAAGAGGCAAGAAAAAGCCTTTATGGTGGAGAAAGGGGGGGGCAGAATGAGGAGTGAGTGAACATTACTCTCATCAAAATTGGCTCAAAGAGGGAATAGCATACACACTGAGTTGGGTGTAGAAATCCAACTTATATACCCTACAAGAAAGCAGGAAAGGAAGGGAATAAGAGAAGAAGGGGATGATAGAAGGGAGAACAGATTAGGGGAGAGGGTAGTAAGAAGCAAAACACTTTTAAGGAGGGTGAAAGGAGAAAGAATAGAATAAATGGGAAGGGAAAGGGTGGAGAGAAGTACATTTAACAATAGTAAGTGTAAAAAAATTTTTTGAAGCAAGTTTCTCTGATAAAGGCCTTATTTCTCAAACACAGAGAAAACTGAATCAAATCAAATTTATAAAAATAAGAATCATTCCCCAATTGATAAATGATCAAAAGGTATGGTCATTTTTCATATGAAGTAATCAAAGCTATCTATGGTCATATTTTTAAAAATCCTCTAATTTACTATTGATTGGAGAAATGAAAATTAAAACAATTCTGAGGTACTGCCTCATACCTATTAGATTGGCAAATAGGACAGAAAAAGTACATGACAAATATTGGAGGGGATGTGGGAAAATGAGACTTTCATGCACTGTTGGTGGAGTTGTAAATTTATTCAACCATTCTATAGAGTTAATTTGGAACCATACCTAACAGGCTATAAAAACCCTTTGACTTGGCAATGCTACTACTAGGTCTGTATTCCAAAAGAATTAAAAAACAAAAAGGAAAAGGATTTGCATGTACAAAAAAAATTTATAGTAGCTCTTTTCTAGTGGTGAAGGATTAGACATTGAGGGGATGACTACCAATCTGGGAATGGTTGAACAAGTTGTGGTATGTGGTTATGTTGGAATATTATTGTACTATAAGAAATGATGAGCAGGATGCTCTCACAAATACCTGGAAAAACTTGCATGGGATGATGCAAAGTGAAATGTATTGTGTACAAAGCAACAGAAATATTGTAAGATGATCAGCCATGAATGACTTACCTATTCTCAGCAGTATGACAATCCAAGATAACACTGAAGGGTTTATGATTAAAAATGGTATCCATCCCCAGAGAAAGAACTGATGATGTCTGAATACGAATTAAAGCATACTTTTAAAAAACTATTTTTCTTGAGTTTTTTTCTTTTCTATGTTTTCTCTCACAACATCACTATTATGGATATATTTTGCATGATTACACATATATAACATTGAATTGCTTGCTTTCTCAGCGAGGGGGTTTGGGATTTTTTTTAAATGAACATTAAAATTGTTTTTACATGTAAATGGGAAGAATAAAATATTAAATAAAAACTTTAAAATATATTTTAAAAACCTACTGGTCACCTCCTGAAAGAGATCCCCAAATTCCAGAATTATCACGTCAAGGAGAAAATACTGCAAGCAGCCAGAAAGAAGTAATTCAGATATCAAGGAGCCACAGTCAAGATTACCCAGGACCTAGCAGCTTCTACAATAAAGGATTGGAAGACTTAGAATGATTTTCTGAAGGATAACCAGCCACCCAGCAAAATCAAGCAAAATCTTTCAGGGAAAAGATGGACTTTCAATGAAATAGAGAGTTTTCAAACTTTCCTGATGAAAAGACCAGAGCTGAACAGAAAATCTGAGCTTCAAATATAACACTCAAGAGAAGTAAAAATTTTAAAAAAAGATAAATAGAAAAGAAAAAAATGTTATTCAGTAAGGTTAAGCTGTTTAAAAAATCCCTGCATGGATACTTGTAACGCTTGAGAACTGTATTTCTATTAAATCAATTAGAAGGAATAACCTAGACTGAATGTATAAGTTCATTTTGATATGATGATACAAAAAAAATAAGGCGTAAAAAATAGGATTGTATTGGGAGAAGAGGAAAGGGGGAGGCAGAATAGGGTAAATTACATCACAGGAAAAGATACAAAAGACCTATTACAGTAGAGTGAAAGAAGTGATGGTGTGAGCATTTGAACCTTACTATCATCACGTTTGACTCAAAAAGAGAATAACATACTCAGCCGAGTATAGAAACTTAACTTATATGGAAGCAGGAGGGGAAAGGGGGAAGAAAAAGTAGAGGAAGTTCTGATAGAAGGGAGGGCAGAAGTAGGAGGGGTAAGGGGGGAAAGGAGGGAAAAGGGAGGGGGCAGATAGAGGGAGGTGGTGGTCAGAAACAAAACACTGGTGAAGAAGGACAGAATGAAAGGAGAGAGAAAAGTATAAACTGGGGGGGAGGATGAGAAGGAGAGAGAGAAGATGGAGGGGAATACACAGTAAATAATCATAATTGTGAATGCGAATGGGATGAACTTTCATAAAAGAGAAGCAGATAGTAGAGTGGATTAAAAAATGGAATCCTATAATGGTTGTTTACAAGAAACATATTTGAAGCAGAGAGATACACATAGAGTAAAGGTAAAAGGCTAAAGCAGAATATATTATGCTTCAACTGAAGTAAAAAACAAAACACAAAAAACCCTGCAGGGGTGTAATGCCAAGCAAAGGCAACTTCCAAGGTTCCAATTATCAGCATAGCAAACCCCATTTATTCAGCAAACATTCACAGAACAGAGAAAGTCAAAATACAGTATAATTCATTCATTTAGCAAGTAAGTTCTCAATTCAATCCAGGTACTACTTCACCCCTAGACAGTGCATTCATTTAGTCAGTCAAAGTCTCTTCTCAAATGGAGATCAGTTTCCAATCATGAAGTACATTCATTTGGTCATCACAGAGCACAAAAAGACCAAAGGTTTCCCATCCCTGGACACAAAGTAATTACGATACCATCCATTAACACCAAGCACTTTCTTAAAAGGGGCAGGAGAACACAAAAAGCCGTCTACCCTTAAGCTATAGCATATATCATCTCAGCATTGAAAACCCAAAGAAAGGTCCTTCTTTCATCTTCACTCAAGGCAAGCCCTCAACAATCTCAGTTCCTGGGGAGACAAGGCTCAACAAAGTTGTAGCCAATGTCCTCACCAAGTCACTCTCTGCCTGTAGAACAGTCCCAGAACCCCTGAAAATATCAGCAAGGCCCTATTCCAGGATTTCTGTGAGGGTACCACAAGAAAATCCTCCTTTAGGGCTTCTGAACCAACAGCAAGGTTCCAGGACCTCTACAACAGCAGCACTGTCCTTCACCATCAGGTGAATCTGGCAAAACAACATCAAAACAGACAAAATACTGGCATCATAACCATGCCTCCTCAGTTCTTGCCGGCTCTGGGTGGCAGTTCTCAAAAGTCCTGGGCAGCTCCAACAGTCTCTCAGCAGTCTTTCTCTCAGCAACTCAGGCTCCACAATACTGGACACTGCTCTCCCAAGAGTCCTCCTCCTGACCTCCTTTCAGCTTGGGCCTCTCTCTCTATTCATGGCTCCTCCCAGTTCAGCCCTCTCTCTTCACATCAACAAGTCCATCCCACAAGTGGGATTCACAAGCTCTGGGTTTTAACACTCAACCCCAAAACCAAGCCAATACCAAGGCATCTCCAAATTCCATTACCATTACAAGGGGTAGTAATCCTGATCTCAGACAAAGCACAAGCAAAAATAGAACAAATTAAAAGAGATAAGGAAGGAAACTAAAAGGTGCCATAGACTATGAAATAATATCAATATTAAACATATGTACCACATGGTATAGCATCCAGATTCTTAGAGAAGTTAAGTGGGTTATAGGAAGAAATAGATAGCAAAACTATACTAGTAGGGTTCCTCAACCTCCCCCAATCAGAACTAGATAAATCTAACCACAAAATAAATAAGAAACAAGTTAAAGGGGTGAATAGAATCAATATGATAGACTTTTGGGGAAAACTGAATGGAGATAGAAAGGATTATACCCTTTTCTCAGTGGTATATGGCACCTACTCAAAAAATGACCATATATTAGAGCATAAAAACCTCACAACCCAATGCAGAAAGGCAAAAGAAATATTAAAAGCATTCTTTTCTGATCATGTTGCAATAAAGATTATGTGTAATAAAGGTCTAAGGAAAGATAGATTAAAAATTGGAAACTAAATAATTTAATCCAAAAGAATGAATGAGTCAAACAACAAATCATAGAAATAATAAATAATCAAAGAAAATTACAATGAGACAACATACCAAAATTTGTGAAATTTAGAGGAAATTTTATATCTCTAAATGCTTACATGAATAAAATGGAGAAAGAGCAGATCAGCTGAGTTGGGCCTGCAACTAAAAAAGTGAGGGAAAGCACAAATTAAAAACCCCCAATTAAATACCAAATTAGAAACTATGAAAATCAAAGGATAGATTAATAACACAGACAAGAGCTGGTTTTGTGGGAAAAAAATAAAATAGATAAACCTTTGGTTAATTTGATTTTAAAAAAGAACAGGAACAAAAACAACAAGAAGAAGACCAAATTACTGGTATCGGAAATTAAAAGGGTAAATTTACCACCAAAGAAGAAAAAACTAAAGCAATAATTAGGAATTATTTTTGCCGAACTATATGCCAATAAATCTGACATTCTAAGTGAAATGGATGAATATTTACAAAAACACAAGTTGCTTGGATTAACAGAAGAGGAAATAAAATACTTAAAAAGAACCCCATTTTAGAAAAACAAATTGAACATAAATGAACTCCATAAGAAAAAAATCTCCAGGGTCAAATGGATTTATAAGTGAATTCTACCAAACATTTAAAGAACAATTAATTCCAACACTATATAAACTATTTGGAAAAATAGGCAAAGGAGTCCTACCACAATTCCTTTTATGACATAAATATGGTGCTGATACCTAAACTAGGATACACCAAAACAGAAAGAAAGTTATAGACCATTTTCCCTAGTGAATATAGATGCAAAAATTTTGAATAAAATATTAGCAAAGAGATCATGCTATTTATCATGAGAAAAATACACTGTGACCATTCCTGGATTTATACCAGGAATGCAGGGCTGATTCAGTATTAGGAAAACTATCCACATAATTGACCATATCAATAACAAAACTAACAGAAATCATATAATTATCTCGATAGATGCAGAAAAAGCTTTTAACAACACACAGCACCCATTCCTATTAAAAATACTAGAGAGTATAATAATAAATGGACCTTTACTTAAAATGATAAGTAGTATCTATCTAAAAACATTAGTAAGCATTATATGTAGTGGGGATAAGCTAGAAGTTTTCCCAATAAGATCAGCAGTGAAACAAGAATGCCTGTTATGATTATTATTTGATATTGTACTGGAAATGTTAGCTTTAGCAAAAAAAAAAGAAGGGAAAAAAATGAAGGAATTAGAATAGCCAATGAGGAAACAAATTTGTCACTCTTTGCTGATGATATGATGGTATATTTAGAAAATCCTAGAGGATCAATTAGAAAAGTACTTGAAATAATTAAGAATTTTAGCAAAGTTACAGGATATAAAACAAATCCACAAAAATCATCAGCATTTCTATATATTACCAACAAAGCCCAGGAGCAAGAGATAGAGAAATTCTATCTAAAATACCCATAGACAATATAAAATATTTGGGAGTCTACCTGCCAAAACAAACTCAGGAAATATATGAACACAATTACAAAATACTATTCACACAAATAAAGTCAGATCTAAATAACTGGAAACATATCAATTGCTCATGGGTAGGCTGAGCTAATACAATAAAAATGACAATTCTAAATTAATTTACTTATTCAATGCCACACCGACCAAACTACCAAAAGATTATTTTGTAGAGCTCAAAAAATAATGAATTCCATCTGGAAGAACAAAAGATCAAGAATATCAAAGGAATTAATACAAAAAAAAATCCAAAAAAAGGTGGTATAGCCATAACAGATCTAAACACTATGTTATAAATTGGCAATCATCAAAATTATTTGCTACTAAGAAATAGAATGGGGTGGATTAGTGGAATATACAAGAAATGGTACTAAACAACTATCTACTGTTTGATAAACCCAATGATAAACCAGCTTCTTGGATAAGAACTCACTATTTGACAAAAGCTGCTGAGAAAACTGGAAAATAGTAGAATTTAAATTAATGAGCATTTTTTTCTTCCTCCCATCTCTCCCCTTCCACTGGGGGAAAAAATGAAGAAAAAACTCTGTAACAAACACTCAAGCCAAACAAATAGCCATATTGGCGATATCCAAAAATGTGTAGGACTTTCCAACTGTAATGGTGAAGGATGACAAACATAGGGAAGTGGGGACCTGGCAGAAACTAGTTATAGGCCAACATCTCACACTGTATACCAAGATAAGGTGAAAAATGAGTACATGATTTGGACATAAAGGGTGATATCAAAAGTGAATTAGGAGAGCAAGGAATAGTTTCCCTGTCAGATCTATGGAGCAGGGAAGGATTTATAACTAAACAAGAGATAGAGGACATTTTGAAATGCAAAATAAATCATTTTGATTACATTAAGTTAAAAATTTTTTGCACAACAAAATCAGTGCAGCCAAGATTAGAGGGAAAGCAGAAAGCTGGAGAAAATTTTTTACAGCCAGTGTCTCTGATAAGGTCTCATTTCTAAAATATATAGAGATCTGAGTTGAATTTATAAGAATACAAGTCATTCTACAATTGATAAGTAGTTAAAGGATATGAACAGGCAGTTTTCAGATGAAGAAATAAAAGCTATCTATAGTTATATGAAAAGATTCTCTAAATCACTGATTGATTAGAAAAATGCAAATTAAAACAATTTTGAGGTACCACCTCACAACTATTAGATTGGCTAATATGACAGAAAAAGAAAATGATTGATGTTGTAGAAGATGTGGGAAAACTGGAGCATTAATGCATTGTTGGTGGAGTTGTGAATTGATCTAGCCAGTCTGGAGAACAATTTGGAACTATGCCCAAAGGGCTATAAAACTAGACATATCCTTTGATCCAGCAATACCACTTTTAGGTCTGTAAATCAAAGAGATCATTAAAAGGGGGAAAGGACCCACACGTATAACAATATTTATAGCAGTTCTTTTTGTGATGGCAAAGAATGGGAAATTAAGGGGATGCCTATCAAGTGAGGAATGACTGAACAAGTTGTGGTATATAAATTGATGGAATGCTATTGTGCTGTAAGAAATGATGAACAAGTAGATTTCAGAAATACCTGGAAACACACAAATTGATGCTGAGGGAAGTGAACAGAACCAAGAGAATACTGAACACAGTAATAACAACATTGTGTAACAATCAGCTATGAAAGACTTATCTATTCTCAGCAATAAAATGATCCAAGACAATTCCAAAAGACTAATGATGGAAAATTCCATCTACATCCAGAGAAAGAACTATGGAGACTGAATGCAGAGCAAAGCATATTATTTTCTCTTTATTTTATTTTAGTTTTTTTCTTTCTTGTGATTTTTCTCTTTTGTTCTGATTCTTTGTTCACAGCATGACTCATGTGGAAATATGTTTAACATGATTGTACATGTATAACCTATATATGAGTCGATATACTGGGGACTTCCAAAGTTCAAAAGTCAGGCTAATAGGGAAATCTGAATACTAAACCCTCAGATAAAATTTCAGTGATATTTTTCTCTTGACAAAATGTGTTTGTTTCTCTTTTTCAACAATGACTCCTCTTCTGTCTTCATACTGCCATCCTCCTATGCTCCAGCCTCCACCTCCGACCCAGCATTCCATGTTCAGGAGGACCCAGGGTTTCCTGATTGGGGAGCATTCACTATATGTGGTCTGGACCCAGACTTACCACACCATTCCTCTGCCATCTTTATGCCATGATGCCTCATACATGTGCTCCTTTCCCCCCACTTCCCTTCTTTAGGTCTGAGGAAAAAAAATCAGATTGATGCCGTTAAAACACCTCTTTCCTGGTCCCCACTTCCCTATGTTTGTCATCCTTCACCATTACAGTGGAAAGTCCTAAACATTTTTGGATATCGCCAATATGGCAATTTGTTTTGCTTGATGGTTTGTTAACAGGGTTTTCCTTTCTTTTTTTCCCAGTAGGACGACAAAAAAAAATGCTCATTAATTGAAAAAATTCAAAAAAGAATATAAGGTCCCTGAGTGTAAGGACAGACTTGCTTGTCAATATCAGTCCCACCACACTATTCCTCATACCATTTCCAAGCCAGGCCACCTCATGCCTCCCCTGTCCTCCTCTGCTTTCCTATTCTAACACTGAGAAAAGCATTTAAGCAACAAACTCTCTGAAATAGTTGCCTTTCCACTGTATGTTGCCTTCTCCCATTAGAATGTATGGTTCTTTAGGGTAATGATTGTCTTGCTGGAAGAACCACACAACTGGGAGTAGAGGACCTGGTAATTTCACACTTTCCACCTATACTCAACCATGTGGTCCTAGACTCAATTCTTTTCAGAGGAAGCCTCAATTCTTATTAGGAGGGAATAGATTTCTCATTCTCACATTCTTTGGCTTTCTAACAAACCTCCCACCCTAGCAATTCAGGTATGGTTCTAAGTACAATAAAAGTTATGGCTCCTATCTGGATCTTCCCAAAGAGAAAATAAAATATATGTACCCAGTGTACAATATGAACTAGTTAAAGGATATTTTGTCTATTCCTACAGAGAAAGCAATACAAAACCCAGAAGAGTCATGGTGAGCATTAACAGAATCATTTAAATGTGATTCATTAATAACTATAGTTAAATCTGATTAAGGCAAAAACAGTTTGACCTGGAAAGACTTACATGAATTGATTCTGAGTGAAATGAACAGAACCAGAAGAACATTGTACATGGTAACAGCAACATTTTGTGATGATCAACTATAATAGACTTAGCTCTTCCCAGCAATACAATGATTGAAGATAATTCCAAAAGACTCATGATGGAAAATGCCGTACACATCCAGAGAAAGAGCTGATGGAGTCTGAATGCAGATGGAAGCAGATTGTTCTCACTTTATTTGGTGGGTAGTTTTTTCCTTTTGTTTTTTCTCACAACACAACTAATATGGAAATATGTTTTACACGATTGCATATATATATATATATATATATATGTATGTATATATATAAAACCTATATCAGATTGCTTACTGCCTTAGAGAGGAGGGAGAAAAATTTGAAACTCAAATCTTATTTAAAAAATGAATGTTAAACAAATGAATGTTAAAAATTGTTTTTACATTGGAAAAAATTAAATACCATTTTAAATGTTAAAAAAAACCAATTTGAAAGGTCACTAATGAATTGTTTCCCATTTCACCTTACTTGGCATTGTCCAGTTAAATTCCAGCACTAGCCTCTTGGTAAACCGGCCAAGCTACAGTAACCCTCTTTCCAGTGGCCTCTCCCTGATATTCATTCTTCTTCTGTCATGTCTGTAGATATTGTTGTTGCTACCTTGCCAAGAGAGGAGGCTGCCACTGCAGACTTCCAGACCTTTGTAACTACATAAGGTCACCTGCAAAGATAGGAAACACAGAGTATCCAGAGCAGCCAGTCTTAAAATGTTCAATGTACTCTCCCAGTTTAGCCATTTAAAATTAATATGTAGCCATCTAACCAGAATAAAACCCTTTTCTCTTTTTGGCAGACTGGTCTATGCAGCACTGTCCTAAATAACTGTCAGGGTTTCTGACTCACCAAGCCAAGAGGAGAGCTACTTCATATTTGATTGCCCTCATGCTAATGTAAATGGGCTAATGATGCGGTATTCCTGGCATGTGGCTACATGATTTGATGCTGTGACTTTAAGGCTTTTAAATGGAAAGTTCCTGTGTGCCATTTGCACTGACATCAATTTTCCAAACAAATCACTTTACATTCACATTCAGCCTTAATACTGTACCACCTGCAATGATATTTGTATTGACATAAAATTAAATAAGAGCTCCAGGGGTTAGGGACGGTTTGGACCACTGTGGTGGAGAAGAAAAGGGCAGGCTGGGCTTGGAACAGTGATTAGATTTGTGCCAAGGTGGAATGGGGTGCCTTGGGAGATAGTGGCTTCACTCTCCCTGGAAGTATTCAGAAAAATAGGCCACATGACCATTTATTGGGCATTTTCTTGCAAGGATGATTTCATTTTTGTCTTTGCATACCTAACTATTTGCACTGTGCCCAGAATCTAGTATGCATCCGACCAATTCTTGTTGAAGTGGCTGTAGAGGTACCTGCTAGTTCTGAGATTCTATAATTAAGTAACTTACTGAAGGTCACATACCCACTTAGTGGAAGAGCTCCAACAAGCACAAAGGTCTCCTAATTCTCATTCCCTGAAGTTTTCTTTCTAGCTTTGGGCATCTAAGAAAAAGTTCACCTGCTTCTAGGTGAATATCCTCTACATCTGACCTTTTATTTTATTTTATTTATTTTATTTGTTTTCTAGTTTACATCACTCATTTTTATGAGATTTTTGAATTACAAATTTTCTCCCCTTCATTCCCCTACCCCAATGCCAAAACAGCAATCCCACTGTAGAGCCCCTCCCCTGCTCTGCTCTCTTACTTTCTGGTAGGGCAGGGAGGGTCTCCCTACCCCAGACCCTGTATATCTTAATTCCTAGTTGCAGGTATTTCAGAACTTTAAATTCTAGATTCTTTCAATTACTCCCTTGTCACCCACCCCCACTGGAGGGACAAGCAAGTCAATACAGGCTGTGGATGTGTGATTATACAGGATATCTTCATAGTGGACATATTGTGACAGTGTCTCTCCTTCCTATCCCTCCCCCCCCTTTGTTCTGTTCTCTACCCTGTCCCTGTCCCTTTCTTGAAGTGTGTGCTTCCAGCATCCCTCCCCCAGACCCTGCCCTCCCCTCCATCATCCCCCTCTCATCCCCATGCCCCCTACTGGCCTGTGTGGCATGATGCCCAGTTTAGAGTTTATGCCATTTCTTCCCTAAGCCAAATACAATGAGAGTAATTGAAAGTAAAGTTGTAACAGTTAACCCTTGCGTCTTCTATATGAGATGGTTAACCCCATTTTGTCTCTCCCTGTCTCCTCTAATTCTAGTCTCCCCATCTCAGAATTTCACCTTTTAAAGTATCATCCCTTCGTATTCAATTGATCCTATACTCTCTATATACACACATGCTCAGATATGTACTCATACGTATATATAGCCTCCTATATAGACATATGTGTAAGTATATATGTATATATATACATTTGTATTCCCTTTCCCTAGCCTCATACTAAGAAAAGTTTCATAAGTTATTGGCATGTAAATAATTCAAATTTGATATGTTCCTTATGATTTCTTTCCCATGTTTACCTTCTCATGCTTCTTGTGTTTGATTGTCAAATTTTCTGTTCAGTTCTGGTTTTTTCAGCAAGAATGCTTGAAAGTCCTCCACCTCATTGAATGACCGTATTTTCCCCTGGAATAATATGCTCAATTTTGCTGGGTAGTTGATTCTTGGTTTTAATCCCAGCTCCCTTAATCTTCAAAATATCATATTCCAGGCCCTTCTATCCCTCAGTGTAGAAGCTGCCAGATCCTGATAGTGCTTCTGCAGTATTAAAATGGTTTTCTCTTGGCAGCCTGAAATATTTTCTCCTT
>CM053601.1:77492484-77543667 GCA_028646575.1 Pseudocheirus occidentalis | reverse complement strand
ATATCATTATAATACGTTACTTGGTTCCAAAATTATACTAAATAATACGAGGGTCTGTAAATGCACGTTTTCGCTGCAAGGTAGCGTCGAGTAGCTGGTAGCCAATGTCCAGAATGGTTTGGAGTGCAAAGGGTTAACTTATTTCTAGATAGCAGACAGCGCTTTTCAGATGTACTTAGACCACTGCAAAGTTTGTTTGGGGGGGAGTTCTAGATTATATTGAGCCTATCTTTTATTTCTCTTAGCTGCCAAGTGTAAAAATAAAGATTATTTCATAACTTTAGGAAGAAATTTTGGTAGCTTAAAATAGATTAGACAAGTTCATGATTTTTTGAAAAAAATGAAATGACAAATTTTGGGGATTTGGTTTTTTTTTTAAAAGGTTTTTAATCGACTTTGGTTTCCTCTTGTGAGACCTGGTGCTCTTGCAGTTCTTTCCCACATGTTGCTTAGTTTTCAGCATTCTCCAGAAGCTTTCCATTTGGTAAGTTACTTTTCCATTTTATTTCTATATGCTAAATTGTTTTAAATTTTTTTAGCATTAAGTCAGGTTTTATATTCTCAGTGAGGTCATTTCACTATATTAGCAGCGTCCTATTTAAGGTATTACATAGGAAATAAATAAGATACTAAGCACTTGCAATCTAGGCAACTCAGGTTCCAGTTCTACCTCTAACTCATGACCTCTCAGGGTCCCATAGGGCAACTCTCTAGGATTTAAAAGTTACAGATAAGTTACTATTTTCTGTTTGGAGGAAGTTTTCACCCAAAAATTCGCAGCATTTTGTGGAATTAGAGGTATGGATTTTAATTTTTTTAATGGAGATTTGTGTCATTGTAAGGAAAGTGCTTTTTAAAATATTAGAGCACTATAAATCTGGGTTAAAATTAAGGAATATTTTCAAATTGAAAGGATATAATTTTTTTTTTTTTGCTGACTTTTTTGGTCAACAGGTAGAATTCTTTCAAACACAAAACTGTTCATAAGAAGGACCATGAAGTAAAGAAATAACATGGAGTGTATATGCTATTGATTAAAAATAAGGCTCCTCAAATGATATGGAAAGAGTTTAACATTCTTCCTGCCCTTCTGCCACTACCCATCTGTGTCCTTTGCTCCAACTGTTAATTTCTTGAAAAAACTGCTTTTATTTGATTCTTCTATTTAGTCACCAAGCCTGTAGAAGGTGACACTTCAGCTAAGTCTAGGCAGAAGTGAGGTTAGAGTGTGTTTTCCCCCATTTTGATGTTACTTTTGTTAATTTTGGTTTAGAATGTTGATGATGCTAATTATTATACCAACTAGGAAAATTTTAGAAATTTAAATAGACAAATGACTTCTATTTTTAAAAATCAGCACCTGGACTGGAGCAAGATTAAAGCAATTGAGGGTTATTGATCCTGGAGAAGTGAACGTGAAGTATGAGAAAAATCTTTTCAAAGAGCTTTAACTTGTAGGCAGAAAGGTAACTTCCTAAGTAATTAAGCTGTAAGAAGAGGGGTTGGAGGAAACAGTTAAATATTGGATATTTGCAAATAATTAGTTTTACCCCACTCAACAAAATACTCCCCATGTGAATACAGCAAACCATTTGCTGCAAAATTGAAATGGTTTCATTGTTCAGAAAATCTCTCAGAAAAACTATTATAGTCCTCATTGGAACCATTTTACCTGATCTTCAGTCTGTGTTGACTTTAGTGAACCCTGTCTGTATACTCTCATTGGTTATATCACTTCTTTATGTTTTCTTATGTCTTCTCCCTGAACCTTGCATTCATTATTATAAATGGCAAAATTCTAGCCCATTCTCTTAAATAATGGAAGTGAGTCTGTGACGTAACAGGTTACAAAGACAAAAACGGTTCCAAGTTAATAAATTATTTTTTATTCTTAAGAGTAGAGAGGCTTTTCTTATTAGAATAGCTATTAAACCTGTGCCATAATTGTCTGTGTCCTGTATAGTTTATTTCCAAGATTTTTAATAGTGTTATAGTTTACTACATAATATAAAATTTCCATAAATAGGAAACTTAAATACACACTAGATGGAGCTCCAAACTAAATTTGGGCTTATTTTTTTTTTTTTGCTTTTTTTTTTTTTTTTTTTTGGAGGGCATTTGTGGTTAAGTGACTTGCCCGTGGTCACACGGCTAGTTTTTTGTGTTAAGAGTCTGAGGCCAGATTTGAACTCAGGTACTCCTGACTCCAGGGCCGGTGCTCTATTCACTGTGCCACCTAGCCGCCCCTGGGCTTATCTTTTAGAAAATAGAATTCTCATTGAGATAGCTGATTAGTGTTATAAAAACTAAGGTTCCTTCCTCTTAATATTTTCAGATTGGTAATGTTATTAACCTCACTATTTTCGAACTTAATTTTTTTATATAATTTATTTCTTAAGAGAATTACATGAAATTCTGTGTAACTCTTAAAGGATAAAATA
Source organism: Pseudocheirus occidentalis (assembly GCA_028646575.1). NCBI lineage: Eukaryota > Metazoa > Chordata > Mammalia > Diprotodontia > Pseudocheiridae > Pseudocheirus > Pseudocheirus occidentalis. The sequence continues at coordinate 77,541,226 of CM053601.1, read as the reverse complement.
TTGTCCAAATTTTAAGAGTACCAAGCTTTTAAAATACTTTTCTGAATATTTTATATTACAGTATCTCTTGTATAGCATTAAAATACAGTTTATTAGCTAGGCTATTATCAGAGTTATCATCTTATAAGTACATTTCAAGTGACTTTTTTTCTTTTTTTTTCCCCCCCTTTAGATTGTTCCACATGTGGTTAACTTGGTTCACTCTTTTAGAACTGATGGCCTGCCTTCCAGTACAGCCTTCCTAGTTCAGTTAACAGAACTGATACATTGTATGATGTATCATTATTCAGGATTTCCAGATCTTTATGAACCTATTTTGGAAGCCATCAAGGTACAGTGTGATATAAATGTGCAATAACATTGACATGTAAACAACTGAAATAGTGACAGCTATGAAGTGTGTCTTGAAAGGAAATAGTAAAGATTAGCCTTTAGCATGATCATTAATGCAATTTTTATGGACTGTAATTTATTGATGTATTAATAATTATAAATAAATTAAAAGCAGTAATCTGCAGTGTTAATGAAATGAGAGTGGTGACTTAGCTCTCCTTTTTTTATCCCTCCAATTAGGAATTATTTGTATATAGGTTTCTTATAAATTACCTGAACTGGTTATAGAAGTCTGTGATTCTGGCCTAGAAGGTAATTCACTTAAGCCTCTGTGATTAAATATTTCAAAGACAAAAAAAAAGATATGCTTATACTCCTTTAGATAAACCTTGTTTTTCTTTTGATGTAACCTGATTGCTAAATCATTTTTCATCACAGCTAAGTTTATAGGCATATGGATTCAATCATTAATTTTCTTTCATATTCCTTCCCACTTACATCCTGAGCTTTATTCACAGGTTGGCTAATGGGTTTTCCAGTTGAAGTCTTCATTATCTTCCTATACTGAAACTCTTCTGAATCAAAGTAAAACATGGTTCTCTTTGTCTCTTTGTAGAGTCATATTTATTTCTTGCTAGGTATGTCTAATTTAAATTTCAAAAGAAAACACGATGATCGAAAAAGTAGGATATGTCAGTATATGGACAAGACAGAAACATCATTAAAAAGTGATAGCTTGGGGCAGCTAAGTCCTCCAATGAATAGACCACTGGCCCTGGAATCAGGAGGACCTGAGTTCAAATCCAGCCTCAGACACCTGACACACTTAGTAGCCGTGTGACCTTGGGCAAGTCACTTATCCCCCATTGCCCTGCCTCGCCCCTTCAAAAAAAGATAGCTTTCATTTTCTTTCACATACTGAATTTATCATAATAGATCATTATGCTGTCTTGTGGTCTGTATTGTCCTCCAGTTAATAGTTTAAAAAGTTAGATATGACTCAGTTTATAACACATATAAGATTACAATCAATACACTGTTTAAAAGGGAGAAAGTGTTGTGGTGTGAAAGAACACTTCATCTATATCAGTCTTTCAGTCTCTTTGAGGCTCATTTTCCTCATTTGTTAAAAATGGGGATGAATGGAACTTGTATTACCTTCCTCATAGTCTAATGAGGTGATTTTTAAAATGCTTTTTAATAAAAGCATTTTAAAAATGGAGAATGCTATCAATGAAAAACACTGGCCTTTTCTGGCCAAGGCGTCTATGTCCCTGTGTATAGTATTGTCATATAGAACTGCATAGGAGCTTGAGTAATAACTATTCTTCAGTAAACATTTAACTTGGGGTAGAATCTGTTATCTTGAGACCATATCTGATTTAACTGTTTGTTCCTTAGCCCTTATGCCATCGTTAATTTCTTCAGTTAGTTGCCAAACAGTAAAATTCATTAGCAGTTTTCTGTTCTGATTGACTAGTAAAAATTTTATCCTGTATACTAAGGTTTTCCTGGTGCAGATTGGTTCGTACATGAACATATAATTTTGTTCCCAGCATATTATTGGTTTGTAATTCTTGTTCATCAAAACAGCTTGTTTATGTGCTGCATGTGTTTATAAATTTCATGAGTGTCTTTTACCTACTTAAGAAGACAGACATTCCTGACTGTCCGTTTTTAAGTGTTTTTAACTAGTCAAAGTGGAAAATATTCTGACGGTTTCTGTTTATTTTTCTTTCTTTTCCTTTTTTTTTTTCATATCCAACTATGGCTACTCAACATAGAATAGAAATTGGATCACCATACAGCAATGCCTTCCTCTTTTAGTGATAGGGGGTGAGTCAGGCAAGGTGGCATTTATTCTGCAAACCAAACCATCAGAAAATAAAATCAGTTTTTTAAACTGGGAACAATGAGGCTTTGTTTATATGCTGTTAAAACCCAACTAATGGTGTGCTTTGGATTTATGTGATCTCTAAAGCTTCCTGGTGGCTTTTAGATTTGTGTTTTTCAGTCACCAGTAGAAGAAAGTCCTGATAATTGCTTCAGCAATTATCATTCAGACATTTACTGGTCGTACCCCTCAGCAAGTAACCTTAACCTCTCAGGCAGCTCTTTTTAAGATTACAATTTAGAAGAGCAACTTACCGATCTGCCCTGCCAGAGGGAATTTTCTCACCAGAAGTTCTCTAAACCAATAATATCATAGGTCCAGATTTTTTTTTTAAGTACAAGGTACTGTGCCTCATTGTTGTAGCATATTTGCAGTTTTTGGTAAATAATTTTTTAAAAAATACTACACAAAGCAGCACAAAGAACCATAGAACCAACACTATCAGTACACAAGACTATTAAGTACACAAAATGGTTCATTAGGGATAGTGGAAATAAGGATAACTTTATTACTATTTTGTTAAAGTCAGTATCTGTATCTTGTGAATTATAAGAAATGCATAAATAGAAATTTATGGGAATGTGACTTCTTGAAGATTGTGAAAATTATAATATCCGGTAAGTTGGGAAATATTTCTAAAAATACTCTTATTTTTAAAAATTATGCATAACCTGTACTAACATTTTTGCATAACATTTCAGAAGAAATATCTTTTTGTGTCTCTGACGATAACTTGTTTCAAAATAAGACTTTGCTCTTACTAATAGAAGTTATGTTGTCACCTTATGGCAGATTACCATTTACAAGACATTTTGGTACTTTTCTGAAATCCAATTTCAAAACTTAAATAAACTCATAAGAAACCTCATGTGGTCATTGTACTTTCAGAGTAAAGTGGAAATTAGCTGTCAATGAAAAGCTAAGAAAAGGAAATCGGTTAATATAATCAGATTAAGTTCTTACCCTTCTAAAGTTTATGTAGCAGGTGATTACAGTTTTGGGAAAGTCTTGCTTCTACCCACTTCACTTTACTCATTTTTCTTTTGGTTCCTCCTCATACTTCACTTATCCATCAACTTATTTCAGGTCTTTACTTGAAATTTTTCTCAACTGCACCATAGACTCTGCATAGGAAATAACTTTATCTCTTTACTACAGAACTAAGAAAATGAAATGGAGTTATTTTAGGTAAAACACAAAATTAGGCTTGCTAAATATGCATACAACTATGTATTTAGATGTTCCTTTTAGCCCCAAACCAGTATGCACATGTAATTATGGTGTGAATGTTGAGGAAATAAAATAGTGTGTATAAATGAATATATTACATTAAAGGGGCTGTAGATTAATTTTTTTTTAGCTTAATTTGTTTGCATTTTGGTTTAGTTCTTCATTTTCCCATCTTGTAAAAACACCACAGCATATTTTCTAACCTCAACATTTTATATTCATAAAAGTTTGGCATACCGGGCACAGTTCAGAAGTGACCATTTTATATTTTTTCATACATATATGTACACATTCCTTGTAGTAGTGTTAAAGTTGATAATTTGACTATAGGAAGATTTATTTGGGCTCTGTGATATAAAGTCTTTGAACTAGTTTTTACTGTCTGATTTCAAAGCCAACTAAGATAAAACCCTGGGTTGTAAAAGTGGGGAATTGTGACATGACAGGTGAAGAAAACTTAATTGTAACTAGAAACTTTCTGCGCTGTAGCACTACTGGTTAATTCAAAAGCAAAACGTAGTGCATTAAACTTTTTCCCCTTGTCCTTTTTTTTTCTTTTAATGATCTGCAGGATTTTCCTAAACCCAGTGAAGAAAAGATTAAATTGATCCTCAGTCAAAGTGCCTGGACTTCTCAGTCTAATTCCTTGGCATCTTGTTTGTCTAGACTTTCTGGAAAATCTGAAACTGGGAAAACTGGTCTGATCAACCTAGGAAATACTTGTTATATGAACAGTGTGATACAGGCGCTGTTCATGGCCACAGAGTAAGTCTAAACTTAAGAATGTTTTACATGGTGAACACACATTTCTTACACTCCTATGATGTGAAAAGCATTGTGTCACATGTTAGGGAAAATATAAAGTCAAAGAAGTCTCGGCCTCACTCCTCAAGGAGCTCTGAATCTGGTGGAGAAACCGACATGTACCGACAGCGAAGTGTTTATTAAGTTGTTATGTGCTGGGTGCGAGAGGTACAAGAGAAAGTTCCTACCCCCAAGGAATTTACATTTCATATATATATCGAGCATAAATCCCATAAAAAGCTTCAGAGTACTATTATGAGATGTTCATTCATGATTTTCACAAGATTAGGAAAGGGATTATGGAAGAGTTGGGATTTGAGCTGGAAAGACAGTAGGATTTTAACAGTCAGAGATTGTGTTGTTAATAAGTATAAACAATCTCTCAGGATACCAGGCCATGTTGTTGGAACAATAAGTGCTACAGTTTGGCGTATAGATTAGTTGGAAAGAAGGCTGGATATGACTGGAAAGGGTCTTGGATGACACAACAAATAGTCTGAACTTAAGGAATCACTAATAATGAATTTCTGAGTGAATGTATTAAGAATTGCAACATTAGAAAGATTAATAGCAACAGAAATAAGAAAAGCACTTTGCTATAACTATCTTGTTCAAGAACTAATGAAGCCCAGGAAGTACAAGTATAAAAACTCTTCTGAAAATTAGAATGTTGATCATTTCCTATACACTTAACAATCAACCAACACACATTTAAGTTTTGCTATATAGTAGGCAGGCACTGGAGATACAATGACCAGGAAACTAATCCCTTCTCCCTGGGATATAGAGGGAATAGAGGAATAGAATAGAAGCTAACAGTTCTGTTGAGGGAGGCATGTACAATTTACAGAGTATTTAGGAATGAGGGACACTAGCAATTAGGAGATATCTGGAAAAGCTTTGTATAGAAGGTGATGTTTGAGAAACTTGAAGAAAGAATTATTCTGTGGGACAGAGCTGAGGAGGGACTGCATTCCAGACCTAAGAATTGGCCAGTCTAAAAGAACAGATGAGGAACAGAGAGAGCCGGTTTGTCTGGAGGCAGTTGGGCTAAATAGTAGCATGCAGGAAGGCATCTGATTAGAGGGTGACTGGAAAGTTAGATTGGGGCCAGGTTGTAAAGTATTTTTAAAGCAAAATAGTATATATATGTGATCCTAGAAGCAATAAGGAGTCCTTGGAGAGGAAGACATGGTCAGATATGTCTGTAAGTAGAATAACTGAGTGGCTTTGCAGAGAATAGATTGGAGTAGAAAGGAAGTGGAACAGGGAAGAGTTCACTTAGGGGACACAATTGCAGTTTTCCTTGTGAGAGGTGATGAAGGTCTGGCCTAAGATGGGGTGCTATGAGAGAAAGACTCAAGTGTAAGAAATAGCGTAGAAGTAGGAACATTGGGAAACTTATTGAATATGTGAGTAAAGAGTTGACAAGGACTCCAAATTTTTGTGAGCCTTGGAAATAATAGCAAGTTGTGCACAGCATTCCAGATGTTGGGGGTGGAAAATTCTTAATAGGCGGGTTGGTGATGAAGAACTAGTGTGCGGGAGGGAGACCTGGAACTACATACATAACTCTGAGAGTCATCTGACTAAAGGTGGTAATTAAATCCATAGTGCTGATAATCACTAAGAGAATGTAGGAAGAAGAGAAAGAGAGCTCAGTATAGAGCCTTAGAAAATAACCACAGTTGGGGGCCATTATATGGATTGTGAGCCAACAAAGGAGACAGGGAGAATTGTCAGAGGAGCAGGAAGGCAATTAGGAAAAGAAAATTGTGTTCTGAAAACCAGAACGATGTTTGTGATGGGGAGGGGGATTTGGGGGAGGAGGGTGCCGAGGGAACAGGACAGGAAATGGTCCTCAACAGTATCAAATATGATGGGAAAGACCATCTTGGTAACTTTAGGGAGAGGAGTTTTCAGTTGCATGATAAGGTCAGGGGCAGATTGCAAAGGGTTGAGAGGAGAAAGAGGCAATGAACATATATTCTAGGAGTTTGAAAAAGGGAGGAAAAGGATGGGAATGACTACTCCAGAGGGTAGTAGAGTTGGATCAAGTTTTTAAAGGGTAGAAGAACTTCAGGTATGTTTGAAGGCAATAAAGAGGGTACCACTAGATAGGAAGGCATAAAATATCAGGGAGAAGGTAGAGGTCATCAATGGCAGTTACATGGGCAGGAAGCACAGCTTCATCAGAGCCTAGAGAAAGGCAAGACAGGGAAGATGATGAAGGTATGGAGATAGAGAAGATGGGAACAAAGAACTCCTGGGGAATGACTTTGATGTCTTCAGGAAAGTAAAAGGTAAACTCAGCAGGAGAAGAGTGGTTTGTAATTGTTGGGAAGAGGTGATGATTCCCCATCTAGTTTGGGCACAAATCACATAATTTTTCTAAAAATCAGGATAATTATATATGTTCTTCCTACCTTGCACAGTTGATTGTTACAAGTAAGTAGAAGAATATAGTATGGAAGCACTTTGTGGCACTGCTATCCAGTCGCACATTGTTATTTAATAAATCATCAAAATTAGGGCCACAGTGTTAAGATTACCACATCTCTTTTCACCAGCCCTTTTAAAGCAATGGTTTTATTTCTACAATTGGGAATGAGGAAAAAGGCTTAGGTGAAGAAAATAATGTAGATTAATGTTGATAGCTGATAGTGAACAAGGAGCATCATTTCCCCAGAAAAGTCTCAGATTTGGGTGAAACAGGTAGCGTTCTTTTAGCCCCTCTTTTTTCATTTCACTTTTCAAAAACACATTAGTAGGGGAAATAGGCAGCTGCATCCAGCATCAGGTGTCAGTTCACAGGGGCTCATTACTCTTACTGGTTTTTATGATTTACTTACAAGTAACCCTTTCACACCTCATACTTCCCTTGATCTTCATAATCTTCTTAAGATGACAGACTATAAATACAATACCCATTTAAGAGGTAACTAAAATTCAGAGAAGGTAAGTGATATAACCAACTTCACACAGCTGATGATTGGCAAAGCCAGAATTCAAACACAGGTTGAGCACCTTGTCTGACTGAGCCCTTGCTCCTTGAAGCTTGCTGCAGCATTTCTGGTACTTTTTGCATTCTACAAAATTCTAGTTGGGGAAAAAGATGTAAAAGATTATGCTGAGGGGGCTGCCAGATGGCACAGTGAATAGAGCACCAGCCCTGGAGTCAGAAGGGCCTGAGTTCCAATGCAGCCTCAGATACTTAACACAAAACAAATAGCTGTGTGACCTTGGGCAAGTCACTTAACCCCAATTGCCTTACCTTCCACCAAAAAAAAAAATTTTAAAAGAACATTGTGACTCAGAGGAGGGAGTGTCATGACACTTGGAACCTCGATGGCTATATTAGTGTCTCTTTCTTTAAACTACATGCTATCGGGGCAGCTAGGTGGTGCAGTGAATAGAGCACCGGCCCTGGAGTCAGGAGTACCTGAGTTCAAATCTGGCCTCAGACACTTAACACAAAAACTAGCTGTGTGACCTTGGGCAAGTCACTTAACCCCAACTGCCCTCCAAAAAGCAAAAACAAAAAAAAATAAACTACATGTTATCTCAAAGTACTTTAATGCAGTTTTCCATTGCAGACATTTGGAATGCACACTTATATAGTGAGTGACACTTAAATCAGGATCATACGTAGAATGAGGTTTTCAACATAACTTTATTTTCTGTGTAATTCTAAGTTTACCTCTTTAAGAATATAAAACATTTTAGCCTCTTTTAAAAAAGAACAGTTTGTTAAAATAATTATAAAACTTACTGTACAAATCTTTGCCTTCTCAACAAGAGGATATAATGTAAAATTTAACCTTTTTGTTGTAACTTACTATCATCATGTATTATACTGTGTAGCATTCATACCTTTTTGGTCAGCGGTTTGCAACCTGTGGGTTATGTTCAATTTGTAACAATGAAAATACATCCTGCATATCAGATATTTACATTACGATTCATAACAGTAGCAAAGTTACAGTTATGAAGTAGCAACAAAAATAATTTTATGGTTGGGGGTCATCACAACATGAGGAACTGTTTTAAAGGGTCGCAGCATTAGAAAGGTTGAGCACCACTGTTCTAGGTTATTGAGCTAGGTCTTATTTGGCCCTATGCTAAAGGTAAATGTCCATTTTCACAATCTTGGAGGTTCCCCCCACATGTAACTATATGATGTTATATGTATGTGAATAAGGTCTTACAACTTATGACTTTACATGTGCAGTAACTTTCCTTTAGATCTACATTTATTTAATACCATTAATTCTGTTTCATTCTTTCAGTTTCAGGAGGCAGGTATTATCTTTAAACCTAAATGGGTGCAATTCATTAATGAAAAAATTACAGCATCTTTTTGCCTTTTTGGCTCATACACAGGTAAGTATGAATTTGCCTATATTAATTATAACATTAAACACATTGTGCCAGGTCTGATGATGTTCGTATTTTGAAACAAGATATCGCATGAAAATAAGGTATCAGCATAGTTTAAAATGACCTTTTTTTACATGTTTCATGCAGATACCTAATGGGGGTAGTATCCCATACAGGTAGTAGAGTTTTTTGCCAACTATTTTTGAGTATGGTGAATTGTGACATTTAAAATCCATTATTTCTGTAAAGTAAATAAATGAAAATACAAATTTTTTCTCCACTGGATTTCAATTTTGCCAGCATTATGCAGACATGTTAACAGAAAGGAATAAAACAGTGAAGAAAGAAGCTTGATTTCAGAGTAAAGGAGCATCAGTAATTTAATGATACTTGCTTCTGGGGGGCTTTTTTTTTTTGTACTACATTTTAAAATATATGCCCTAATTGATGAAAATGGGCCTCTGACATTCACTGCTCTCTTTTGGCCCAGTGCATTCCCAGGAATTCGAGTGGCAGTTTTTGGAACTTCCCCTCCTCCCCCCAATAGGGACTGTTTTTTTTTTTTTAACTCTTATTATCCATAATTTTGATAGCTGGCGACTAGCTTTTCTTGTTGGTAAGAATCCGGTAACAAAAAGCAATGCCTCCCTTGTTGGTTTTACTTACTGCCTGTAAGGTCAAAGTGTAAAGATAAGCCAAGGATTTACTTTGCTTCTGTTGGAGATTATTCCAACAATGTTCACATAATCTCATTGTCACAGTTTGTGATATGTTTGATGTATTTCCAACTTCATTTATTTCTGCTTTTAGTAAAATTTCTCTACCACGTTTCCTCTGGTTCCTTCATTTCCTCATGTGAGTGAGGATGTACTATGCTGCTTAACCCCTAGGTGGCGCAGTGGATAGAGCACTGGCCTTGGAGTTAGAAGACTTGGGTTCAAATGTGACCTCACACGCATAGTAGGTGTGCAGCCAGTTCCTTCACTTCTGCCTGCGTCGGTTTCCTCAATTAGCACTGACCTCCCAGAGTTATCTTACCAACAAGAAAACTGATTTCTCTACTGGGGGTATTTAGAGCCTTAGGAAGAAGTGACTGTATCTTAGAATTAGTGTTGAAGAGGGAAAGAAAGGTCTAGTTGCAGTTTAATACACAACATAGATTTAGGGAAGTCAGTTTTCAGAGGCTTCATAGACAAAGTAGGTAGAAGCCTATGGATTACAGTTCTCTAGGGCTGATCAGCCCAGAAGAAGATGGGTAATTTTCAGGAATGATTCTGAAAACTAAGAATTCTAGGGAGGTTGTCAGTCAGTAATGTAGAGTGGCAACCAAAATAACCCAGGTGATATATAACTGCCATGTGAGAAGCGACATATGTAGAACAAGGAAAGTATACATCCCTTTGTACTCTTGTTTAGTTTGACCACATCTAGAACATTATGTTCAATCTGCATTTTAGGAAGAAAATTCATTAGGTGAAAGGCATCCAGAGAATAATAACAGGATAGCCGAACACCTCAAAATCATGCCATGAGAGGATTGGGCAAAACAGCTTGGCATATTTTAACCTATAGAAGACACAGGGAACATGATAGCTAACTTGGAATGGATTTTTGTTTAGGTTTTAGAGTTCGATGGCCTCAGAAATTACTCCAGTGCCAACATTTTACAATAATTCATAAATTCAGAGGATGATAACCTGGCCAAAAGTTATATTGTTCACTGTGGATAAATTGTTTACTTCTGTTCTAATCTCCTTCTTGTCAATAGAGGGAAGCATATGCCCCACGGATTTTTTTTGAGGCATCCAGGCCTCCCTGGTTTACTCCTAGATCACAACAGGATTGTTCTGAATACCTCAGGTTTCTGCTAGACAGGTAAAGTATTTCTAAACTTTACAAATATGGGATAGGTTTTTATATTGATGTTTTTAAGTATTTCAAATGGGATTTTATTTTGATATTATTTTAAGTATCTAATAGTATCTGTAATAAGATATGTGTTGACTATAATAAGGAGGAAAATTGGTTTTAAACTCTGCTGCATTCAATCCGATCTTTCAGCATTATTTTTTAAAATACAGTTTAGTTCTTCCTGGATCATCTTGTTTTTATTCCTTCTGATAATTGATTGAGAGTGTATTTTACTGTCACTTTTCCACTTTAAAAATTTTTTTTTAGACTTGGTATCCTTTTCTTGCTCTGTAGCTTAGAATTTTACCCTTTTATTAAAGATGCTGTGTTTAACTAGCAAATTCTATATCTTGACCCTGGTGAGAAATTCTAGAAAACTTAGTAAAGTAGGTGGATTCTGGGTATAGTTCATCTTTTCTTTTCCTTCTCTTCTCTTAGTTTTTTGTTTTTGTAAGCCTCCAAAATTCTGAGCCTGGGCACATGGAACCAACTGCTTGTCATGTAAAACACTGAAATAGTTCTGGTTTCACCTCATTTTCAGTTGTTTCTTTTGCCTGGCCTTTCTTTCCTCTGTTTAAATTAATGCAGTGGATTGAAACATTAGTTCAAAAAGAAGATATACAGAGTATTATAGGCTGTTGACATACTTAGAAAACTAGTCCAAAAATAGACTTACTCTTTTGCACCCTTGACTATCAGATTTGCCTCCCAGTTTAACTACTAAATGCTGTGTAGGACTAATGACATCTTTTCAAGCCTTGTCCCCACCCCAAGAAAAACTCTTTGATGATAGGGACATTTTAAAGATAAAGGCATTTGTTGGTAATAAAATATTTCAGTTTCATAGCAAAGTGACATGAAAACAAGGACTTGACTTTGGGGAATATCACTTTTTGGTTGGTATAGGTTAATTGGTTTTCTTTAATGTGGAACATTGTAAAAATGAGAAGGTAATATTTCTTAAATTTGAGGGAATATAAATGACCTTCTAAATTACTGGTTTTTCTGAAAACTTGGTTCCTTGTAATTCTAAAGCTGGTTAAGAAAAGATAAATGTGGTCGTTTGCTTTGTAGACTCCATGAAGAAGAGAGAACCTTGAAAGCCCTGTCTTCACTGAAGCCTTCTGAAAGTGTGGGATCCAGTCAAGCCTCGTTACAGGAAGTAGCCAACAAGGCAGCAACATTTACAGAGATCCCTTATACAAATGATAGTGAGAAAACCTTAATAGAAAAAATGTTCGGGGGAAAACTACAGACTAATATACACTGTTTGAACTGCAGGAGTACCTCACAGAAAGAGGAAGCCTTTACAGATCTTTCACTTGCATTTTGTCCTTCCTCTTCTATGGAAAACCTATCTTTCCAAGGTCCATCATGTTCTCCTGTGGTACAGGCTAGCATGGTAACAACTGGCTCTCCTGAAGAGTCAGCACTTTGTCATCCTGTCTCCACTGGCTTTGGCTCAGAGACAGTCATGGATGAAGCAGCTTTAGACAATCTTCCTTCTGAGCTTCACTGTACAGAAAACACTTTGGTCTCTAATGAACCATGCAAGATTCAGATTAACAGAGGAATATCTCAGAAACCAGGAGGTGAAAGCACACCTTCAGTTACTGACTTGCTAAATTATTTTCTGGCACCAGAGATCCTTAATGGCGATAACCGCTATTATTGTGAAAACTGTGCCTCTCTACAGAATGCAGAGAAAACTATGCAAATCATGGAGGAACCTGAATACCTTATTCTCACTCTCCTGAGATTTTCCTATGATCAGAAGTGTCACATACGACGCAAAATCCTAGACAATGTGTCACTGCCATTGGTTTTGGAGTTACCAGTCAAAAGAACTAACTCCTCCCTAACTTCATTATCAGAAAGTTGGTCAGTAGATATTGATTTTACAGATACTGGTGAGAACCTGGCTAAAAAGCTCAAGTCCTCAGGGACTGATGAAGCATGCTGCCCCAAACTGGTGCCCTATCTGTTAAGCTCTGTTGTTGTCCACTCAGGCATCTCCTCTGAAAGTGGACATTACTATTCATATGCCAGAAATATCACAGGGTCTGACTCTTCCTTTCAGCTGTGCCATCAGTCTGAAACTCTGGCTCTAGCTTCCCCTCAGGGTCATTTGTTGGGGGGAGAAATTCCTACTGCAGTTATTGAGCAGGATCTGGAAAATAATGATATGTCAAAGGAGTGGTTTTTATTTAATGATAGCAGAGTGACGTTTACCTCATTTCAATCAGTCCAGAAAATTACCAGTAGGTTTCCAAAGGATACTGCTTATGTTCTATTATACAAAAAACAGAATAGTACTAGTGGTTTCAGCGCTAATAATACAACTAATGGACTCTGGGTGAATGGAGACCCGCCTCTGCAGAAGGAACTTATGGATGCTATAACAAAGGATAATAAACTATACTTGCAGGTAAGTTGGAAATATACCTAGTTTGTGACTTACATAGCTTTTCCTATTTGTAACATTCCCCTTCAGTGATTGTCATTTGTGGTCAGAGTTTTATTATAAAATTGCAGTCTTTAAAGTCTTTGTAAACCATTATGTGCCATGTAAATACCAGTTAGCAGTAGCAATATGTGAACTTTGTTAATGCAATTCATAGTTTATAGTTAATTGTTAGTTCAGTTATTTGAAAGTTATCTCACACAACTAAGGTTAATTAATTTGTTAAATCGGCCTTCAAAAGGAAGGAAAAGTGCCTTGGTTATTGGGAAATTTATAAGGCTTTTGTTGAAATCCCTATTTGGAAAATATCTCAACAGCAGCTCTTGACAAAACATTTATCATATGTGTTTGAAATGGTTCAGTCATCTAGTCCAGGTGACTTTCTGGCCTTTGGCATGATTTGGAGCTTTGTTTCTGACAATCACATCAACTGTTGAAGAGGCAGGTATAGAAGATCGAAGAGAAAGAGGGCTATGGGTGCTCATTTTTAAAAAGGGAAGAAATCCCAGGAGTGTTTGGCATCAGATTTACACTTTGGCAAAATAATGGATCAGAGTATTGAGGAAAATGTACATATCTAAGATGGGGGCTTGAGTGTCCTACTAGGCAAAACTTGATGGTTGTCATAACGGGGAAAGCAAACGCATTCAAAACCCTCTATTGCCATGGTTCTCAACTTTCCTAATGCCACAACCCTTTAATACAGTTCCTCATGTTGTGGTGACCCCCAGCCATAAAATTATTTTCATTGCTACTTCATAACTGCAATTTTGCTACTGTTATGAATCATAATGTAAATATCTGATATATAGGATATATTTTCATTGTTAAAATTGAACATAACCCACAGGTTGAGAACCGCTGCTCTATTGGGATTTAAATGAGCTGTGTGACTGAGATTTTACTTTTGCAAAATTGGCTGACATTCATTGACATAAAAGTACAGTGTAATGACATGGCAGCCAAAGTAGAAATAAACTTTCAATCTAAATTTTTTCTAAAGGGAACAAATAATACAAACATTAAAAGTGTAAATCCCATTATAGTGGACCTAATTGCCACTTAGAATACAAGTTGGTCAGAATACAAGTCGATCAAAAGAAAAGTTTAAGTTAATGCTTAGACATACATCTGGAAGAAAGTTTCTAAAGCCACATGTTCCTCTTGAATGGGAGAAAACTTTAAAAATACCCCTAAAAGAGACCTAAAAAAGATTTTTAATATAATACTGTAATAAAATGCAGAATTGAACCCCAGTGTATGAATAGATAATTTTCCAAAAGGGGTTTCTAAATTGACTTTGTTAATTTCAGAAGGCTTTTTCCCAAAGAAAAAAAAATTAACAGAAATGATGGTTACAGTCCCCAGGGTAGTACACAGCAGCCAAAATTAGCTTTGAAGTAATTGGCTCCTGTATTAATACTAGAGAGCTTGGGCAGTGTCAGACAAACCTTTATGCCTACATGTCCTAGGTACTGGAGATACTTAGATTTAGTTCCTGCCCTTACAGAGCTTACATTCTTACATGCCAGAAAATAGCTTGTACAGTAAAACATTTTTAAAGAATTCCAACTTAGGGATAATTTCCTCTTCTACCAGTTCAAAGCTACTAGTAATGATTTGTATGGTTATGGGTAAGAAAGGGAAAACGAGTATTAAGTGTAGCAGGGGGTGGGGAACAAGGCGCCTCCAGGCCACATGTGGCCCTCCAGGTCCTCAAGTGCAGCCCTTTGACTGAATCCAAACTTCACAGAACATATCCCAAATCTTTATTTTCCTTGGCCTACCTCTTCATAGAGTCTTTCTGAATGTCTGGAAGCATGTCCAAGTCATCCCCATTCTTTCACTAGAACTTATTATTGCCTTGAGCTTTCTTATAGTTTCTGAATATAGTTATATTCAGTTGAATTCCTAGAAAAAGTTTTTCCTACACACATTGCTTTTATTTCCTCTTCTGTCACTTTTTAGCCCTTATTCAACTGAAACTTCTACCCAATTAACAAACATCTCTTAATCACCAGATATAATGGGCATTTCTCTTTTTTTTTTTTTCATTTCTTCTACCATCTTTGTTGCATTCAACACTTTCAACACTCTTGACTAACCTCATTCTGTCTGCTTGGTTTTCATGACAGTACTGCCCTGGTTCTCCTTTCCTGGCTCTTTACTTATGTTTGATTCCTTAACTATGCCCCAAGGCTCTGTTTTGTACCATCTTCTCTGTGTTCTCTCTTACTGTTTTCATTAGCTCTCATGGATTTAATGGATTGTCTCTAGGCACCCAGCTCCCAGATCTATACGTCCAGCCTTAGTTTCTTGCCCTGTACTCTAGCATCACATCACATCACACGTAAGACATTTAAAATGTATGTCCTGGAAAACATTTCAGATTCAACACATACCAAAAATAGAGATCATTATTTTTCTCCTCAGACTCACTCTTCTAAACGTCCCTGTTTCTTTGGAGAGCACCACTCTCCTACTGGTCTCTGAGGATCACACACTTGGCATGTCACCTTGACTCCTCACTTCTCCCCTCCACCCAGATCTAAGCAGTTGACAGATCCTAGGTCAGGCCCTCAGCACCTCTCTGTTATGTTGTGGTGTATGTGGCAAGTGTTATTTTACAAATGCTGTACTTAATTTGCTTATGTATGCCAAGCTAGTAAGACTTATAATTGTTTACAAATTTTCCTCTATCTACAGTAATATAGTGTCCAAAATGTGGCTTACCTAGCAAAATTCAAGGCGCATGAGGCACATTAATGTGCCTCATAACCATTGATCTAGCCTTGCTGTAGCTTGTGTCATGTATGTCATAGCCCATGCATGAAATGCTTTCCCTACTTACCTTTGCCTCATACGGTATCTTACTTTAAGCCTCAACTTTAAGTATTATCAGAAAACTTTTCTGGATTCTCTCAACTTGAAGGTTGAAGGATCCTTCAACCCTGAACTGCCATATATTTTGTCTTCCCCAAAATAAGATCCTTCAGAGCAGGGACTGTTTGATATTTTATTTACTTGGAATCCCCAAGATACATCACTGTGCCTGGCTAAAGAATAGATTTTTAATGCCTGTTGGTTGATTTTCCCCTTAAGATATATTTAAACCTTTGAGCCTCACACAAGTAAGAAATAGTTGGGTTTCGGAGATACAAAACCTTTTTTTACATTTCATAAGAAATTCTAGGTTCTGATTGTCTCCAAGTGTGGAAAGAATAACAAACTGGTTCTCAGGAAGCTGGAAGTGCTACTAAAATAGCAATACTGAGAATCCTAGGAAGTATGAGTGTTTATCTTTTTCCTTCTTGAACTTCATCCTGGATCAGCCCTGCAGATGAGGTGAGAAGTAGGATTGAAGATGGTCCAAAGTACCAGCTAGTGTTGGGAATGGAAATCCCAAGTTAGTGGCAGGAGAATTCTGACTGTCCCAACTGGGTTTACTCCCAGGTTGCTCTTACTTAGTCTAGTGTCATGACAACCAAATCCCTGGTTTAATGGTGCATATGAAATATATATGATCAGAAGACAGCATCCATGTTTTATTTTTAATACGTTAAGAAAAAGTAAAGATGTAGTAGTACAAAAACAGTGGATTGGTCTGAGAGAAAATTATATAGATATATAGTACAAAACCAGACTAAATAATAGAATGTGATCACCTACAGGTCTAACACACACACACACACACACACACACACACACACACACACACACACACACACGTATGTGCTCACACACATACCCTTCCCAATGAATTTCTAAAGGGATGGCCTGGTTAATAAGGAAATAGTTAAAACTAAAGAGATTAACTAAAATTAAACTAAACTGCATATGACTAAATTAATTAAAATTAACTAAAGTAAAATTATATATCAGGAAAATTTCATTCTTGTAATGAGTGTTTTGTGAAATTATTCTCTGAGAAATAGTGATGAGTACTTATCAGAACTGAGTTTTTAGGGACACGTGACTTTTGCCACAAATTGAATAGTTTAAAAATAAGAAAAAGGTTTCTGGTTCTTAGTATTTGGCATTAAACTTTTTTTTTCTAGTGGGCAAGACTAATTATTATTTCTTGCCATCCTGAAAGCAGATTTGAAAATAAGAAATGGTTAACAAAATTTAATTCTTAGAAAAGTAACATTTGTATTAACATGTATTGGTAATTTTGACATATAAGTTTGCTTTTTTCCAAAACATACTTAATTCCACTTATTTAGTCTAAGGAGCTTCCAAAAGCCATCATCTTTCAGTGATGAAAATGTTTTTTGGTTTTTGGCTACTTGTCATTATTGAGTAAATTTTGCAGTTTTCTGTATATGAGTGTCATTTTTCATTCAAAGTACAGTAGTTTGATTTAATCTTATGTCATAAAATTTGTATGGAGATAATTTAGCAAAAATGTAACAGATACTTAGCAAGTACATACTGAGTCTTGTTCTGTGTATTGAGAGACAACAGGGTATACAAAGAGTTTAGAAAAAGCCAGAGGAAAACCTGTATTCACATTCTGTTTCTGATATTACCCTTGTGACTTGAGGCAAACCACTGAACCTATTTGGCCATATCAGTAAAAAAGGGACTTAGCCTTGCTAGCCTATAATATCCTATTCGATGATCTCATTAGGAGATGCTGGACTTAGAAAAAATAGCCCTGTATTCAAAGATCTTCTATGTTCCACTGAAGGCAAGAAAAAATTCCTATTCACCTTGCTAGTTTTCCTCTTGAAATAAGAAATCTTAAGCATACAGTAAAAATCTAGCTTAATATTATAAGGAAAATCAGATTTACAGATGGAATGGGCTGTAAATTAAAATTCCTGACCCCTCATTATAAAAATAAATAGGCTTAACAGAGATAGATAGTGAGTAGCAGTGGTGGGATTTCAACCTGAGTCCTCTTGACTCCAGAGACATCCTTCTCACTGTACCTGATCCATAGCACTATTCAAGAGTGACCTAGCTTTAAAAAAAAACACCAGCTTTCCAATAATTCACACTTTTGTTTTAAGGTTTACAAAACAGTTTCCTCACTTTAAAAACTGCAGTGGGTAGGTCTTGCAAGTATTATTCCTATTTTATAGATGAGGAAACTCGAGACCCAGAACAATTAGATGACTTGCTGCCACGTAATTAGGCAGTATCCAGGGCAGATTTGAACTCACATCTTTTTATTCCAAGTCTCTAGCCATTATTAGAAATCCAGCATATCAAACTAGTTGTTAAAATCTTGTTTTCAATCAGAATCTTCAATTACTAGTTAAATTGTTCCGTGATGTCAGCAAGACAAGTATATTCTGTTATATTCTTCGGGGCCACAGATAGAACACTTGTACTTGAACAAGAAGGGAAATGGCTAACTTTACTGCTTTTTCTACCTGGTGATCTTCTGTTTGTTTCATCAGATGGAGGACCTCCACAGCACTGTGCCTGTACAGTGTAGGGGAACTGAACCCAGATTGTATCCCTCTAGAGCTGTGAGAAGGGTTTAGTGGAATTCAAATTGCCACACTGTTTAGCCATAACTGGCAAAGATTCCTGGGTTAAGATGGGTGAAAAGAGTGTATGCCCTCAACAGATTGTAAATGCAATAGTCGTGTCCTCCCTCTCCCCCAGAATTATTTTTAATTACACATAGTATTTAGGTTAGAATTCTAGAGGGAATTTGTGGGTTAAACACAATTTTGAAGGTTACCCTACACAATGTTTAAAGCAGCAGTTCTCAACCTGTGGGTTTCGGCCCCTTTGGGATCAAATGAGCCTTTTACAGGGGTCGCCTAAGACTATTGGAAAACACATATTTCTGATGGTCTTAGGAACCGCCTGTATCCATCTCCAGGTGGGTCTGACCATGTGTAGACACACCCACATACGACTATTAAAGGGTTGCGACATTAGGAAGGTTAAGAACCACTGGTTTAAAGGAAAAGTGTTTTTCCTACTTTCAAAACATTTGGAACACACCCCATTTTGAAGTTGGGAATTATCTATATCTGGTTATGTAGCAAGCCCAAGCTTGTGCATTTTTTTAAAATCTAGGTCTAATCACATTTGTGATTTAAGGATTTTTCTATTGTCATCAGCTTGTATTAAGAAAGTAACAGTAATAGCTTATATTTAACATAGGGCTTACTATGTGCTAGGTATCATACAATTTTTATCTCATTTGATCCTTGCAGCAACCTTGGGGAAGCAGGTGCTGTTACATCCATTTTAGATGAGACAAACAGTTAAGTGACTTGCCCAAAGTCAAACAACTCAGACAACTGTCTGAGGCAAAATTTGCAGTCTGGGCTTCCTGACACTATTAGCTACCATGTCACCTAGATGTTTCTAGAAAACTAGCAAAGCAATTAGAATAAGATCTAAATTGCTTGCTTTATTGAACCACACCATTTTGATCTTTCAATTTTATGCCAGCAACTATTTTATTTCTCTCAAAAAATTAAGCATGTTTTAATCATTGCCAAGCAACTGGAAAATGTGATGGAACTTGTTTTCAGCTGTTATATTTAGTATTGTTATTTTTAATGTTGATAGCTTGGTAGATATTATTTTTATAAAATAGTTCTATCCCTTAGTATCCTTAGATTTTTGTTTAATACAGTACTAGTTTTGTGCCTGTTTATTCGTTATAGTGACTTTTTATTCTCTAATAGATTCCTTTATATGTAGAATATCTTTGGCTTTAACATAGCATTAAAACTAGAAATCATTTTTTGCCAAAAAATTATTCTGACATTTATTTAAAAAAAAGAGACTTGGAATAAGCATTTTAAGGTTACCTATATGTGTACTACACATTTTATTAAAATAAATATCTTTATAAATTAATTTTTTATTATAGTATTAAAATTTTTTAATATACAAACTCAATTTATCAGTGATGGGTTCTGATATTGTCAACTTCTCTGTGGCAACAGGAAGAGAAATAGGTACGTTGAGGGATAATAGGAGGCCATCATTGCCTAGGCAAATGTTTTTCAAAGGAATGGTCCTTTTCCAGTCTTATACCCATAGCCTAATATGGAGGTAGGAAACCTGTGGCCTTCTAGGTCCTTGGGTGGGGCCTTTTTACTAGTCCAAGTTTTACGGAACAAATCCTTTTACTAAAGGGATTTGTTCTGTGAGTTTTATATTTGGTCAAAGGACCACACCCAAGGACATAGAAGACCACATGTCACCTCAAGGCTGCAGGTTCCCCATCCCTGGCCTAATATATATGAAATTCTATCAGATTTTAAATTCTAGGTACCTCAATAAAAGCTGCAGAACTCTTTCCATTTGTCTTTTTTAGAGATGATTGGGGCGGGGGGGACATCCAGAGGAGGAAGAGTATAGGGAAACGACCACTACAGGATCTAACTATTCCTATAGTGGAGATCCAAGAAAAATAGGTTAGGAATCATAGATGGCCTTTATAGAGCACTTTTCCAAGCACAGAGTACTTATGAGTAAACTGAGGTTCAGTACTTGCCAGTGGTCAGTCTTTCCTGAGTCTTTGATGAGTTTGATTTTAATCATTTGTCTTAACTTAGAGCAAGAAATCTAAAATTTCTTGGCTCCCACAACAATAATAACTCTTCTGTGTGCAGAAGTATATTATTAATCATGGGATTAACAAATGCCCTGCCACATTTGCAATGTAAATTAGTTGCTATGATAACTGAGACTTTTGACTATTAAAAATGTACCCCAAAGTTACACTTTTCCCTTGTAGAGAAAAACCAAATGAAAAGGGCAGTTTTTTCTTCTTTCATTTGCTCATTTGGGAATCTTTCCCAAAGACTAAGAATGTGTCATAGCTAGACCTCTGTCAACCCAATATCTGTACAGTCAGATGACAACCAAAAAAAAGAATGGCACTTACCAAAGAGAGCCTCATGAACTAAGATACAGGCTTTATGATCCCAAAAGCAATGGGGCAATTAACTTAGTTGCTTATTCTGTATCCTTCATTAAGCCTTGGGAGAAGACATGGCTTAACTTTCTCAGAGTTGCTTGAAATTCAGACCAAATTCTCTATCTTGAGAGCCGTGAATAAAACATCTTGTACTCACCACAGTAAGTTTACCCAATCTAACTCTTTGGGAACATTTATCTGATTTTCCAACACAAGTTATAAGTGCAGCTAAGAATTCTCTTAGTACCACATCATGTCTTCTATTTGAGGAGTCAGTTTAATGAAAGCAATTATATAGCATAACAGAGCAGGATTTTCATCTCCAGCCTATTCCAGAGGCTGGCTTTGTCACTATGGGCAAGACTTTTAACCTCTCTGAAACCTCAATTTCTTCATCTGTAAATGAGAAAGATATAACATACTTTACAGGGTTGTTGTGAGGTAACATGTGAGATAGTATATTTAAAGCATTTTACAAACCTTGAAGTATGTATAAATGCCAACTGTTAAGTAACAGAGTTAGAACATTGGAAATTATACATTTTTTCCCATCTCCTAGCTTGTCTTACACTTGTTTAACTTATTTTTCAAATGAAAGAATCAGAATTTTACTTAGTTGAATTCGGTATTAATATCGAATACTTCTGAAAAAGTTTGCTATTTCATTGGAGTTGTGGTCAGCATTTAAAAAGAGTAGTCTAGTTCTTTGCTCCAGCAAGTGTTAGAGAAAGCAAGCTACTCAGTAAAATGACAAGAGGCTTGTCTAGAAATGCTCAAATTCATAGATGGTGTTAAATGTCTCCTTTAGCCTGTCAGAAAGCGATGACTAGTCTACTACTGCATTAAAACTTTATATTGCCAAAAACACGGCATTATGCTTTACTATACCCCTAGCGGCATTTTGTTCTGACAGCCCCACATCAGTCACTGAAGCATAACTAAAGCTAAAGCCACTCCTAAGAAGATCATCAAAACACTGGATTTTTTTAAAATTTTGAATAATGGAAATTCCCTTTGGACCAAGGGGATTAAACTGAAATGTGAAGCTTGGTTAAGAATAAAAAATAGATATATTCTTGAAAAGTTGCTGGCCAAACTTAGCAGATCACCAGGGTTGACTGGTCGATGAACCTAAAATTCTAGCCACTACAGTAGTAGCTAATACGGTCATCAGAAGAGAGTGACTTGGTATCAACATTCTTTTTAAATGTTAAGCTGATTCTTTATCAGTAGCCATCACATCAGAATCTAAGCTTTCCTCACATAGAAAGTGGTGGATTTCATTTTGCACACCTAAGTCAGTCATGGTAAATCTTTTATTTCTTTTGCTCTATTGTGCTACCAAGGTTTCTGCAGCAATGATAGGTGGAAAGCAGATAATGATTTCTTTGTTAGTCTGGCTAAGCAGTATTTATTGGTCAGTGGTATCACTTCTCTCTGCCTTGAGTTTTTGTAGGAAAATACTTTGGCAATCACCTGGATTGCAGCTAGTCATTATCTTTTGACTCTGAATTATAATTGGAATTTTAATTGGAACAAATATTTCATTACTGATTTTAACTATAATTCATCATTTGTTTTTTGTTTGGTAATCAAGAATAATAAATTGTGCAGATATATGTTGAATTTAGTCTAGTATATTTCAGATACTGTGTGAGGGCACAAGGAGTTATTGTACTATAAACAACTTTACATTTCTTAGAATATTTATTCAAACCAAAAGATGTTGGACTGCTTAACATAACTTCTATTCCTCGCGCAGGAAAAACATGGTTTGTATCCAGTAAATCACTTATTTTTTTAACCTATTAAAATTCTTTGTCAGTAAAATAAGGAGTTTAGAATAGCTGGTCTCATACATCCTATGATTCTCTTTATTGATAAAAATATGAAGAATCAAATAGATGGTAAACTACAGGTTGATGATATAACTGAAATTAGGGTGCTCTTAAAAATGGCGTCGTGCAGACAGTTGTAGTGCATGATACTTTGAACTCTAGATTTAAAAATGAACAAACAGCAGTTTCTGTTGGACTTAACTGGCTTGGGTCATCTCATGTGTCTGGATTTCAGTTTGCTTCATCTACAAGATGAGAGTTGAGCCTGGTGGTCTTTAAGGTCCTGTCCAACTCAAAGATTCTGTGACTCATACAATATCCAGCTGTATTAACATAATTATATTAAATTACATAATAGATAAAATGTAGTGTTAATATAATACATTGTTATAATTATATTGTTATTGTATTACATATTATGATATGTTAATGTAGTATTAAATAATTTACAAGTATTCATATCCAGCAAGTATGACTCTTGCCATTAAACTTAATCTACAAGATTTTAGTCTTTGCTATCTGGATTTGCCATTGGTTTCATCACTTGTATGATGCCATTGTAGACTTGCGGAAATGTGGAAGAAACTGGGCTTTCTTAGTTTTTTCATTGCCTCAATTCCCATAATTGGCAATTTCCAAAATACCTGCAGATCTGGAACAATGCTTTGTGCTTGCTAGCTAGTTTTTATGTGTGCACAAGTCTATTCCTAAAATGTACATTGAGTATGCAGGGAGAGAAATCTTTTCCTAAGTGTTGGTGTTTATTAAATAAGCTATAGTTTTTTCCTCTGGGGCAGCTTAATAGGCTCTTCTTTCTTATGTGGGATCATAGAATTTTTAGTTAGACCGGACCTTAAAGATCATCTAATTCAACCCCCTCATTTTACAGATGATGAAAACTGAGGTCAAGATGAAATTACTTTGTCCAGGGTCACAAAAATGTAAAGAGCTGAACTAGTATTTGAACCCAGATCCTCAGATTCAGGGCTCATTCCGCTATACCATCAATTGATGAACAAGGCACTTATTAAGCACTTACTATGGATTAGGCCCTGGGAATACAAAGACCAGACTAAGAGTCCCTATCCTCAAGAAGTTTATATTCTACTGGTGACAACATATACATAAATAAGAATATACAGGATAAAACCAAGGTAAGTGGAGAGCAGAGAAAAAACATATCTCCAGGATTAGGGAGATCTTCCCGTTAAAAGTATTGATAAGAATTTTGAAGGAAATGAGATGGGGCTTTTTTGGCAGATATTTTCTTTTCTTTTTTTTTTTTTTTAATTTACTTTTAGTTTACAACGTCAGTTCCACAAGTTTTTGAGTTACAAATTTTCTCTTCCCTGCTCCCTGCCATGGCAGCATGCAATTTGGCATAGGTTCTACATATATCTTCACATTAAACAAGAGTCGAGAATTATAACCAATGGAATGAACAATGAGCAGGAAACAAAACAAAAAGAAAAAAGAGAGCAAGTACTTTGTTTCAGTCCACATTCTGACTAATTCTCTGGGTGTGGATAGGAAATAAGATTCTAAAGGTGAAGGAAGGCCTAGGAAACAGCTAATGCAAAGGCACAGAGATGGGAGAATAAGTATCCTGTTTTAGAAATGACAAGATGGGGTGGCTAGGTGGTGAAGTGAATAGAGCACTGGCCCTGGACTCAGGAGGACCTGAGTTTAAATCCAGCCTCATAAACACACCAAAAAAATTAGCTGGGTGACCTTGGGCAAGTCACTTATTACCCTACCTTCCCCTTTCAAAAAAAAAAAAATGACAAGAAAAGCAGTTTGGCTGAACCATAGAGTAAAGAAAGGGGGAGCAACATAAGGTTGGAGTGAGCCCCTGCCATTATCTCCTTCCTGATCTGCCAGTTTTATGACTTTAAATGTTTACCAGTACCTTATTTTTCCAGCTAAACAATTAAGACTATATAGAGATTTTAGAGTATATTCACGTATATAAAGTCCATTTGTTCTTCAAGATAAGAGTATTGAGATGTTCTATTAAAAGAGTAACTTTTTATATAACTTCTACTATATTTTTCAATTTTTTTATTTCAGGAACAAGAGCTGAATGCTCGAACACGTGCACTACAAGCTGCTTCTGCTTCCTGTTCCTTTCGGCCCAATGGATTTGATGACAATGACCCTCCAGGAAGCTGTGGACCAACAGGG
Organism: Pseudocheirus occidentalis; assembly: GCA_028646575.1. NCBI lineage: Eukaryota > Metazoa > Chordata > Mammalia > Diprotodontia > Pseudocheiridae > Pseudocheirus > Pseudocheirus occidentalis. Next base: position 77,516,279 of record CM053601.1, on the reverse strand, counting down.
GGAGGGGGTGGGGGAGGATTCAGTACAATTGGCAGGCTAGTTTTTTGATCCTAAAAAGGAAAAGTCCAATCCTGAATGCACTGATTATAAAACAGCATCCAATACTTCTTATGACTGTTAAAATGTCAGATTGTATCAAACATATCTAGTTTTATTTTCTTTTTCATTTGATCCCTATACTAAGAACCTACCCATTACTTGTTTTTATTTTCTTGACAATACATTTATTTATTAACAAAGTGCATCATGGAAAAAATCTACCTCTTAAAAGTCCATTTACTTTTATGGTTAGACATGCTTGACCAAAAGAAAACATAAAACTTTCAAAGAAAATATATACAAGGTCCCTAATTAAGCTGCATTAAATTTAGTAGAGGCAATTAAACTGTCCTGTTCCTATTCATACTGAGCAAAAGGACAATTTATTGTCCTTTTTAAAAGAAATCTGCATTGAACCAAGAAATGAGGAGGAGGGTGGGAAGAGGCTTGAAAGATATTTAAATGTATCATACATAGTTATCCCATCATTAAATTTGTACGTCCTTGAAAATAGCAGAGGTGATGCAAACTATAATGAAGGCAATAACTTAACATTTGTCCTGCTACAAGTACTCTCCAGGTTAGTGCTCTTCAGAGACATTTTATTTACATTTCAAATATAAATGTTTAAGGAAAAACATTTATAGATATTTGCTAAATTGATTTCAGAAAAAAAAGTGCATGGTCCTGTAGGAGCAAAATTTTTAACTAGAATTTGCTAACTTTGTAGTATTTCTAATTGTTTAAGGATTTTTAAATTCTATTTCAGGGAGTATATCTGCTTCGTGTTTTGAAGGAGGTGGGTTCTGTATGTGCCTTGCAGTACTGTAATTAAAAATGTGAGTCTTTGGCTGCAGAAAATTTAAATAACATTAAACCTTAGGAATTAACTTTTTTGTGTGTTGATGGTATTAGAATTATAACTTTTTGAAAGATATTAGATTTTCCAGAAGTAAAATCTGGTGGTTCTAAAAAAAGAAAAAGAAAAAAAAATGTTTGGTAGTTTATTTTAAACTCCTAAAAGAATTCAGAAGAAATTATTCTAGGAAAGTATAATTTTTTTGAATTGCATTAACCAAACGAAATCCTGAGCATTAAACATTGATCCTAAATTTTTGGAGCTGTAAATTTGTTTTATTTTTGGTTCAGATCTCATCTTTGTGTTACATATTTGTATCTCTGTAGTAGTCTTGAAAATGGCAGAATATGACTTATTGTCCTGTATCTTTATCAGAAAACTCAGATCAGTACTTGTGCTTTCTTACTCCACACAGAATTTAAAATATTTATTTTTTTAAAGTAATCCTACTGTGTTCTTATGATTTGATTGTTTCATCTACATTTGCTTTGAAAACAGCTTAAGGAAAGAATGGAGTTAGGCAGTTTGACTTTGTCTTTTTTTCTTTGTGTTTTATGACAATACATAGAAAGTGCAAGTTTCCAGAGAAAGGGAAAGAAGCTCAAGAAAATCATTTTGAGTTAAAGGCTAGAAATATTTTTTCAGAAATAATTGGTGTTGAGCGACAGCATGACATAGTGGATAAAGACTCGCTTCTGAATCAAGAAGTAGGGTTCAAGTCCATCCTCTGACATGTACTTGATTTTGTGACTCTAGCCAAGTCACATAACTTCTCAGGGCTCCCCAGACAGTGCTTAAAACACAGCATCTGCTGTTGTGAATTGGACTCCCTGGGGTTTTTTCCCTACAAAGTTGAGAGCAGGGATTTAACTCTGCATTTCTTTTAAGGTGAATGAGTTGCCTGGAATTCTATTATTCATCTTTGCTGTAGGTTTGAACCTCTAAGTATAACTACAGCAAAATCATACATTTGTTAATATTGTGATTTGTGACAAGAAAATGAATTGTGAGTAGAGGCTTCCTCAGAATTATTTCATGGCCCAGGTTTGATAGAAAAGCAGAACATTGGAACAGGAAAGACCATGAACTTTACTCTGGAGATTTCCTATCCATACTTTCCACATTGTCCACAGGTGACAAGAGGACTTTGTCCTCCTGATTAGTTGAGAGTTGTTATTGTATTGGTGGGTTGGTGGGTTGGTTTTTGGAGAGGGAAGGAAAGGTACGTTTAGATGCAAGCATTTTTTTGTTGTTCTGTTGCTGCCAACTTTGAATCCTGCTTTTCCAAGTAATTTTTGACATAAAAAATAAAAGAATTTCTATCCAGTAAGATAATGTATGTAAAGGGCATTGTAAACCTTAAAAGTATTATATGTCAGCTGTTATATCAAAGGCTTGGAATGAAGATTAAGAAACATTTCCCCATCATAAATCCTGCTGGTGAAGAAACTGACTTGAAAGTTTACCAGAATTGCAGATGCATTAGTTTTGATTTCCAAAGTATAAATGAATGTCAGAATATTATAAACTTTGGCCATTTATTACTGAGACTGTTCAGAATAATAATAGAACTTAGCTTTGAAGTATTAAAGAAATTAACATCATCATCAATTTCTACAAATCCTTGTCTAAAAAAGAACTGACTCCAGAATTATTGAGGAAGAATAGTTCATAAATGAGGAATTGGTTATCAGTAGATAAAAGACACGTATTTTGGACAATTTACAGCTCCCTTCAGTGATTTCCATATGTTATAAGCAAGAGAATATTGCCACAAAGAGTCATTTCTCCTCCTCCTGACCAATGTACATTCCTTCCCTTCTTCCATAGACTTCCTTCCTCTAATAGCCTTTTCATGTAGAGTTGACCAGATAAAAAGTTAACATTTCTCTGCAGTCCAGCCAAGAATATTCTTTTTCAATAGATGAGGCTGATTTCTCCCCATGTGGAAATCCATTTGTTTTCGGTGCTTACCAAAAGATAGAAATTGAGACTTTGTCTTTTTCAGAAATAGTTTACAGGGTTTATTGGCTCTAAGAAAAAAGGAAATACTACTTGACACAAAGTGTAAGGGCTGAAGTCTCATCAGTAAATTGTTATTCATGCTATGTTGCTTGGAGGAGGACAGTACTGTGGCATGTTCCTCTCCAGGCCTTATCCCAGACACAACCTCACCTTTTCTTCCCTTGAGCTTCCTGCCAGGTGTTAGAAGTACAACCCAGACCTACACTTGAACCCTGGCTTCCCTCACCCACCAAGCTCAGGATCCCTGTAGTACCAAGTGTGGAGTTAATAGAGTTATAAAAGCTCACACTGGGGTGGGTAGGTGGTGCAGTGAACAGAGCACTGGCCCTGGAGTCAGGAGGACCTGAGTTCAAATTCAGCCTCAGATACTTAACACTAGCCCTAGCCATGTGACCTTGGGCAAGTCACTTAACCCCAATTGCCCTGCCTTCCCCCCCCCACCTCCAAAAAGCAGGGGGAAAAAAAAGCTCACACCAGATAATTGTGGGCCTCAGTCACAACCAGGTTAAAGCAACTTAATAAGGTCTTGTATTTTGTAGGCTCACAACTGGCACAAATTTAAGAACTAAATCTGTCTTGATCATGAAATGGTTTTCATTTCCTCTTTATTTCTGTATCTTTATATTCCTGTCATTTTACTTTTCTGACTAGTATTATATAATATCCATAAGCTAAAGTAATAGTGAATGTTTACTGTGTGAATAAGTTGAAATTCAGTCTGAAATGCATTTTGCAGTCTTTTACTTTAGACAATTAAAGATTCTATATTCCTCAGTAAAGGTGCTCCCCTCTAGTCCAGTAAAGAAGTTCTTAACCCTGTTTTAAACATCCATTACCTAACAGCAGCCACTCTTTGGTATTTCTTAAAAAACAAAACAAAACAAAAAAAAAAAAACAACTCAGGTTTATTTACTGGAGTGGACAGTTGTCTATGAATCTTGCAGCAAGCTATAATTTTAATTTTGTGTTCTTTTCCTTATTTCTCAATGTCTTCTGCCTTTCTGTGACCTTGATTGCTAACTTTAAAGCACAATACAGAAAGATTTTAAAATACAAGATCTTGTGAGGTGGGTAGTTTTTCATATCAGTAAATAATGACATCTTTATACAGCCTTGGGAGGAAAATGGGTCTTTGAAAAAAAGAATCTGCCACTACCTCACCATCTCCTGTAAAACTCAGCTAACCTTGCTCCGCTCTGTCTTGTCATTTGTAAAACAAGAGTTGAAGTAGGTTACCTCTCAAATCAAGTTTATCTCACTGGGTTGTTGTAAGGATCATATAACTTGTCGATCCATTTGTAGACAGAGTTCCTTCAGTTGTATTCTAAGTAAAAGCAATTTATTGTGTCAAGTTATTGGCCTCTTATGTACCAGGTACGAATGCTGGAGATACAAAGAGTGAAATTTCCTGTGCTAAAATGTGCTTACATTCTGATGGAGGAGACAAGCACATGATGAAGCATGTATATGAACATGTACACCATGGTTTGGTTTGCAGAGGATCATGAAAGGCTTCTTGCACTGGGGACTGTGCTAAGGCCTACAGCTGGAAGTCCCATAAGCTTAATTGAAGAGGGGGGGAGCCAACAAGGTCAGATTTGCCCTTAAGGAAAATTACTTGGGCTACAGTATGTTGGATGGATTGTAGTAGGGAAGACAGTAGGAGACCAATTAGGAGGGGGGTGTAGGATCTCTAGGTGAGATGGCCTAATCTATTCAAAGCTATAGTAGCTATGGGAATGGAAACTGCTAGATTGAGAAACTGGATGGTCCTCCACTCTCCCCCCACAACAGCACACCTGCAGTTGTGCTTCCCACCCTGCCTGAGCCAGGCTTGAGTAAGACACTGCAGGGACACCCAGAAGAGCAGCCAAAATTCAGAAAATTCTGAATCTTCTAGGAGGGCTAACTATGCTCCCAAGGCAGGAGGAGCCCTGCCCTTCCCCTTTTCATTTTGAGTGGTTCAGACTAGGCTGCTTGGGTGAATTTTAATCTGTATCACAGATGGCAGCCCAGAGTTCCCAGACTCATCATTATCTTTGAATGCTCACTCCCTTATACCATATAACCATACTTTGTAGTTTCTACCTCCCTACTATTCACATCTGTCACTTTCCACTCAAAAAAATGATGGTTGTGTGCTATTGGAAAAGATACTTAATTGTTCAATTGACCTTGAGTGGTTGAGAAAAGTCAAGACTTGAGAAGAGTTTAACCACTTAAGAAGCTAGTTTAAATTGCTCACATTGCCTTCATTAGGGGTTTGGGGCATTTTGTTTGCTTGGTTTGGGGGGGGGGTAGGTTTGTTTTTTGCTTTACTTTTTCAAAATGCTTTCCAAAGGAAAACCTCTTAACCATGAAAGATCAGCCACTAAGTTTCCAGTCTACTTGGCATCCTTATGAGGATGACCTGACCTTATTCCAGCCACTTTGAGTTGTAGTTTTAGAGCTGAAAGGTACCAGAGAAAGAGTCTGATTTAAAGAAACCTGGTGCCTAGCTAGACGTTAGAATTCACCAAATAGCTTATAGTGTTCTTTTGCCCCTGTGGTAGATTTAAAAAAAAAAAAAAGCTTAGAAGAGCCAGTCAGTTCTAAAAGCAATATAAAAATCATGGAGGTGGGAAGTTCAAGAGTGTGAAAGCGGTGTGACATATGAGTGGACTCAGGAATAGTGTGTTGGATAAAAAGGACAGGACACCCTCACCCTTGTACCCATACACTATCCAACTATTGGACAACTACTTGACCTAGAAGGCTGATTAGGTTTAAATGAACAATTGTAGGTTATAAAAGTATGGTTCCTAAGACTAATCCACTACCCTTAAGATTTGGTAAGCAGGGGAAGGGATGGGATTTAATTATTTCTTTTGAACATTGGTTTTACATGCACACAAACACAATCTACCTTCTCTGCAGAAAGAAACACATCACCAAAACTGCCAACCCATCGGAGTATGTATGTCTTCCTTCATTTGCAGTCTTTTCCAGATGGGATCTATCACAGCAACCTCAGTTGAAGTCTGCTTATGATCTGGGGTTACTGGAGGTTCCCTTAGAGCCTAGACATTTATAATTACAAACCTGTTTATAGTTAAGGCAGCAGAAGTTATGAGAGCTGCCAAAGGTCAGGTCTGCTCCCTTTCAAATGGTCCATAAATAGAGTATAATCCTAAAAAGTCCACCTTACATTCTTCGTGGGGGTTGCTTATCAAGTATCTTGCTACTTCCTGATACCGGGGAGCAGTTTAGTATTTAGATTGTGACTCAGAAGCACTTCTGTATTCGTCCTTTTTTCCTTCCTCCACTCTTTCCTCCTTTTCCTTCTGCACAATTCCTGACAATCTGCCCCCCTGGGGCAGGGGTTGGGGGAAGGAAGCAGGAGTAGGAATTGATTACCATACCAGTATGAGCAAGTGTTAAAAAAAAAAAAAAGTATGGAACCAAGATAAAAATGGTATCATTGAAAACTAGTCTTCCACTGACTAGGTGGCTGTAAGTGACCTCCACTCCCCCACCTCGTCTTCCAACAAGGAAAGAATAAGAAAAAAGATGATAGGACACATTAATGCTTTCCTTTAATCTCTACAGAAGGGGAATGAGAAATTTCAGCTAGGTTTTCATTCTCAAAATCAGTTTTTTTCCAGCTAGACACAAATTCCCCAGTTAAAGCAAGCACTATCACTCAGCTTAAAGCTTTTCTAAATACAAAGATACACCAGAGACCCAAAGGATTTGTAAAGAAAAGCTTAGTCCAACCATTAGCAAAGTAAAGACAGACGCCTAGTCCTAGCTGCCTTCTGAATTTGTCTTTTTCCTCGAGAGGGAAAAACACATTCTCAGAAATTCTGTCCCTTTATGAGATTAAGTGAATTAAGAGTGTCCCTTAAAAGAACTTGGGGACAATAATGACCAAATGTTGCCTCTTAAAAGGTTGCTTGCTAGCAGCTTTGGGAGGAATCCCCTTCTGCCTGGGAGACACCAACAACCTCCTGTCCCTCAGCCACAACCTTGAGGACCTCATCTATTAACACACCACTGCAGTAGCCAGAAGTGAGAGCTTTTGATCCAAAGTGAGGAATCCTTTCTCTTGGACAGCAGCATTTGAGGCCTCCCTCTGTCCTTGAAACTAGCCTGTAATGAACTCCATTATCTCAATGTCATTTATGCAGTCACAAGGCAAGCCTTGGATAGGAAAGTGAATAAGCTTTTATAATGCCTACCATGTGCCCTGCTCTGCATAGCCTGATAGCCCCAATTTACAGAGGCATCTGAGGCAGCCAAAGTTTAAATGACTTGCTCTGGGTCATACAGTTAAGCATTTGAGGCCAAATTTCAACTCATTTTCCTGACTCCAGGTCCACCTTTTTATCCACTGTGCCCCTTCCTGCCTTCCTTGGATAGTCTGCAGGTCGTCAGGACCTAGGGGGTTAGGGCCTTGAGGCCAACTTCTACGGTCTTGCTTTTGAGTTTCAAGTTATTACAGCAATTTTTCAGAGAACATAATAAAAGACTTGTCTCACATCTCTGTCAATATACATCACTTGAAAGAAACTCAAGCTAGGATGGAGGAAGGAGAGGGCATGAGGGGGAAATGAGTGGGGAAAAAAGACGGCACCTTGTAGGAGAAGAGCCACCACCCAGTCATATCCCACTCCCTGCCAGGAGCTTCGGCTGGGATGCAATGTTTTTTTGGCAGAAGCAAACAAGCCAGTCAAAGCTGAAGTCCTTTAATTTGGCTTGTTAAGACAACTGAGAATAAATGGTCAAAGGATATGAAGAAGCAAATTTCAAAGAAAGAAATCCAGTCTATCAATAAGCATGTGAAAAGACGCTTCATTAACAATTTTAAAAGTGAAAATTAAAGTAGCCCAAGTTTCCACCACACACCTATCAGATCTGCAAAGGTGACAAGCAAAAGAACATGTCAGAAGGACTGTGGGAAAACACGAATAAATTCCTTGTAGGTCTTGAAGCTTATTGCTTAGCCTTTCTGGAAAGCAGTTTGGAACTCTGCCACCAAAGTTACTAAACTGCATACCCTCTGACCCCACACACAATACCACTACTGGGTCCCCAAAGAGGTGAGAGAAATCAGAAAGGACACATAGATACAGAAATATTTATAGCCGCCCTTTTCGCAGTAGCAAAGAACTGGGAATTAAAGGCATGCTCATCAGTTGGGGAATGGCTGAACAAATTATGATATATTGATATAATGGAATATTTTTGTATGGCAAGAAATGATGAAGGGACAGTTTCAGAGGAACCTAGGCAGATTTGAATAAACCAATTTAGAATGAAGGGAACAGAACCTGAACAATTTATATAACAATAACATTGTGAAGACAAATTTTGATAGACAAGAATTCTGATCAATGCAGTGACCAACCCCAATTCCAGAGAACCTTACGATAAAGTATGCTACCCATCTTCTCTCTGAAATAATAGATTCAAGATGTAGAAAGACATTTTTGGACATATCCAAAGCAGAATTTGTTTTGCTTGACTAGGCACATTTGTTTCAAAGGTTTTATTTTTGTTTTTTTTTCCCCAGTGGGTAAAAGAATTGGGGGAGAGGAGTGAATAAATGCTTTTTATTTTTTTAAGATAAGGCATAGCAGAAAAGAAAAATAAAATAAAGAAAAATTTATAGACTTTCCCCACACGAAAAGGAAAAGGCTTCAGGATTCAAATGATGGAGCTTCAGGGAAGAGAGATAATATAGCATTAACCCGTTGGTGTAATTGAACACAGAATGATTTCATAAATAGGGTGCTGAACTTGAAGCCCAGTACTTGCTTTAGGTCTCTCTGGCAACTTTTAGCTCTAAAACTACAGTTTGGAGTGGCTGGAGTAGGTTAGGTCATTTTCATAATGATGCCAAACAGATTGAAAGTGTAGTGGCTGATCTTTCAAGAGGTTTCCTTTTGGACAGCATTTTGAAAAAGCAAAAAAAACTAATGAAGGCAATGTGGGAAAAGCTAGATTCAAATCCTGCCTCAGACACTGTGTGATCCTGAGCAAGTCATGTACCCTCTTCTGTGTCTCAGTTTCCTATCTGTAAAATGAGGGGGCTGGTCCCAATAACCTCTGAGGTCCTGGTTCTAAATCTATGATCAGCTACCCAAGGAAACAATATGGCCAAGGGAAAAGACTGTACAAAGGAATGAGAAAATCTCAAATGAAGTACTCTACTGAAGATGCTGAGGAACCGGCAAAGGAGACAAGGCAGGAGTAACGGTTAGATAGGTAGGAGGAAAAAATGAAAGGCAGTGGTCAACGCTGTCAAAAGTCACAGAGGTCAAGACTAAAAAAAAAATGGAGTTTAGTGATTTTTGACCAATGTTTACTAAGGTTCCTTCCTCTCCCAGATGGATTCATTTTTCCCTAAAAGGAGACAAAACCATCTCTGGAACCTACTTGGCCCTTGCAAATCAGGAAGGATTTCTTTCAAAAGGTAGGACTTAAGGCAAGCCTTATTTTCCTTTTATTTTTAGAGGCAGTCAGGGGTTAAGTGACTTGATCAGGGTCACAGCTAGTAAGCAGCTGAGGCCAGATTTAAACTCGAGTCCATGCTCTATCCACTGCACCACCTAAGTGCCCCATAAGCTCATACTTGAAGAAACTCAGGGTAGCCACTGTTGAGACAGACAGATCAATTCAGAGAAAGAGACAGAATTCCAGGCATGGGGACAACTGGTGAAAATGCAGGAAGATCAGAAAGAAAGCTAGGAGGGAGCCTGGTTATGAAGAACTTTCTCTGAAAGCCAAACGGAGGATTTTATATTTGATTCTGAAGGTGATAAGGAGCCGTAAGAGTTGACTTAATAGTCAATCAAATAGCTACACCTTAGGAGAAAACATTTTGACAGCTGAGTAGAGAATGAACTGGAATGGGAAGAGAATTGAGGAAGGGAGACGAGCCAGGCAGCTACAGAAATAGTCCAGGCATCCTGGTCATCTCAGCTTTGAAGCAATAGTCCAGGCATCCTGGTCATCTCAGCTTTGAAGCTAGCTCCGCTTCTATGACAAACTGCCTCCCTCCTTTAGCACAGACGGATAGATCTTAAGACGGAATAATTTACTTGGTTAGTTTAAATTGCCTTAGTAAATCACTCATTGATTAGGTGTTTTCTCTGATTAGCAGGAAGAATAAATGTAATTAAGTTAAATGAAAGCCTTTTTCTGCTCCCATCTTTTCCCAGTTTTAATTCCTTGGACAGTTGGTAGATTGGGGATGGAGGCCACTGAAATTTAACAAGTAGAAGTCCCTAGATGATTTGAGGTGACTGAACTTCAGTGTTTGACTCTACTCACAAAACTTAGTTCTAGACTTAGTTTAGGTTTAAATTCCTGGCTCTAATCCAAATTTAAATTTAACTCTTCGCTGCCTAAGGGACTTTGTAATCCGAAGGAACCTTTTGTTAAATCCTTCTGTAACAGTGAACTATCACTCCCTAATTGGCCTTTTATTGGCCTGGATTTGCATGCCCAGATGGGCATCCAGAAACACAGAAGAATGCATGAATAAATAATATTGATGTGGTGAAGAAGAAAAAGCATACCATGTAGGGAAATCCTTGGACAAGGTCTGATTCCTTCTCTCCCCTTTCCCTCCACTCCCTTCTTAGGCTTTAAAAATATAATTAGGCTCTTCCACTTTTAAAAAACATTTCCTTTTTTCTCATATAAATATAAATTCTGCAGCAAGTCATCATTGCACTTTTCTTATCAAATCTAGAAGTCTAGAAATTTAGTAATAACATTCTTGTGAAAGAGGCGGTTCCTCTCCCAATGATCCTCCCACTTCTTCATGGCAACTTATTTTTCATATTGATTAAAGAGAAGAAAACCTCTATTTTTATAACATGGAAGAAGAAGCCATGTGTTAGAGTGCTGAGGAATATGCATTTTCCTGTCTACTCTATAGACAGCAAGAGTTTAATTCTAGTTTACACATTTCTGAAATGAAGGAAGAACCTCCAATTGTTGAGCTTTGGACAAGAGTCTGTCTGACATTTAGATTGAAAAAAGAAACCAAGAAAAGATGATTTCACCATGAGGGTCATTATTATATCAGCTAACTTGCCCAATGACTTTCAAAAACACTAACAATACAATCAAATTGAAGCCAAATGCTATGAAATAACAATGAGAGTCCCCTAGGTTGGAGCACTCCATCTTGGAGTGTTCTATGGACCAATATTCTAGACCAAAATGACAGATTATTGTGTTGCAAGAAGGAACACTGAATGGAGTTCAGTGGAGCTGGAGGACATGGAATCCATCTGCGAGGATTCCTTCATAGTATTATCAGAAAATTTAATCAGTGTCACCATTACTGTGACATCTGAAGCAAGAGAAAATGAGAAAACTATCTAGGCCTTCAGTTTCCTTATGGTGAAAAGTGCTCAGATGAAATCCTTGTTCTAAAATGTTCTCCCACTAAAATCTAGAAAACAATGATGTCTGAGATGTAGTAAAGTAATTGAAGTTATAGTATCAGCTGTTCAATAAAAAAGGGAAATGAAATTATAGATCAAATCAAAACTAGAAGAGAGGAAGAAACAGAAAAAGGAGCTGAAGAGCATTCTTTCCATGGCATTCCTGGAAAAATGAAGAATTTCTCAAGTTGGAAAGCTAAGTTTGATTCAGAGAGAGCTCCTGGAAATTAAAGCCAAAAAAAGGAGGAAGGAGCTAGGGGGAAAAAATAAGTGGAAAACAGCTGTTCCAAACTGATCGTAATCTTGACACATCCGGTCTATTCAGTCCCTAGAGGAAGCTGGCAAAAGCAGGGAAGTGGATGAATCTCTGTTCCAAGAGAACAAGAGAATGAGTCTGATGCTAATTCTGTTGATTTAGAGAGTGACTAAACCAAGGAGTCTTAACCTGGGATCTGTGAACTTGGTTTTTTTGTTTGTTTCGACAGGCTTCCAATAGAATCTATGAACAAAAAAAGTTAAGAACCCCAGGACTAAACTGATTAATGAACTGGCAGTTAGCAACATGGGAATCCTTCCTTGTATCTCTATTTGTAGAGAAACTGGAATGCCGCAGCATCCTGTGACTATGTTAAGTGTATATTGACTGTCTTTTTTTTTTAATCATTTTAATTTCTAGGAAAATGTTCTTCTGATGACTTTTATCATTGTGCTTGAAACTAAAAAAAATGATAATGACCTTCAAGCCCACCCAGGGATGCAAAAAATAATAATAATAATAACAAAGCATGGACTTATATGAAAAAGCACCTCACTCTGGTTTCTTTTAACTTATATTTTTATTGTTGGGTTTTTTTAATTTAAGAAACAAGTATTTTTAAATTAATATATCTCTTCCACTACCCTTCTCCCCATTAATCAATTTTTAGAATTCTTCAATGCATAATCTATATAGTCTGGTAGAATAAATACATACTTCAGCCATGTCCAAAAATGTATCTGTTTCTACATTTTAAGTACATCACCTTTTGTCAGGAGAGCAGTGGCACTGTTTCATCTTTATTCTTTTGGACTGATGGTTCATCATTGCATTAATCAGAGTTCTAAAGTCTTTTAAAATTAATTTTCTCTATAATATTCTTATCGTTATATGAATTGTTCTACTTTTGTTCATTTTTCATCAGTTCATAAAGGTCTTTTCTGTTTTTTTTGAAAACATCCATTTCATCATTTCTTATGGAACAATATTATTCTATATTACATTCGTATGCCCTACTCCTTAGTTTCCAATTTTTGACTACCACAAAAAGAGCTGCTATAAATATTTTTGTACATTTAGGTCCTTTTCCTCTTTCTTTGATTTATTTGGAGTCTAGGCCTAGTAGTGTTATCACTGGGCTAAAGACAATGCGCAGTTTGGTAACTTTCTGGGCATGGTTCCAAACTTCTTTCCAAAATGGCTGGACCAGTTCATACCTCTACCAACAGTGCAGTCATGTACCGGTTTTCCCACAGCCCCACCAACACTTGTAATTTTCCTCTTTTTGTCATTTTTGCTAGTCTAGTAGTTATGAAGTAGAACTCTAAAGTTGCTTTAATTTACGTTTCTCTAATTCTTAATGATATAGATGGTGTTTTCATATGATTGTTGATAGGTTGGATTTCTTCCTTTGAAATTTGCCTGGTTATGTCCTTTAATCTATTAGGAAATGGCTTTTAGCCTTATGCATTTGAATCAGTTTATTTTTTATTTTTTAATTTTTTTTGCTTTTTGGAGGGGGGAAGGCAGGGAAGTCGGGGTTAACTGACTTGCCCAAGTTCACACGGCTGATAAGTGTATCAAGTATCTGAGGCTGAATTTGAACTCGGGTTCTTCTGACTCCAGGACCACCTAGCCACCCCATCAGTTTCTTATAATATAACTGTAAATTGTAAAGCACTTGACACAGTGCTTGGCACATAGCCATTGTTACGTATTACGTCTCTTAGAAAAGAGACCTTTATCAGAGAAACTTGTTACAAAGATATTTTCCCCAATTATCTACTTCTCTTCTAATTTTTACTACATTAGATTTGTTTGTGCAAAACTTTTTAAAATTTTATTTAATAGAAATTGTTCATTGTTCATTGATCTTCTACCATTTGGTTGATCAAGAACTCTTCCCCTACCCATAGATCAGAAAGGTAATTTTTTCCTGGATCTTCAAATTTGTTTATGAACGACCTTTTATATCTAGATCACATATCAGTTTGAAACTTACCCTGGTATATGGCATGAAGTGCTAGCCTGAACCTTCTGTCCAGTTTTCCTAGCAGTATTTGTCAAATAACAAATCCTTCCCCTAGTAATTAGAGTCTTTGGGTTTCTCAAAAAACTATGCTAAGGTGTTTGTTTGTTTCTACTTTTATATACTTAATCTGTTCTACTAAACAACTTCTCTTTTTTTTTAAACCAGTACCAAATCATTTTAATGATTACTGCTTTGTAGTACAGTTTGAGATCAGGTATTGGTAGGCCCCCCTGCCCTTTCCACTTTTTAAAATTATTACCCTTGAGATTTTTAACCATTTATTCTTCCATAAGAATTTTATTATTGTTTTCCAGCTCTATTAAATATTCTTTTAGGATCTTGATTGATATAGTATTGAGTTAATTAATAAGTAGTCTTACCATTTTTATTATATTAGCTCAGTCTACCCACAAACAATTAGTGTTTCTCCAATTATTTGAGTCTGTCTTTATTTTATAATTAAATTCACATACTCCCTAGGTGAATCTTAGAAAAAGAAACTTTCAAGTATTTTATAGCTTCTATAGTTATTTTGAATGGAATTTCACTTTCTAGCTCTTCATTCTGACTTTTGTTGGTCAGAATGGTATGGTTTTCTCTTATATCTAGCAACTTTGCTAAAATTAATAATTATAGGTGGCTAGGTGGTGCAGTGAATAGAGTACCGCCCCTGGAGTCAGGAGGACCTGAGTTCAAATCCAGCCTCAGACACTTAACACACACACACACACACACACACACACACAAATACCCTAGCCGTGTGACCTTGGGCAAGTCACTTAACCCTAATTGCCCTCTCAAAAAAAGCATAAATTAGATTAAATTAATAATTATATCATTTACTTTTTTCCTCCATTTCTTAGCAAAAGTAGAGGGCTATGGGTTTGGAACATTGCAAATAATGTCAGGCTTTTTTTTTTTAATATGTTACTTTTGCTGAAATGTTTTATCCCTTATTTTTTGTTGTAAGGGGTGGCTATCTGACAGCCTCAAACACAGCATATTTCAATGAATTCAGGAAAAGGATAGGAAGGATCCCATAGGTCAAAGTCCTAGAGGGGACATCAATCCTGACAATATGGGAAGATCTCAGTGAAAAACCGAAGACACAAAGATGCTCCAAACCTGAGACTTAGAAAGAAAAGGTGCTAAATGGAATCAATGTCTTCCTCTCCTTGTCTTCTTAAACTCACACAAAGACTTACGTAAAACTTCACTCTCCAGCCTTGGAGAAATCACTGAAGAAATATTGGCAGATCTCTATGCCAATTGACAATGATTTCTGAGTATTTCTTGGTAAACTGCTGAAAAGATACTTCAGTTCTTGAAGTTGCTGTGATTTTGTCAACCTCTCTGTCAGTACATGGTGTTTGAGAGATGCCATGGTCCCCAAACTCATCAATGTACACTCACCCTGGTGAAGAGCCCCTCTGACTCAGTGATGGGTAGCCTGGTCCTTGGAAGACAGATCTAGAATCTCTCACAGGGAATATTCTTCAGTAAGCTAAGAAGAAAATCTAAAGTATTAATGAAGGTTAATATGGTTTAGTAGAAAACTGGGAATTGGGCAAGTCACTTAACCTCTCTCTGCCTCAGTTTCTCCATTTGTAAAATGGTGATGATAATAATAGCACCTACCTCATAGAATTGTTGTAAAGATCAATAAATGATTTATATATGTATACATATATATGCACATGTGTATATATGTATTGCTTTGCACGCTTTAAAATATATAAAATGTCAATTATTGTTGTTATCCTGTTGGATGATCTATTTGTAAATTGGTGCCTTGAATAAAATCACAAAAATCGTATATATATGATGGTTCAGAGCTTCTGCATTGGAATGTTTTCTGTCTGTTTGTGATGGCAGCATTCCAAGTTTCCTACTGAAATATACACCCTTATCCCCTCCCTCCCTATCACCCTACAGCAAAGGCTAAAGCTTGGGACTGCTTTCTTTGAAAATATGAATAACATGGGATGTGAATATTCAAAGACACCTGAAACTCAAGGAAATAATGAGTAAATGAGAACACATCTCCTCAACTGGAGCTGAGCCATTGTAAACATTATTCTGTGGGATCCATCAACTGTCTTATAAATAAATAACAAAGTCTGTCAAGCCGGTCTCTGGTTTTCAATTCACTTCACATCCAAAACCCTCCTGCCATGATTATTCAAAGATAACAGACCTCCTCAAAGATAATAGATCTCTCTCCCAGCTTTTTGGAAATTTTTGTTGAGCAATTACCATGATTTCATCATGAATATTGTCAAATCTTGTCATTTTTGACATTTACAGCATCTTTAAAATACATTTCTTTCCCTCTACTCACACAGCCACCTCCCTAGGTTCAGGACATCATCACTTCACAGCTAGATGACTGCTTTAGCCGGGTCTCAAGTCTTTCCTCCATTGTCCTCCACTAGACTTTCAAAGTCATGTCCCCAAAGAGCTGCTCAATAAATTTCCACAGCTTCCTATTACCTCTGGGATCAAATATAAAATCCTTTGTTTGTCATTTAAAGCCCTTCACAACCTGGCCCCCTTCTTTCTCTAAAGTCATCTAACACTTTGCTTTCCTCCATGTTGTCTGTGATCCAATGACCCTGCTCTTGCTTTGCCCTGCACAGAACATTTTATCTCTTGACTCTTCTCTGTACTGGTGGTCCCCCATTCCTCTGGAATACTCTTCCTCTTCACCTCTATCTTCTAGTTTCACTGGCTTCCTTCAGATTCTACTTTGTCCAGGAGACCCTTCTCAGCCTTCCCATCTGCCCTTTCCCCCCTCCACTCCTTTCCCTCTGAGATTACTCTCCATTTTCAGTGTATATATCTTGTTTATAGCTACATAAATATACATACACATATATGTAATGTAATGTACATATACATATGTAAGTATGTGTATATCTATCTACCCATCTATCTACCTACCATCTATCTACCTACCTATCATCTATCTATCTATCTATCTATCTATCTATCTATCTATCTATCTATCTATCCATGTTGTCTTACCCATTAGAATGTGAGTTCTTTGACCACAGGGACTAGAGTTTTTTGTTTGTTTTGGTTTTTTTTGGAAGGCAGTTGGGATTAAGTGACTTGCCCAAGGTCACACGGCTAGTTTTTTTGTGTGTGTTAAGTGTCTGAGGCCGGATTTGAACTCAGGTACTCCTGACTCCAGGGCCGGTGCTCTATTTACTGAGCCACCACTTAGCCGCCCCTTTTGTTTGCTTTTTTTGTTTACTTTTTTTTTTTTACTTTGTATCTGAGTTATGGCATTATACATGCTTAATAAATATTTGGTTACTGGCTTTTAATGAATGGATGTAGCAGGCTTAGAATGTTCAGACAGATGAGTTAACCTCTGACTTCTCAACGTGGATTAAGAAGACCTGTTTTAAGAATTCAAAGCTGTCTTTGACTACTGACAGTGGGAAAGTCATCTGAACAACACTACATCAATTAGAGCGGTGGTTCTCAACCTGTGGGTCTCGACCCCTTTGGGGGTCAAAAGACCCTTTCACAGGGGTTGCCTAAAACATATTTCCGATGGTCTTAGGAACCAAGACGTTGCTCCTCTCTCCATCTTCAGGTGGGTCTGCCCACATACACATATGTCCACATACAAGAGCATTAAAGGGGTCATGCCATTAGGAAGGTTGAGAAGCACTGACTTAGAGGGAAATGATTATCATAGAACATTTGACCTTCTTATATGAGTGTTTTAGAATCACTAAGAATGTAACTTCATTTACTGTGAAGGTCCAGAATGATTTTCTCTCTGAGGCAAATTCCCTCCAATTCCTACTATTCAGTGTGAAGTAAGTTGGCTATCTCTAGAAATCCTCTATTTGGCTTCTGAATTTCTTCATAACCTATTCCTTCTTTACTCCTTTCTCTCACCCACATACTGTAGGATCTAGTGACACTCTCCAGTCCACCTATCCAGTCTTCCAGTCCAATCCTATGGAGAAGGAGACAGTCATCCCCACCAAATACCACACACAGAGAAAGCAAGCCAACCCAGCTGGGGCAGCAAGCAGGGCACCCTGAGGGAGAGACAGAAGGTGACCTGTGTCAGGCAAGTCAAAGCACTATCACCCTGACCACCAACTCACATGAGACTGTGATGGAGGCAACCCGGTGCCCTGAACTCAAGAGCAATGATTCCAGCCCAGTGCCCTCAACCATCAGCCTTTGGAAAGGTAGCCTGGCAACTACTCCTGCACATACTATAGCCAAAGCTACTAAAGGAAGAAAGACCCAGGAAAGAAAGTACTTACCACCAAAGACTTTGGCTCATGCCAAATGGCTCAACATCAGGAACCCATATGATTTCATCAGAGGTTATGACCCTTGAGATACCTTAACATCTGCTTTGCCACTGGACCCTAAAGACCACTGGACCTTTCTATCTGTCTTGCAGCTGAAACCTTCTATGTGTTAGAATGTGGATTCCCTGAGGACAGAGACTGTCTTACTTTTCTATTTGTCTCCTAGGGGCTTAGCACACTCTTTTGCATGCCATGAGTTCGCAATAAATGCTGTATTCATTCATTCAGGTCAGTATCAGGTACCTATCTCATGGATGGTGTTGAAGATTATAGATTTAGAACTGGAAAGAGTCACGGATGCCTCAGATGGTAAGAAAGGTGAGGTGATTCGCTCAGCATCATATGGGCACAGAATGAAGGAGCCAGAGGATTTGAATGAATGTCTTCTGTCTCAGAATCCCCTATGCTCTTTTTTTTTACTGCCCCATCCTGCCTCAACACCCTTTAAGGTTTGCAAAGCACTTTTACATATCTTAGCCCTATGAGTCCCACCACCTTTTAAGTTTGTGTTTTCCTCCTGGGGAAATGCTGGTGATCCTCTCTCTACCACTCAAAGTACAGCATCCACCTGGGCCCCAGTTTCTGCAGTAAGTAAGAAGAGGACCGTTTTTTAGGAAGCAAGTACTATGATTCCTGTGGCCTTGATCTCATGCCCTAGAATGTGCAGCAGATAGCATTGCTGGCAAAACAGCATCTCCAAAATGATCACCCCTTTGGGTGATTTCCAAGCCACATATTGACAAATACCATCCTTCAGTCCTGCAATCTTAATGGCTTATCTTTCCAGAGAACTTCATTATTCTCAGGTAGGAGAAGGAGAGGCACTGTTAGCCCTCCAATTGCTCTCTCTGACACAGCCTGTTCTAAGCTAGTCCCATCATGGCATACCTTAATTGAATCAAGAAAAACTAGAAATCCCAGGCACAGAACATAGACAATTCATTAATACTCTGGAAGATGGTCAGCTGATGTGCCGTGCTTTCCTCACAGGGATCTTCCCCAAGGTAGAGGCAATTATGTTAGAAAATCTCTGAAGCAAGAACTGGGGAAGAGTTTGTTTCTTTCCTCTTTGGACTCAAGAATATGAAGTTCTAGAGAATTTGGAGAGAGAGGAAAAAAAACACTGAGGAAACAAATCCCACTAGCCAAAAAATAACAGAAAACATTCCCAGCTAAACTCAGTTCAAGGCTTTGGAGAAGTAATTGTCCAAAATGTTTAACAAAAATAATTCAGGGAGGAACTAGATTCTGAAGAGGAAATTGTGGGAACCTCAGGGGAAACAGCCATTCCATCCTAATGAAGGATGGATACTAGACATAGTGTAGCATATACCCCAGATTGAAGAAAACAAATTTCAAATCTTAATTGGAAAAAAGGATACATGGCACCACCATGATTCTATAGCCTAGGAGGGATAGGAAGCTCTGAAGAATAAAATTCTGAAGAACAAATAAGAAGAGATTCTGGTGAGTGGGAAAGGGGGCAGTTATCTAAAGAAGACAAGTTATTAACAAACTCAGATTTTTTTTTGAAGGATGCATCATCCATAAGGATGCTACAAGTATGAGAAGATGAAGCTGGAGGATGTCCAGACAAGCAAGTCTTACATGCATCTGTAAGAAAAATATCAGGAGTGCTGGAGCTCAGGATGACAAGAGACAGTCAAAGAATGTGGAAAAGAGGAAAACCAATGGAGGAAGACGTTTTATGTTCTGAGTGGTTGAGACAATGTTAATGCATCCTGAAGAAAAAAATGGTTCAACATGTATTGTGCTTCCCCACCATGAGGAAGAATCTCTGGACTGGAAAAGGCAGAATTAAAATAGCTGATAGAGAGTTGACATCCAGTATAAGTAGCACCTCATTGCTCTTTGGGAGCTCCAGTCACCCAAACAAATTGCTTGGCAGGATTCTGAAAGAGTTGCCAGATGTGATTTCTAAGTCACAATCAATGAATTTTATAAAATCATGGAGAATAAGAGAAGGGGCACAGAACTGGCTGGAGAAGAGCAAATGCCCAACTTTCAGAAAAGGATAGAGTGGCATCTGCAAATTATACATTAATGAACTTAACTTCAATTCCTGGCAAGAATCCTAGAAAATGTCATTAAGAGAATGCTTATTAAATTTCTGGAAAATGAACGGTTAATCCCAAATAACTATCATGGCTTCCTCAAGTCTAAGTTATGTCAGATTAACTCCACTGACAGAATTAAACTGATAAAGAAAGGGGATGCTCACCGGTCAGACTGGCTAAGATGACAAAACAGGAAAATGACAAGTGCTGGAGAGGATGTGGAAAAATTGGGACTCTAATGCATTGTTGGTGGAGCTGTGAACTGATACAACCATTCTGGAGGGCAATCTGGAACTATGCCCAAAGGGCTATAAATAATTGCATACCTTTTGACCCAGTAATACCACTTTGGGGGCTGTATTCCAAAGATATCATAGAAGTGGGGAAAGGACCCATATGTACAAAAATATTTATTGCAGCTCTCTTTGTGGTGGCAAAAAACTGGAAACTTAGGGGATGCCCATCAATTGGGGAATGGCTAAACAAGTTATGGTATATGAATGTAATGAAATACTATTGTGCTATAAGAAATGGGAAGGAGATGGACTTCATAATTACCTGGAGAGGCTTATATGAATTGATGCTAAGTGAGAAGAGGAGAACCAGGAAAAATTTGTACACAATCACAGATATATCATATGTGTGATGACTGATCTTGATAAACTGGACTCTTCTCAGCAACGCACAGTTAAAAGACAACTCTACAAGTCTCAGAATGGAAGGAGATATCTACACTCAGAGAAAGATCTAGAAAGACCAGAGTTTAAATGGAGACTGAAGCAACACATGCTATTATTCTTTTCCATGTTTGGTTTTGTTTCTTTTCTTTTTTTTTTCCCCACATTGTTTGCTCCATTGGTAACAACGCTTCTATACAACCACACTATTGTACAATGTGAAAGTGTTTGCAGATTCTATACATGATTGTATGCCACCATGGGGGAAGGGTGGGGGGAAAGGAAGGGGAGAAAATCTGAAACTCAAGTGATTCTATAACTGAATCTTGTAAAATAAAAATAAATAAACAAGTCAATAAATTTTTTAAAAGGGGGGGTGCTATAGATAAAGTTTATCTAGATTTTAACTAAGATTTGCTAGATTCTCTATAACATTCTTGTGAATGTGACGGAGGTGTCAAATTCAGTGCCCACTAGGTATAAGCTGCCACAACACTCTGAAGTCCTGCTGAACTAAATGTAAATGTAATTGGGAAATGTGTAACAAAATAAATTAACATATAAGATAACACATAATGTTTCTAAGTTAAACCTACAGGGCTTCGCAGGCATCCATTCTTACTTGAGTTTGACACCACTGACAATGATAGTATAATTAGGTGTATTCAGATCTGGTTGGAAAGGTATCATGGTGTAGTGAATAGAGGACCAGCTTCTGAGTCAAGAAAACTTGAGTTCTAGTCCTTCTGGCACACATCAGAATTGTGACTCAGAAAAACTGCTGTTCTTAGAACCCCCGAACATGCACCTATGCCCCAGACAAATGAATTGTCAAAGAAATCAACTCAATGTGGTCCCTGGATATCAGAGCTGGTAGATCCTTTGGGGCCGCCAGTTGGTACAGTAGATAGAGTGCCAGGCCTGGAATCAGGAAGACCAGAGTTCAAATCTGGCCTCAGATATTTATTAGCTGTGTGACCCTGGGCAAGTCCCTTAACCCTGTTTGCCTCAGTTTCTTCACCTGTAAAATGAACTGGAGAAGGAAACGCCAAACTATTCTAGTATCTTTGCCAAAAAAACCCCAAATAGGGGTCACAAAGAATCAGATATGACTGAACAACAACAACAAAGAGTCCTTAGAGATCTTCTAATCCAACTCCATCATTTTACAGATGAAGAAGCTCATGCATGGAGCTTCTGTTTTAGTGGCAGAGTTGGCAAGAACCTAAATCTCTTGACTACCAGTTCAAGTAGGAGAGAAAAGCAGGCCCAGGGGTAACATGAACAAAAGTGTGAATTAGCAGAGGATTAGGGGACTTTTGGATAATAGGGTCCAAGAAAGGAAAGAAATAAACAACTTTGAGCCATAGTGGAATTAAATATGTTTTGCAACCACCATACATAAATAATTTAATGATTCTACCAAGAATAGTCATATATAACTGTTAAATATATTCTACCTTTCCTAGAAACCCAATGTGTAAAGCCAGTTAGATTCTGAGGGTCCAATTGTGGTAGAGATTTGGGCTCTCTCACAACATCCTGTGGTCTAATCAAAGTAAACTTCTCATTATACTTCCTCCTCTTCACCCCATTATTCATTGGCAGACCACAGGCAAGATTGGTTCCCGATGTTTCAGAGAGCTGTGTAAGTATGTATTTTCTACTATCTTGAAGTGCTGTCCTCCTATAGACAATGATATAACTGAAGTTTATACATTTTTATTAAAGTTTGCAAAATGCTTTAAATGCAATAATCTTTTTGGAACATCTTAACTCTGTAAGGTCTGTTCTATTTTAACTATAGGAACACATTTTTTTGGTATAAGATAAGTTCAGAGTAAAAAAAAAATTAAAAACCAACCCTGTTTTATATGATTATCTCAATGATAGAGATGTTGAAACTAAGCTTTATCCCAATCCTTCTTAATGCTTAGTGCCTTTCCTCTATTAATCATCTTCAACTTATCCCATATAGATTTTGTTTGTACATAGTTGTTTGTGTGTTATCTCTTTCATTAAACTGTGAGTTCTTCAAAAGCAAGAATTGTCTTTTCTCTTTGTATCCCCAGAGTTTAGCACAATGCTTGGCATATATACCATAGGTGCATAATAAATTATTGTGGACTGACTTGTCCATGGTCACAGAGCTACTAAATGCCAGCAGCAGGACCTCCAAGTCATTCAGTTCATTATATCTCAATGCCTTTTCTAAGGTACAATGAGTTCCCTCTCTCCCTGCTTTCATGGCAAATAGTTGAGTGGGTGTCAGCAGAGTGGAGAGGGAGAAATGGAAGTACTTCTTCCAACTATTGTTAAAAAAAATTGTAAAGATCTATGTTCATACACATGTTCGAAATCAACATATAAACCTTGCTCTTGTCACACTCTTCACCCTTATAATTTGAAAGTTGCCATTTCCCCCTTTCAAGGCAGATACCTCCTTATAAATGTACTGGAAGCTGTGTGTTGTTCTGAGATCATGCCCCTATAGAGATGAACCTCATACTGTTTGTAAATTTCCCTAAGCAAAAGGACTTTCTCTTTCATCAGGGAATAAGCTATTTTCTCAAAGACTCCATTCTTAGAAGGGATAACATTCTCTCTATGGGCAGTTTGCTTAATAGTTTACTTAGAAAACCCCAGAGATTCAGAAAAGAAATGGTTTCATTCTTTGTATTGCTATCTTTAGTGCCTAGCAATGGACCTGCCACATAGAAGATGGTTAATAAATGCTATTGGATTGATGATTAATTAATACTTTCTGTAAAATGTCAGGATACAAAATAAATTCATAAAAATATTATCAACAAGGAAAGAATAATAGAGATCTCGTTAATAACAACTACAAAATGAATAAGATATCTCAGAGTAAACACAGTAAGACACACTCTAAACATAATTGCAATTATTTTTTTTTAATTTTAATTTATTTTCTTGGTTACATCATTCATTTCCACAAGGTTTTGAGTTACAAATTTTCTCCCCTTTTTTGTCCCTACCCCCCAGCCCAGAACATTGATCCCACTGTAAGAC
>CM053601.1:77474203-77491984 GCA_028646575.1 Pseudocheirus occidentalis | reverse complement strand
CTCCGATTAGGTTTTGGACCTCCTGTTCTAGCACTCCAATTTTGCTTTTCAAATATTTGATTTCTTCAGTGAGGTTTTTTCCCACTTTGGACACTGTAGCTTTGAATTTATCTCCTAGTTCTCTAATTTCACTTTTAAAATCTCTTTTGAGATCCTCCAAGGAGGCTTGAGACCAATTTGCATTTCCTTCTGTGGTCTCCAGTGTGGATACAGAGTCCCTGTTGCCTTCTGAATTTGTTTGTTCTCGCTCACTATAAAAGGATTTGATGGTCTGAGCCTTTGCAGTTTCCTTCTTCCCCATTGTGAGTGCCTTTGTCCTGGAATTTGGAGTGGATATCCAAGTCTGCAGTACTGGGGTTTTAGCTTGTGAGGTGGGGGTTTTGTATCTGTAAGCTCTGAGTTTGTAGCCTGATGCCAGTACCAGGACTCTCAGTAATTCCCCTGAGTTACCCTGATGCTTAGGAGTAACTTGTTGGGGTCAGGTGTTTTATCTCCTTCAGGTTTCAGAGTCTGTGCCCCTGAGCTATGGCTCAAGCAGGCTGCAGCTGAAGGCCTGAGGCAGAGCTGTTGTTTGTTGATTGGGCAAGTGGTGCTAAATTAGCTTTTCTAGGTAGGGCTTGCTGGCTCCACCCTACTGGGCTTAGATTCCTTATTATTATCTTCTACCTGCCCTCCTCAACCTTGCCCCTGCCTGGGGCCACTTCCCCTGATTCAAGTTTTTACTTTGATTAGAACATTTAATTCCAGACTTTTCTTGGTCTGGGAGGGATTTAGAGGAGCCACTAAACTTTATTCCTCCATCTTGGCTTCTGGCAGTATGGGTGTATAAGTTTAAACATCCAGATTGCCCCCACAGAACTTGCTGCTGCTGCAATGGGCCCCGAGATTTTTCCTACCTGGTTAGATGATTCTCTGTCCTCTGGTGAGCTGGCTGGAGATCTTTCAGGCTGGGTGAGTCCTGCTTGATGTCTGGCTGGAGCTTTTTCTCTCAGTCTACTTTTCTCTGCTCTCTGCTCCACGCTGGTGTGGCTTCCTTGAGTTCAGCATTCTTCTTACCCCAACCTAAGTAGGCACTTTCCTGGGCTGGGAGTCTGCCTCGCTCAGTCTCTCCGTGGGTTCTGTGGGTTCTGTCGCTCTTGAATTCGTTCAGATTCACTTTTTAGCCTTTAGCGCTAGAATAGTTCTGGCTGCGGCAGCGGCTTCTCCCCACTGCCCTGGGGTCAGGTCCTGTTTGCTGGCCTTGGCCCCAGACCTGCTGCGATGGGTTCCTCCTGCCGAACTGCCTTCAGCGGGAGATGTGTTTTCTGCAGTTCCGTGGATTTTGGAGCCGTAAAATTTATTGATTTTATGTGTATTTAAGGTGGCCGTGCAGGAGTTGCTGATCCTTGCTGCTTCTACCCCGCCATCTTCCATCCAGAGAGGGTCTATGTTGATTTCACAGACAGATAGGAATTGATGATAGTGCCGGCAATGTGTATCAATGTTGTTTTGGCTCTGTTAAGCTTTGTCTTCCCAGAAACAGAAACAGCAAAGGACTTGAGGTAGACTGGACACTGAATTTCAATATGGAAATGGATGAGGAGCTGGCCAAGGAACTGGAGGAGGAGCTGAGAGCTGCCTGCCTGTGGATCCAGGGAGCTGGACCCATGGAAGAAGAACCATGGAATTTGGGAGCTAGACTTGAGTCGAGATGAAAAGACCTCTCCTTGGCTACTTAATGCTGACTGAGAAGATCATGATTTAAGTAGCCTAAAGGTGAGAGAACTTTGTACTCTGTACCTTCTACCTTTTAAGTATGATTGAGTTAAGGATGATTGGAAACTAATCTCTAATAAAGAAGAAAGAAGACTTTTTGACTGAAAGATTAAGACAATGTGAGCTAGGTTAGAGAACTTTGACCTTTGCACTTTGTGTCCCTTAAGGAGGCTTGCTCCTTAACGGTGATTGAATTGAGGACTTATTGAATGATTTCTTTTGTTTAAAACTATGTGGCCACTTTTTAAAAAACTATGTGACTACTTTAGTGATAAATTTTTATGTCATAAGGTTGTGAATGCTGTACTTTGGTCTCTGTCAATGTTTTGTCTTAGTTTGTTACTGAACAAGTAGAGATTTCACTGTATTATATAATCAGAACCTTGAAGCTGTTCACAGCAGCAGTCCTCTGGAAAGCTGCCTGTGCTTGGCTTTACAGGATGCAGGGGAGGCCCATTTTTGAGAAGCTGTTACTTGAGTTGTTTTGCATAATAACTGAAAGTCCATAGAGAAGGCTAGGGAAGCTTCAGAAGTGGTAAATTTGGTCAGAAAGTGGGTTTGCTTTCTCTGTCCCTATCTTTTTCCTCCTCCATCTCTATCTCCTCTCTTTTCCTTTTTAAACTGATTTCAACAGTCCTCTTTTAACTGATTTTGATCACTCTCATAGCTCTGGGATCAAGCAAAGTCAGCCGGTCAGTTGCATTCAACAGAAGTTTACCAAATTCAGGGTTAACATAAAGAGTAGATTGAAGAACCTTCAAACCAACATCCTGTTTAGCAATACAACAAAAACTGAAGAACAAAAATATGTGTATTCTTGGGGAGACTAATTGGCATAGTGAACAGAGCACTCACCTGGAGTCAGGAGGACCTGAGTTCAGATCTCTCCTCAGACACTTGACACTCACTAGCCATGTGACCTTGGGCATGTCACTTAATCCCAATTGCTCTACCTTCTCCCCTCCAAAAAGCAAAAAAAAAAAAAAAAAAAAGAAACCTGTATTTCCTGTCCCTCAAAACTCCCCCAACCCCATCATGAGGAAGAGGAGGAGGTATTAGGACCATAGTTTTAACTGGAGGAATCTTTGACCTAATTTAATAGAGCTCCTTCCTTTTATGGTTGAAGTAACGATGATTCAGAGGTGAAATGATTTTCTGAGCTTTTGTAATTTAATGTATGACAGAACCAGGATCTCAAACAGTGTCCTTAATAAATGCCAAAATCCTGCGCTAGTTCCACTCCATCAGAGTCAAGCAAATTTTTTATGTGGGAAATGAATAAAGTCTTAATGAATTTTACGTGCTAAAGGCATATAAAGAGTGCTACACTTAGAACAACAGAGCATTGTATCAAAAGGGTTGAATGACTGTGATAAATACAACAAAATGATCTTGGAGGCAAGCTCTTGTGATTTGTTTTTGACTGGGTAAAAGATTATTGCTGTGATATATTGTCATGTTTTGACTTAAGGAATAATTTGTTTTTTTATTCAGATTTATTTCCATGTAAGAGGGGATATAATGGTATCTTGCTTTGCTCCCACAAAAGTTATTGGAAGATAGTCAATAGCTGTGGGGAAGCTCTTTTTTATCTTACTTTACTAAAACCCTGGCCTTCCTGGCACTATGACGATGGCCAGAGGAAACTAGAAAGGTAGGGCGTGTTACACAGCTCTGACCATAAAAGAGGTCAGGTCCTGTCAGGTCACAAGTATCCTCACGACCATGCTTATGTAATCTGCATATAATCTGCATGTCTAGAGTATATGGAGGGAAATCAGATGAGGAGTTTGAGGAATTTGAATGCAAAATCTCTCTCTCTCTCTCTCTCTCTCTCTCTCTCTCTCTCTCTCTCTCTCTCTCTGGAAATTAAGTAAAGAATTTGACTAACCCTAAGTCTAGCATGAAGGACAGAACTGTAGACCCTCATACCTGCTTCTCAGTGTAGGTGTGTCTGAAATGAGTACCACACCTCTTTTTTTGCTGGAAGCATAATAAATGCCTTCCTCTTCATGCTCTGTTTCTGAATTCTTTTAGTGAGAAGGGGTTTGCCATTTTAAGGGGTACATCATGTGGATTTTCCTAAGGGCCCCAAGGGAGTAGTGGATGTGGAAGCTCACCCAGGCTACCTCACTAGCCCTGGCTAGAATGTCCTGTGATCCTCAAAAGTGTGTTTCTCACGCCATATTAGTGAATCATAGATGATACTATGTTGATAAAGATCTTAAGAGATAATGGCCTCGGTTGTCAGTTTGAATTCTAGTTCTAGTCTAGGGAAGTAATTCCTTAGGTTCAAGCTACACTCCTGATCCTTATCCCTTAACAGGAAAGAAGTGTCCCAAGCTATATAGCCAAGGTTTTATGTTGATACTAGTTGACCTTGGGAAAAGTCACTTATTCTCTCTGATCCTTAGTTTCCTCATCCATAAAATGGCAATAGTAATACCTGAAACTCAAGGTATAAGAGGTTGTCTCGTGAATTCACTTAATAAAATTCAGCAAACATTTATTAAATGCTTTTTATGTGCTAGGGATTAAGATAAGTACTGGGAATACAAAGACAATAAAATCAAAGGTTTGTGGCCCTTGGGGATGCTCATAGTCTTCTATGCTGGGGGTATAATATGCATCCAAATAATTATAAAGCATTTATGGCCCTTGGTTCAAAGAGTATTTGCATAAAAATCTCCTTTTTGGTTGGTTACTCAATGCTCCTAACCTTCAAGAGGGACTGAGTTGGCTAGAGATTCAGAGAAAAGGTACTGGAGACACCTCTACTTTCAGTGGTATCAAGCAGTGAAGTGGCTCTTTCCTTCCTCCCTGTACACCTAACAAGATAGCAGACGTTTATCCCAAAGTTTTTCTGTTCTAAAATTTATTCATAATTCCTGATTTAACAACTACTTTAGTAAGCAGTTTTGATGTTATTCAGTTGTTTTTTTCAGATATATCTGATTCTTTGTGATCTCATTCAGGATTTTCTTGTCAGAGATGATTTGTTGTTTCCTTCTGTAGCTCATTTACAGATGAAGAAACTGAGGCAAACAGGGTTAAGTGGCTTGCCCAGGGTCACACAGCTAGTAAGGTCTGAGGCTACATTTGAACAGAGGAAGATGAGTCTTCCTGACTTTAGGCCTGGCAGCCTCTCTACTGTGCTACCAAACCACCATTAACAGAAGCTTTAGACAAATATGATCATAATCCCTTTATTTTTTTCATTATTTGTAAAGATGAAGGGTATAAAAAAGTGGGCTAGTGATCTTAGTGTATAGATGAAGATGACTTATTTGGATACCAACATAGGGCTCAGGAACAATAATGAAAGAAACTGGTTTATTAATTTTCATAAATGGGCTCAAATAGGTTAACTTGGGTCTTGGGATTTTGCTCTTAGAGGAAAGTGAATCAATTGCCATAGCTTTCTGGTATGAGGCTGGTTTGTTAGGCCATGTTGCCATCTCTATTGCTTCTCCCATTGCCCAGAAAAAATCTCTCTGTGGGTTGGAGTCTGACTAGGTAGTAGTTCATGCCTGATGGTAGAGTGATAATCTGTATTCCAGAGGTGATGGGTGAGTGTAGACAGCGAGTTCTCCTTTTTTTTTGTTGTCATATTCAATCAAATAAATCTCCAAACTTTTACAGTACAACATGCTCTACTTGCAAACTCTTTGCTCTTGCTATGCCAAGTTCCTGCATTCTTATTTTCTTCCTTTGCCTCTTTAAAAGGACAATCTAGAAATAGTTTCCAAAGCGGAGCTTTTGGAATAAATTTCATCTTAGAATCACATTTTCCATTATTCATATATCAGATGATTTAGGATTATACATAGCGTTACTTATGTCCCAATTATGAGCAAAATCAGAAGCATCATTCAATTTAAATGCTCATAAGACTCTTTCTTTCTTTTTTACCTCTGTGTGTGTGCTAGGTGACACTCTCTTTCAGAAAGGAACCATTTGTTCAGCTACCCATAGTTTTTCATCCTTTGGAACTCAGTTGAAATGTACAACCAGAGAATATAGAAATGGCCTTAGTGGGTGATTTGTCTGTGCCACCTACCACGTTTGTGTTATTGTTGAAGAGTGTCCTCTGATCTGCTCCCACTTATTTCATCTTATTATCTCAGCACCTGCAGGAACTCTGGACTCTCAGTAGCAGGGCATTTTGGCTTATGGCAAACCATGAACTGATGTGGGAAAAAAAATGACATTCAATGAATTGTTCAAGTCTACCTGTAGTGGAGACCTGCGTGAGTTATAGATCATAGTGATGAGTCCTTCATTTTCTGTACCCTGTTCTTTGTGTTTTACTCAGAAATTAGATTCCTAAGATAGTTTATGGGAAAATCAGGACATTTCATAGTTATAGGGGGCTCTCTTTAGAGGGGTGACCTGCTTGAGCTACACAAACAGTTGTAACTTTACAGACAATGTCCAGCTTTGGTTGATCTAAATATATTCTGACAGCCAGGTTCCCTTGGCCCTCTAACATGCTGTTTTCTGGAATGCTTTTCAAAGACCTATTGAAATCATAATAATGGTTCTGTGTACCACATTAGAATATTGCATTTCTCTCAAGAAGCTAAGTGGTGTAGTGAAGTAGAGTCCTAGACTTGGTTGGCATTAGAAAGATAGACCTGAATTTGAATCCTGTTTTAGACACTAGTTTGTTGACCTTGAACAATTCATTTAACTTACTAAATTTCATTTTCCTCTTCTTTGAAAAGAGAGAGTTGGTTTGGATGGCCTTTAAATTCCCTTCTGGCTTTAAATCAATGATCCTATGATTTGACTCAGAATAGCAAAATGGTGCCTGGAGAATCTTTGGTTTTTGGATTTCCAGTGTTTAGCAAAGTATCTGGCAAACAGCAAATACTTATAAATGCTTATTGATTGGTTGAGTAGTAGCAAGAATTTTCTGAAGATTTTGTTGTTTTTCCTCCTTTGAAAGGGGAAGTTTCCCTCCTCCCTACCTGCATCAGCACAAGCACCAGAACCACTACCATCACCACTACACACACTTGGTTGTCTATATAGGCCTCACTATTTTATTACCTAGTTACTATAAAGACATATTGCATGAACTGACCATTTTTTACCCAAACCAGATTTTACCCAAAAGTAAACAGTATTAAAATCAAAGAAACTAAGTCCAGAAAAAAAACTCAGCCCCCAAACAGGAAAGGTCAGGCTGTGATTCTCACAGCATAACTTGGCAGAACCAGTCCTCTACCTCTCATTTCCTCCTTCCACCCCCCAACAAATTAAATTTGTTCTTGAGGAAGATAATGGAGTGCTCTAGAATGATCCTTTGTGCAACTATCAAACTTAGGTAGAGAGAGAAGCAATGACTTTGCAAAGGGCACACAGACTGAAATAGAAATATGTTAGAACAAAAAAGACATCTTTACATACTCTTCCCATGGTGGCATATACTGGGATACACTAATATTCCCTGATACACTGGGAAAATAAAGGATGATAGGGATTGTTATGCATTTTACAATTTGAAAAAATACACACTTTTTTTCAGAATTTATTTATTTTTAGTTTTCAACATTCATTTCCACAAGATTTTGAGCCCCAATTTTTCTCCCCATCTCTCCCCATCTACCCCCCGCACCCCGAGATGGCAAGCACACTGATTACTCCTCCCTCCAGTTTGCCCTCTTGTATACCTCCCCATCCCCTCCTTTTCTGCTCCCCCTTACTTTCTTGTAGGGCAAAATGAATTTCTATACTTCATTGCTTGTATATATTTGTAATGGGGATGGGAATTTGAAGATCTTCCCTGCCCCTTAATAAGCCTAAAGGAATTTGAAGACCTTCCCTGCTTTGAAGATCAATGCTGCCCTCAAATAGGCTGAATGTAATCACATGGAGCCTGTGGTGGGAGAAGTTTGTTGAAGGGTAGAACAGAGCCATAGGAAGCTGGGAGTCAGAGCTAGATTAGATGACTGGGGGAGAGGATGCTCAGGCAAGGAGTCAGATTTGCTCGTGAGTAAATATTGATCTAATATTCGTTTGTGGGAAGGCTAAAGGATGCTGTGCCTCTTTGTGTTGTTAGGGCTTTTTAGCTTCTTTACTACTATGATGGAATCAGCTTACTGGTTTTGAAATTTGGTACCCAAGCCAAATACAATAAGAGTAAGGTTGATTCATTCCATTTCACCTCCCTGCTCTTCCCATCTATTGTGATAGTATTTTTTTTGCCTCTTTTATGTGAGATGATTTAGCCTATTTTATCTTTCCCTTTCTCCTTTTCCTAATGTCTTCCTCTCTCACCTCTTAATTTTATTTTTAGATATCATCCCTACATATTCAACTCACCCTGTGCCCTCTGTGTATGCATGTATAAACATACACACATATATACACACACATTTATATACATACATACATACATTATATATATCCCCTGCCACTATCCTAATACTGAGAAAAGTCTCATGAGTTACATATATTGTCTTTCCATGTAGGAATGAAAACAGTTTAATAAATTCCTTATGATTTCTCTTTATGATTTCTGTTTACCTTTTCATGCTTCTCTTGCTTCTAGTATTTGAAAGTCAAATTTTCTGTTCAGCTCTGGTCTTTTCATCAAGAATGCTTGAAAGTCTATTATTTCATTGAATGCCCATATTTTCCCCTGAAGTATTCTACTCAGTTTTTCTGGGCTGGTGATTCTAGGTTTTAATCTTAGCTCCTTTGACCTCCAGAATATCATTTTCTAAGCCATTTGATCCCTTAATGTAGAAGCTGCTAGATTTTGTGTTATCCTGATTGTATTTCCACAATACTAAAATTGTTTCTTCTTGACTGTTTGTAATATTTGTAATATTCCCACCTGGGAACTCTGGAATTTGGCTATAATATTGCTAGGAGTTTTCTTTTTGGGATCTTTTTCAAGAAGCGATTGGTGGATTCTTTCATTCAATTTCTATTGAATTCTATTCTGTTCTATTCAATTGAAATTTCATTTCAATTTCTGTTTTACTCTCTGGTTCTAGAATATCAGGGTAGTTTATCTTGATAATTCCTTGAAAGATAATGTCTAGGCTCTTTTTTTTTTAATCATGACTTTCAGGCAGTCCAATAATTTTAAAATTATCCCTCCTAGATCTATTTTCCAGGTCACTCATTTTTTTTAACAAAATACTTCACATTGTCTTCTATTTTTCCATTCTTATGGATATGTTTTATATCTTGATTTCTCATATCGTCATTAGCTTCCATTTGTTTCATTCTAATTTTGAAGGAATTATTTTCTTCAGTGAGCTTTTGAACTTCCTTTTCCATCTGGTCAATTCTGATTTTTAAGGCATTCTTCTCATTGGCTTTTTGGACCTCTTTTGCCAAATGAGATAGACTATTTTTTTAAGGTGTTATTTTCTTCAGTATTATTTTGGGTCTCCTTTAGCAAGCTGTTAATTTGCTTTTCATGATTTTCTTGCATCACTGTTATTCCCCTTCCCAACTTTTTCTCTACTTGTTTTATTTGCTTTTTTTAAAAAAATAAAATCCTTTTTGAGCTCCTCCATGGCCTGGGACCAATTCATATTTTTCTTGGAGGCATTTTATGCAGGAGTTTTTACCTTGTTGTCTTCTGGTTCTATGTTTTGATCCTCTTTGTCACCAAAGAAAGATTCCATAGTCTGATGTTTTTTCCTTGATTTGTTCATTTTCCCCCCATCCAATTGCTTGACTTTTGAGCTCTTTGCCATGGTAAAACTTTGCTTCCTGTGTGGAGAGTGATGTGTCCCAAATTTCTGGGGTTTTCTCAGATGTTGTCAGAGCTACTTCTAGGCACCTGCCTCAGAACTGTGAGGAGAATTGCCTCTCCACAGCTGCCACAAGCTCTGCCACACCAGTGATCTTCTTCACCCCAGGACTGCCACCCAAGACCATGACCCAGAGCCATGCAGGACAAGGCAAGAGAATCCTGCTTCAGCACCAGCAGAGATTCCTGCAATTTCACTCTGTTCAGCTACTTTGTCCCCCCCAACATCTGCGGGGCTGGAGCTCCAGAAGCAGTGCTGCTGCTGCTGCCTTTGCAGCCACTGCCATCTATGCTGTCCTGAGGACGGGGGTTGGATGGTGCTTTTCTCTCACCCAGGTCCAACAGGGTTTCCCTGCTGACTTTGTCTTTTGAATTTGTGGGTTGAGAAGTCTGGAAACTGCCTGATTTGTGCTGATGTGGCCCTTATGAGGTTATACTTTACACCCAGTCTAGTGTGATAGACCCTTCCTGTCAGCCTGCCAAGCTGTCTTCAGCTAGAGTTTTGTTTTACTCTGTCATTTTGTGGATTCTATAGCTCAAACTATAGTTTGAAGTCATTTTTTACAGGTAGTGGAGGTGACTGGGAGACGAACTCCAGCAGGTTCCTGCCTTTACTCCACCATGTTGGCACCACTCCCTAGAAGCAGTTTTGTTCTTTTTGCTTCTTCTTGCTTTTTGGAAAATTCCTAACATTTATTGATGTTGCTTTAGTTCCTTGTTCTATTTTAAATTGTGTGTATTTCCAGCTAAACCTCAGCTTCTTCCATGACCCTTTTCTCATTATGGAGTATGTGCACAGTCATACAATATAGACCTTACATGATGACCATTGTTGTTGTTGTTGTTGTTTTTATTACTAAAGTTGAATACAAAATAAGAAAAGAAAAAGAAACATAAACTTAAATATTGAAACAAATACAAAAGTAAGAAAAAATCAAAAAGCATGTCATGTGCACAGCAGAATATAAGAGAGGATTCAAAATATATAGCAATAAATGTCCATTTCAAAATTCCATTCCTTTTTGCTGCTTCTTGAGAAAGGTGATTTTATCTTTTCTTGCTCTTGCTAATGTCTGGTTTGGGATGGGCAATGTTATACATATCACCTCCCCTCCCATTAAACCTCATCTCCTCTGCTTTTTCTCTATAAGGCTTAAAAAGAATTTTAGAAGGAACTTTCTAGCCTCTTGTTAACAGAGCTCTCTTACTTTTTCTAAGTCATGGAGAGACTCAGAAACCTTTTGTCTGCCTATCCAGGAACTTTAATGTACAGCAGCAAGAACACTTCAACAGAGTCTAAGGAATAGATCTTTATTCTTCTGTCCAATCTTCCTAAGACTCTTGCAATGTAAGCTTCAGTTTCCACACATTTCTAGTAGTCTATCTGTACAGCTTTCTCTTTCATGGACTTTACATCTGATCATCCCTCTTTTATGTACAGTGAATCCTCAGCTTAACTTTTGCTTTTGAGTGCCAGTCTGTGTCTTCAGACAGTGGTGACTAAAGTCTCCGCAACCTCTCCCTTGGTTTTCAAAGGGTGGCCAAGGCAGACAGGTTTATATAGTGTATAGTGCAATGCCCTCACACTGCCATCTGGTAAAGTTCAGGTAAAAATGTTTTAGTGTTAAGAATTTAATTTGCTATACAGTATTTATGGTATTGTAGATTTCATGTGTTATGAAAAATGAATATTGTCTGAAATAAATTTTTTAACAATTGTTAGCACAGGTCACAATTCTAGGGAATTCTAAATGAGAAAAAAAGTTTTACATGTTACCAATTTTATTTTGTGTACTGTATTTTATGGGTTACTTCATGGTTACTGTGTTGAAAAAAGTATATATTATCAGAATTAATGTTTTGTTATAAAAGATTATATGCAGAAAAGTGCGTTTTTAGAAATCATTAGAGAAAAATTGCAGTTCTTGGTGATAGGAACCTAACACTTTATTTCCTATATGTTCAGGGTATCAAAATTTGTATTTTTGACTTTTGTACCATTTTCTATTGGTTATTCTAATGGTAATTCTACCATTGCCCCCAACAGACATATAGGCACAGGAGTCCTGGGAGGGGCAGCATCTCTCAGTTCACCAGTTCTTGCTTCCTGCCTAGCCCTCCTAAGCTATCATCTGGAGAGGCAACTTCTATGGGGAAGAGTCTAGTTATACTGCCAGCTGTTAACCACCTGCCACATACAGATAAGCCAGCCTAGCTGTAGCAGCAAGGTACCTGAGGAAGGGACAGGAGGCAGTATGTACCAGGCAAGCACAATCACCAGCACCACCACTCTGACCTCCCTGCAAACCCTGAGGGAGATAGCCCGGGATCCTGAACCCAAAGCCTAGGGAGCAGCAATGCTTCTAGCCAATGTCCTTAGTCATCATCTTGGGAGGCAACTCTTATAGAGATGAAGCTGGCAACTGCTCCTGGAACAGCTACAGCCCAGAAAGGAAAGCTCTAACTGTCATAGGGATACGTGTAAAAGAAGCACATGTCTCTTTCTGACTCCAATACCTGCAGTAAAAATTAAGCAGAAAATACATTTATTATCATCTCTGTTTTTATGGTTTCCTCTGTCTAAGGGTCTCTTAGGACGCATACTTAAGAGGGTTTATTTTGTCACAAGGGTTAGGAATTACCTGACTTTTATAAACATAGTGCGATGAAGAGAGGGTACGGGGGAGAAGAATAAGCATTTATATAGCACCTATTATGTGCCAAGTATTGTATTTTACAAATATTATCTAATTTGATACTTACAACAACTCTGAGAAGTATGGATGATTATTATTCCCATTTTATAGTTGAGGAAACCAAGGTAAACAGGTTAAATAACATGTCCAAGGTCACACTGCTAGTGTTTGTGGGTGCTATCCTGGGATTGTAGGATCATAAATCTAGTTCTGGGAAGGACCTCAGAGGCCATCAAGTTCAACCCCTTTATTTTACAGATTAGGAAATTCAGGTTGATTAAGTCACTTCTCCAGGGTCACTCAGAAAGTAGCAGTGCTGGGATCTGGACTCAGATCCTGCAAGTTTAAGTCTTTTGTTTGTCTCAGTTCATTACCAATGATTTGGGATTTAGGGCCTTACACAGTGACATGGAGGAGGATGAGGAGTACTTGGAGTGAGGAGGATTTGAATTTGAATTCTGTTTCTCATATTTATTAGCTTTATGATCATGGGCAAGTGGCTTAACCCCATTCATACTCAATTTACTTATTTGTAAAGTGGGGATCACAAAAGCAGCTATTTCACATTAAGATAATGTATGTAAAGTGCTTTGTAAACTTTAATGTATTCTATAAATGTTAGCTATTATTATTTTTAACCCATAGGAGATATACTGACTGGTGAGACCAAAAGCATAGCTTGCCATGTTTATGCTTTGACTTGTGTGACAGAGGGAATGAAGTCCAACACAGAGATGCCTGGGTATGAACCAAGGAAGGGAATATCATCCTGTCCCCCCACTCCTGCCCCCAAAAGGGGCCATCAAGGACTGATGGAAGCAGGGAGGCTATCAGGGAGACAACTGGACTTACCTGGAACATCACTGAGATGATGTTCAGGTTGTAGCATGTAGGTTTTATCAATTTTCCAGTCTGAGAGGACCTACATCTTTTGTCTTTAATCAATCAACGCAGTTCAGGACAACATTCGACCTGCCATTGCTTCAGTGCACAAGAGGGGGACTTACCTACTGAGTCAGAAACAACAGGGGAGACGCAGGAACTCACTCACGTCTGGGTGCTTCTCGTTGATTTTCCATCTCTGGTGGCATAGGCAGCAAAATGGGATTGGCCAGTGAGCAGAGAACATGGACGTTCCAATATGGAAGCTTCTTGCAATCTGTGATTCTAGAAAAGGGGAAGAACAGAGCAGAGATGCCAGGCTAGAGAGGTGGTAGAGCACAGTTAATCTTTCACAAGAAACACTGAGTCCAGAAAATGGTAAAGGTTTTCCAGACTACTACATGGACTGCAAACTGACTTAAGAGAACCATTTCTGTGTCCAGAGTGAAAGGGGCACTTGTCTTTTCCTGATGAATGGCCCCTAGCTCAGTCCTCAAGAGAGGCTGGAGCCTTCAGACAGGGGTCTAAAACTCTTTGACCCTTCACATACCTGATGGGTCACTTGTGTTTGGGCTGCAGCTCAGAATACTTGTCTTTAATCCCAGTAGATTACCCAATTAGCCTACTTGACATTCCTTTCACTGTGGCATCTGACCCAGCTAGACTACTTACTACTTCTCAGTCCCACCCAGATCCCTTCACTGCCCCTTTTGTATATAAGCATCAGCTGGATCCTCATTCAACTTCCAAGGAACTTTGTGGATTCTATTGGTATCACAATAAACTTTGCCATTTAACTGGAAGTTGTTTGGAGTGTGTGAATTCATGCCAGGCAACTCTGCCTAGTACCCTGACTTTCTGACATTTCAGCATTTCTAGCAATGCAAACTGCTTCATACCTACCCTGGAGCCCCAGGGAGAATCATTTACATTTTAGGCTTGGCTTTCATTTAGATTCTTTCCAAAAATGTGTGGAAAGCTACTCGATTTACAACGTAGATCAATTATATGCCAGCAATTTATTTTCTCCATGAAAAGAAAAGAACCTCCCCCCCCCAATAAAAATTTTTAAATCAATGTCAGCATTTATCACTACTGGCATTGTGCTAAAGGCTGAATGTCCAAATAAAAAGCAAAAATCTTTGCTAACATCCTCATGCTGTTGCTGGTGGTAGTGTGGTGGGGACAACATGTATAAATCAGAATATTAGAAATAAATGCAGAGTAGATAGAAGATAACCTTAGCAGGGATGTTACTAGTAGAGGTGTTGTGGAGACTGATAGACAGTCTCTGGTATCAGTACAGGCTCTAGGAAAAACCTTGAACTCTGATTGAATCTTCCCACTTGATGAGACATTTGCCTGAGGCCATAAGCCTTTCATTATAGCTAGGCCCAAATCTCTTACTCTTACTAACCTAAACCTCCATTGTCCATCTACTTCCCACCCTTGAGCCTATCAAAATATCTATACCCAAATCAACTGTTATACCCTTGAGCTGGCCTAGCCCACCATTGTCTGTTGGCTCCAGGTAGCCTCCAGCAACTTCACTCATTTACTGGAGTCTGACTTCATTAAGGCCTCCTGAAAACCCTCCCCAAACTCCTCCTCTAGACCACCCCTTTCCCACAACCTCCCACAACCTTTCTGTATGTAAGTACCCATCTTTCCTCCATGGGATGTGAGAGTAGCATAGAATGATCTAGCACAGATTCACTCTGTGTCAGATGAGTCTGGCCTGCTTGCCCAATGCAAGCTTCACAGATACCGAGGCTCCTTGAGAGTCTACTCAATATGGAGAACTTTTAATAAACATTACTTTTCTTTGGCTGAGAGAAGATTTGAGTCAAATTCATTCAGCAGGACCCAGAGTGTTGGTATTTTGGGGTCTTGAGCACCCCTAACCCTGACCCTCTACATTTTATGGGTAACCTCTTCTGAGACCAGGAAAGCTCCCTTAAAGGAACTCTACTTGAGTTGGATTTTAAATGCAGCCAGGATTCTACAAGTCAGAAGTTGGGAGGGTGGGCTTTCCAGACATGGGGTTGTTTGTCCTCTGTTCTTGAAGAAGACCTTAACGTAAGGAAGGTGATGCCATGACATGCAAGTGAATTGGTTTTAAGTGAGGAAGGACTGTGAAAAGTCAACAGCTTCACTTTCAAATTCATTGCCATGTGGGTCCAGTAGCAAGACATAATTCAGGATCTCAGGAGGTGGCTATGGATGCAGCCGGAGAGCTTGGTCATTTTAAGCTAAGGTCTTTAACAAGTCTTGGTTTGACTGATGCAAAGCTCATTCAGTGATTAAGTCTTGGTGAAGATATAAGACAGAGAATGGCCTCTTTTACCTAGTCCAAAAAAAAAAATCAATCAGAGATGTGAAGACCCTCCGGGGTTTCTGTCCAAAACAGAAATAATTGCTATTTACACTCACTCTGAGTCAATCAGGGGACCAAACAATGACCAACTAGGGCTTGGGTGGAACTTACAGTTGCGGAATGGCCTTTGCTAAGGTACAAGGATGGGTGTGTGTGTGTGTGTGAAGTATTGCACAAAAGGATTGGCAAATAGGATCACGTGACTGGATCAAAGCCTGTAGTCATTACAGTATGTTAAAGGATACCCAGAAGAGATAGCCTCAGAAGAGATGTGGGTTCAAACTTCACCTCTGACCCTCTCTTGTGTGACTTTGGGCAAATCACTTAAACTCTTCTCTTTTATAAATTCTGGATGATGATAAAAATCTGGAGGACCCATCTTACAGAATTGTGAGAATCAAAAGGAATAATGTGTGTAAAGAATTTTGCAAACCTTAAATTGCAATATATAAAAGTTAGCTATTGTAAAATCTGTACAATGATTTTTGAAGAAAATATTTTTCAAAATACATCCTGGACTTCAATATTTCCCTTGGGGTTATGCCCAAGTCTTCTTGAGTTTGTACCAAGATTATGTCCTCTAATACCTTATCTCAGCCACCAGTTAGAACTAAGCCTTTCAGGGAATTTCAAGGGAACAGATTTCAGATAAGCTAGTCTAGGATCAAGGAACATAAATATAAAGTACTTGTAGCAGGAAAGCCTCAGGACATTAACAATCATGGAATCAGAAATTTGGTGCTAGTGTGACTTAGGTATAGGTTGCATGTGACTGTACTTTATGTGTACTGCAGTAGTGCAAACAGCCCAAACAGTATAGATTATTACTTTCCACATCAGTAAGAAAGGGCAGGTTGTCACTATATTAATTATCCAAAGAGGGAGTATGATATTTGCTTTTTCCAGCAGATGGTGCTATACTCATGCAACCAACATACTTATTCTGTTAGAGTTCCTCCGGTGGAGTATCCTCACTGGCCACTGGAGGGTACTCATCGAGAAAATATTCTCTATGCAGTTCCTTGTGGTAGTATTGGTCAGGTTCTGAGTTTAAGGTAGAAAATGAAAATAAAACATTATTAGAAAATATAGGAAAAAAGAAAGAAAAACCCATGGTTTACCTTTACCCTGTGATTTTCCCTCAGTTTGAACAATAGCCACATTCATAGAACAGAATCTTTCAATTTACTGTGACCATATAGTTTATTGGATAGAGAAGAAATTAGAATAGAAATGTAGCAAAACCTCCTTTCCATCCACCCATCTCCTGAAAACTTTTCCCACAACTGTAGATTTTGGAAAGAGGATAAGGGAAGGAAAGAGAGAGGGAGAGAGAGAGAGAGAGAGAGAGAGAGAGAGAGAGAGAGAGAGAGAGAAAGAATGCATGCATGCTTGTA
Source organism: Pseudocheirus occidentalis (assembly GCA_028646575.1). Taxonomy (NCBI): domain Eukaryota; kingdom Metazoa; phylum Chordata; class Mammalia; order Diprotodontia; family Pseudocheiridae; genus Pseudocheirus; species Pseudocheirus occidentalis. The sequence continues at coordinate 77,475,097 of CM053601.1, read as the reverse complement.
AGTGTTTGTGCCCTGAGTCAGGGTCTAGAGCAGACTGTATCAAGATAAATGAAAGGAAATGTGTGGAAGAGAGAAAGAAGTTTTCATTATTGGTCCTGATTACCACAGATAGAGATATTGACCACAGTCATTGGTAACTAAGGAGTGTGATTCAAAGCCTCCTGTCCCTTGCCCCAGTCCTAGTCCACAATGTGTTTCTCCATTTCTACACTGAATGGTACACAGAAAGTTATCTCTGAAGGGTAAAGGAAAAGGAAACAGAGGACCTTGAAATGTATATGGCCAAGCACAGATTTTGCTTCTTCCTTATGTCTGACTTATATATTCTCCCTATTAGGACTTCCCTGGACCATTCCACAAATGAAATTGACCTGTTTTTTTATGAAGTTATGTAGTGATCACAGCTTCCCTTTGCAAGTACTCATCAAAGTGTTGTTTAACAATGTATTCTATGATTTTTCCAAGAATAAAGGTTGAGCTCATTATTAGTTCATTAATATAGCCTTAGTCTGGTACTCCACTTACCTTTCCACCTTTATTTCACACTATGACCTCGACATAGTCCATGTTCTAACTAAAATGGCTTATTCCCTATCCTTGAGCCTCTAACAGCACCCTCCTCTCTCTGTATTTGCATGTAAGTTGTTCTTTATACTTAGAATATACTTCTCCCACATCTTTGCCTGTTGTCTTATCTTCCTTCAAGGTTAAGTTCAGGTACTTTCAATTAGAGCTGCTCCAGTTCAAAAAGGACGCTTCTGAGCATCACACAGTTAAAAGACAACTATACAAGTCTCAGGATGGAAGGAGATGTCTACATTCAGAGAAAGATCCAGAAAGATCAGAGTTTAAACAGAGACTGAAGCAATGCATGCTATCATTCTTTTCGATGTT
>CM053601.1:77462656-77473703 GCA_028646575.1 Pseudocheirus occidentalis | reverse complement strand
AGATCCTATACATGACTGTATGCCACCATGGGGGGGTCGGGTGGGGGATGGGGAGGAAGGGGAGAAAAATCTATAACTGAGGTGACTATGGAACAGAATCTTGTAACCTAAAAGTGAACAAACAAGTTAATAAAAAAAAAAGTCATCTCCTCTATGAAACCTTCCTTGATCAACCAGTTTGAAAGTATTCTTTCGCTCCTCAAATATTTCATAAACATTTTTTCTGAACTTCCCTTTTTCTATATTGTACTTTGTCTTATATGACTTTGTGTATATGTCCTAGTAGATTTGTAAGCTCCTTGAAGGCAAGATTGTAGTTTTTCATTTTTGAATCCCCATTGCCTGTCATAGTTACCTTACACACAGAGGGCATTTAACAAATATTTATTGAAAAGAATTAAATTGGATTAAATTAATAATGCTCAACAATCCAACAAGTTACTATGTGAAGCAGTGTATTCCATACTGTTGGGAGTAACATCAGCAACTGGATGGCCATAGGGCAGCTATATTTTACTAGGTATTCCTGTATTACATGGGCCTTTGGAGGAAATTATTTCTTAAGTCCCCTCTAGTTTTGAGAAACTGATTCTTCTCCCCTAAATGTGTGTGGTGTAAGTCAGGGGAATTTAGCTAAAATGTAAATGAGTCATTTAAAAATGTTACATTTGTAAGAGAGAAAAATATTACTTTTGTAGTCCCAGGCTGGGACTCTTAAGAGTTGAATTAATGATAGTGTGAGTTCTTTCTGAAATGCTAATATGTTTGGGGAGGCAGACTTGGAAAAAGAGTCAAGGAATGAATAGGTGGACAGGGCCATAAAACAGCTTGAAGCTTTTATCTTAGGAAGGCAGGAGAAGATGATATAAGGCTGAGCATAGAGCTACAAGGCTGCTATTTGAAGAAGGGATGCCCAACAATAGTTTAGGGTTGCATTTACTAAGGGCATTAGCACGTAGTAAAGTGCTACAATTCCCAGCGGGTATGAAAGCTTAGTGGACTGAATTGGAGGTGCAGGTACCTTCAGTTAGAACTGCTTTGACCTAAAACTGAGGAGTAGCCCTAGGACCCAGGGGAAAAAAAAAATAATTTTGCTCTGCTAGTGGCCCTGAAAGCAAGATACACTCCTTGAGGGCAGAGATCATTTTACATTACTTTGTGTAACCCCAGTTCTATGTCCCAGAGTTTAGCACTATGCCTGGTAAGTAGTAGGTACTCAATAAATACAGAGGAAGACCTGAGTTCAAATCCAGCCTCAGATGGTTACTAGTTGTCTTACACTGCACAAATCACTTAACCTGTTTGCCTCAGTTTCCTTAACTATGAAATGGAGATACTAGCACCTACCTCCCAGGCGTGTTGTGAAGCTCAGATGCAATATTATTTATAAGGTACTTAGCACAGTGCCTAGTTTGTAGGTACTTATATAAATGATAGTGATTTTAATTGTTATTATTAGTCTGTTAAGTGGCTGCAAAATCTCAAAATTAGGGTATAAAGTAAGGGTGAATTCATAGGAAAGTACAGGTATCCAAAGAATTGACAAGCTGGTCCCTTGGAGGCTGAGTTGACCTGAGTGGGGAGAGCTGGGCAGGACTTAACTGATGGGCTGAAGGCTGGATTACTATAGCAAAGGAGAGATTATAAAATGGGGTTGTCTGGGGCAGTGTTACATGGGGTGTTCTCACGTTAAAAAAAGAGACTTTAGCTTTCTCTCCATCTTGGCCTTGAAGAACTATGATCAGTAAAGACTATGAGACCATGTTCAGGCTCATACATGTACATAGGCTTGAGCTGTCACATATATTACCTAGGACTAGGCAGTCTTTTAGGTGATGGGATTTGGGAGGGAGCTCAACTGGCATGATTCAGACGGGCAGCACTCAGATGGATCTACACATGGCATCTGTTGTTTAGTTCACCTTCCCATCTCAGGTGCATGTTGTATGGAGGTTAAAACTCTGGACTGACACAGATACCCAAGAACAAACAGCTGTCTTCCCTTACCACAAAGATCAGAAATGTAAGAAGGTCCCAGGACCACTGCCCATCCTAGCTGCCATTTTTTTTTGGTAATTAGGGTTAAGTGACTTGCCCAAGGTTACACAGATAGTAAGTGCCAAGTATCTGAGGCCAAATTTGAATTCAGGTCCTCCTGATATCAGGGGTGGTGCTCTATCCACTGGATCACCTAGCTGCCCCTGCCATTGGTTTTCTTACATTCATTCTACTTATTTAGGATCATAGATTTGGAGCTGGAAGCTTAGAGGTCATCTAGACTGATTTCTTCATTAAAAATGATTACTGATATCTTGTTTTTCCCAGAGGCAACATGGCATGGTGGGTGGATAGATGGCCTCAAAACTGAGAAGAACTAGGATTCAAGTCTTGCCTCTGACACTGACTTAATGATTCTTGGGTCAGTAATATAATCTCTCAGTGCCCAAGGCCAGAGTTGTCAAACATGCTTTCCTATCTCCACCTCTCAACCCCCTTCAGGCCTCATGCAGCTTACTACACTCCCGAATGAACCACATTAAAATGTAATTGGGAAGTATTTAACAAAAGAAAAAAATCATAAAACATAGATGTTAAATTTTAAAACTAAGCCAACATATGGAATACAGAGATCCTTACGTACAGGTTAGAGGCCCTGGTTCTAGACTGCTCTAGACAACTTCCTTACACTCTGAATTGCAAAGAAGTTGCAGCTTTCATTGGCAGAAGTTTTCTTACTGGGGAATTCTTCGTGCCAATGAAATCACAGACATATGTCTATATAGGAGGGTATACATATGCGTATGAATAACTATGGGAGTGTGTGTATATATGTGCACAGAGGGCACAGGATCAATTGAATAGGAAGGGATGATATTTTAAAAGGTGAAATTAAGAGGCGGGAGAGGAATAGAATAAGAGGAGACAGGGAGAGACAGAATGAGGTTAATCATCTCATATAGAAGAGGCAAGGGATAACTGTTACAATGGAGGGGAAGAACAGAAAGGCAAAAAGGGAATGGATCAACCTTACTCTCATTGAATTTGGCTTAGGGAGGGAATGACATACACTCTAAAATGGGTATCTTGCCCTGCAGGAGATTAGGGGGGATGGGGATGAGAGGGTGGATGATAGAGGGCAGGGCAGGTTGAAGAGAGGGTTGTTAGATGCACACACTTCTAAAAAGGAACAGGGACAAAGTAGAGAACAGAACAAGGAGAGGGCAGGGTAAAAAGGAGGGCAATGTTGTCAGTGTTACACAATATGTCCATTGTGGAGATGTTCTTCGTAACTATACACGTATAGCTTGTATTGAATTGCTTGCCTTTCTAGTGGTGGTAGGTGACAAGGGAGAGACTGAAAGAATCTAGAATTTAAAGTTCTAAAATCATATGTTAAATATACATTTATTATTATTATTATTATTATTATTTATATGCAACTTGGAAATAAGATATACAGGCATTGGGATAGGGAGATCCATCTTGCTCTACCAGAAAGTCAGAGGGGTGATGGGGGAGGGTATAGGAAATAGGAGATTGGGGGAGGGGGTATACAGTGGGATCTCTATTTTGGGATGGTGGGTAAGGGAAGGACAGAGAGAAAATTTGTATCTCAAAATCTTGTGGAAATCAATGATGAAAACTAAAAATAAACAAAAGTTAATTTAAAAAATTAAATTAAATTTAGAAAAAGAAAAAAAAGAAATCATAGATCCAGTATGTACTCCTAGCTTATTGCTTAATACATTCCTCCTTATGCACCCTCCCAAAGAGGCATCCCTTATTACAAAGAACAAAACATGAGGAAAAATACCTGGCTGAAAACTAACCAACTCTTTGAAAAAATAAAAAACCACCCAAACTCCCACACCAGAGCCCCCCACCTCTGCAGAGAAGGAGGAAAGGACCTTTGCAAATCTCTTCTTTGGGACTAAGCTTTGTCATTATAACTCCACAACCCTCAGGTCCAGTGACTTTACTGTTGTTTTTCCTATTTACTTGGTTATTCATCATTGTATATGGTGTATCCTTGGTTCTGTTTACTTCACTTGGCATCAACGGCTTCTTAGTATTTATTATAACCATAATTTCTTATGGCACAGTGATATTCCATTGCTCTCATATGCTACAACTTCCTTAGCCGTTCTTCAAATATGGGTATATGCCTTGTTTTTGGTTCTTTGCTACTACAAAATGTACTGTTATAAATATTTTGGTCTACACATGGAGCCTTATCATTGACCTCCATATGGTATACATCTAGGAGTGGGATCCTTGGATGAAAAGTGTGTATGGACTGGGACAACTAGGTGGAGCAATGAATAGAGCACTGGCCCTGGAGTCAGGAGGACCTGAATTCTAATCTGGTGTGAAACACTAAACACTTACTAGCTGTGTGACCTTGGGCAAGTCACTTAACTCCAGTTGCCTTGCCTCCCCCCCTCCGAAAAGACCAAAAAAAAGTGTATATAGGCATTTTGCACCTCATCAGAAACCACCAGTAGTCCATTAAAAATCAAGGACAAGGGGCGGCTAGGTGGCACAGTGAATAGAGCGCCGGCCCTGGAGTCAGGAGTACCTGAGTTCAAATCCGGCCTCAGACACTTAACACAAAAAACTAGCCGTGTGACCTTGGGCAAGTCACTTAACCCCAACTGCCCTCCAAAAAGCAAAAAAAAAAAAAAAGTCAAGGACAAGACTGCAGGAACCTTGGGACTCCTGTGGAGTTGATTATGTTCTAAGGTGGATCAGTCATGGCAATGACTCTATGGGTGGGTCAGTCCCTGAAAAGTCTGGTTACAAGGGCAGTAGAATTGGTGGGTCAATAAGTTGCTGTTAGAATCAGATGCTTCTTTCACAGAAAGTGCTGAGTAGAGAGTTCCAGGAAAGGTGCCACCAAACCCCCTTTCCTCCTTAGAATCTTCCTGGTGCCATATTCTCCTGACTAAACTAGTATAAGTATCCTGTATAACCCAACAACCTTAAAGGTTTACTTTTCCCCTCTCAATTTTAATACTTATTTTCAGTCCTCGCTTTTCAAATGATCTGCTGAGACAACACCTTTGAAAGTTAATAGTGTAAGTATTGACTCTACTATAGACTTTGAGTAACAAGGACTTGTCCTTATTAAAAAAAAAGCCAAAACAGGGAATATGTTTTCTACTTCTATGTCTGTATTCAGAAATTCATGCATTCCTAAGGGTATCTAAACCTCAGTGGAGGTTTTTTTTTTTTTTTTTAAAGATGTAGAACTAAATAATTCACCAGTCTAGGCTGTGTTCTTCTTTTTGGAGACTTTCTGCTTGTTCTCTTTCTTGAGGAAAAAAAAATCCAATAACCACCTAGATCTCTTATGATTATTTATAGTTATTGACCTTATAGATACTTTAAGTTGGAAGGGGAAGGGTGGATTTAAAATAATTATTTTAAATATATTCTTTTCTCATCAATAACTCAACAAACATTAAGTACCCCACCCCAACCCCACCCTGCACTTTCCCCTGAGTTACCTTACTTCTACTCTTTACCTATCTTATAAGTCCCTATTTATTTACGCCTTGTCTCCCTCATTAGAATGTGTCCTCCAGGGGGACCAGCACTGTTTTTGCCTTTATATCTCTAGCACTTTAAATGGTATCTGTCATATAGTAAGGGCTTCAAAAATGCTTGTTGATTGATACCAAGTTCAAGTGACTGCTGATCTAGAATAATAAAAATAAGGAGTTCTTTGCCCTTAAAGGAGGTGGCATACCATGGTGGCCAGGGCTTGCTTCTTTGTAATGCAGTATGGGATTGTTGGGCACCTGAAAATTTCAGGGTAGGGGGTGGGGGTGGGCGGTATAGAATGAATCCAAACACTCAAACCTTCTTCCAGTCAAAGTAGAAAGGTGAGTGAAATTCTTAAGGAATCTGCAATTTAATGGGGGGTGGGGGTGGGTGGGTAAGACAGATACTTATAGACAAAAAAAAAAAAAAAAGGACAGTGAAATGATTTGGATGGGATCAAGGAATGGTAAATAGCCTGGGGGTGGGCCAGGTGAATAGTGAAGAGAGTGTTAAGTAGTCTGGGGTGGGTCAAGAGCTATTGTGAAAGTAATATTAAGTATCTAGGTGATTTAGGGTGAGCAAGATGCCAGTAATCTGGGCTGCTGAAATGTGTGGGAAAATTCAGGGACTGGGTTGCTTTCAAAGACATGCCCTTTACCTTTTAGGGGTTTAGGTCCCATTACCCCATCATTTGTTCAGTTCCATTTAGAGAGCACTGAATACTTACTACATACAAAACATCTTCTGCAACGTTACAGTTCACATTGTGTCAGAGATACTCATGTTTATTATTTTATCAGTTTATTATTGTTGCAAGGAGAAATTAGAGTGAGTGAGAACTTTTGTGTTTTAAGTGGAGTTTAATGAGCCTGTGACTGCAAGGGGTGAGCCCCACCCAAATCAAGCAGCCCTGAGATGCATTTCCTCAGGGCTTATATAGACAAAAATCACAATGTAACTGTTACTAGGGGGAAACCCGCAACTTAGTTGGTATGCAAGCAGGGAAAATACGGAAGCCAAAAGGTAGCAATCAGTTCATTACCTAATGATTGTTGCCCAGAGAGCAGTTTGTTGCCCAACTGGAAAGTTCCTATGTCTATTCCTAGAGCTAACCAAAGAGTGAGGCTAAGGGTTCCAGGTGACAGGTTTGGGCAAGTTTACTTGGCAGGTTTGTTGCCTAAACGGGCTTTGTTGGGTTTTGGGCAAGTCTCCTAGGCAGGTCTCCTATGATGGGGAGAGATGGGTGATGTTCACAAAATGGGGGGTTACAACATTATTGGCATAAAAGACTTTGGTCTCCCCATTATTAACATGAGTATGATTAAGCATGCAAGAACCACCATAATCTTTCCCCAGCTTAACTTTTCAGCTTTATTGAATACAGTTCCCCTAAAAATACTCTTCATTCCTGACAATCCCGACTACCCTTAATCTCATGCTCTTGTCCATATTCCAATATCTAAATATCTTTTTAGGGTTTGTCTAATTTTGGCTTTGGGTTCTCTTTTGCACCACTGCCACCTGTTGAAGTGTCTTCTCCCTTCAAGGTCTACCTAAGTTATCTCTCTTTCATGGAATTTTTCTCCTGTCTCCTCCAACCCTAACTCTCAACCTCAGCTAAAAGAAACTTCTTCCTCCTCAAATTTCTCATAGCAACTTGCCTGGATTGCCCATCATGGTTATCACATTCTTCCTTGTATTGCAGTTATTTGTATACATGCGTTCTCCCTATTGGATTGTAGTATGATTGATGATAGTGTCCATACTTTTTGTTGATGCTTAGCACAATTCTTTACACATAATAAGCATTAAAAAAATTGAATTGAATGAAAAGACTATGCCTCTGAACTCAACTCATGGGTAATGGATGCTTCTGAACCCAACTGATAGGCAATTAGGGATTGAATTAAAATTTATTCAATTTAATTCAAATTCTTAAATTAAATTTAGAATTACAGAATTTTAGAGTTGGATGGGTCAAATCTTCTCTCTAACATACCTAACAATTGTTCTTGTCATCAACAAGCATTTATTAGAAATTGATAATGTCCCAGGTACTATGCTAAAAATCAGTGTTTTGAAGATGGAACAATTTTTACCCTTAAGAAGCTTGAATTCTACTAGATGTACCCTTGAACTAGAGTAATAGCAGTAGAAATGGAAGAAGAAAGGAGGGGATAGAATAAGAAATGAGAAGATAGATAAGAAAGATATTGTGTAAATAAAATCTATAGTATGGACAAGTGAGGTAAGGGAGAGGGAGGAATCAATTCTGACTCTGATGTTTTGAAACAAGATAACTGGGACAATGAATTTACCTTAACAGAAACAGACTCATCAGAGTAAAGAGCTGGCTTTTATAGAAAGATTATGACTTTTGCATCTGTAAAATTTTAGGTGCCATTGGGATATCCAGGAAATGTGAGACTGAAGCTTGCAAGAGATTGGGACTAGATATAAAGATTTGGGAATTATCTACATTGAGGTGATACTAGAAACAGTTGTGGGGTAAATAAGATTTCCAAGACAGAGAATGGAGAAAAAGAGAGGGGGGGGGGAGAGAGAGAGAGAGAGACAGAGACAGAGACAGAGACAGAGAGAGACAGAGAGACAGAGAGAGACAGAGAGAGAGAGAGAGAGAGAGAGAGGAGAGACAGACAGACAGATATAGAGAAGATAGCTAAAGATTCAATCTTAGAGGTCTTAGAGATAGTAAATAGTAGAAAGTTTGTAAGAACACATAAGACTGATTTCTTGTTGAAGCAATTGCAGATACTTCAAGACAACTGTCACAGTCCCCTAAATCTTCTTTTCTGTAGATTACTCTCTTGTTTCTTCTCCAACTAATCCTTGCATGCCATGGGCTCAAGGCCTTTCATCATCCTGGTTGCCTTCCTCTGGATACTTTCCAGTTTTTCTCTGTACTAACACAGATAATAGCTCTTGCATGCCTTAACAAATAATTTTATGAATTTCTGGGGCCAAAAAGTTTATCACTCATACGTCTACCTTCTATATATCTCTTGTAAGGCTAGTTGTCAGACAAACTACACCCAGTTCATTGTTGTTGTTTGTTTTTTTTCCAGACTCTTTGTGGGATTTTCTTGGTAGAGATACTGGAATGATTTGCCATTTCCTTCTCCAGCTCATTTTACAGAGGAGCAAACTGAGGCAAACAGAGTTAAGTGATTTGCCCAGGGTCACACAGCTAAAAAGAATCTAAGGCCAGATTTGAACTCAGGAACTTGAATCTTCCTAACTTTAGGTACAGTTCTCTATCCACTGCACCACCAAGCTGCCCACATCTAGTTCATGGTCAGGCTCATACCTTAACTTGTCTTTCACTGGTATAGCTTTATAGAACTGGGGGTCATTTCTATGCTTCCATGAGGCAGCAGAATAAGACACTGCTGAAGAAGAGAATGATTCTCAAGTTAGTAGGTTGGAAAATGTCCCATATTTTGGAGATTCTTTTAGTTGAGGCTATTTAATTTACCCCATAAATAGGAATTTCAAATGAAGCAAATAAATGAATGAATGAAGCAAAATAAATAACAAATCATGTAGCTTCTGAGGTAAAGATTTGAAAATAAACTAAGGAAATAATGGAGAATGGGACCTGAACCTTTAAAAGGGTTTCTTAAACTTTCCTACAAATTTCAGCAGCTCAGATACCTGGTGTTTGCCTGAGGCTTCTGGCCCATCCCAATATAATACTTTCAACTGTCCTCTCAGCCCAGAATCTTTCTCTATTACCTCTCCAGGCTGCTTGCCACTCCTTAGTTCTATCTAGATCTTCCCACAATTTTTCTGTATAAAAATATCAGTTCCATTCTTAGCAAATTTGAGATTCTTAGAATCTGGCACTCTTGTATTGGTGTCACAATAAACTTGCTACTTTGACTGGAATGCTTGAGTGGTCAAATTCTTTCAAGGCAGACTCACCTTGCATCCATGCATTTCAGGATTCCCAGCGCCCCAAACTGCAACATATAGAGATGTCAGAGAAAGAGGTCAATTAATGCTAGACATTTATTAGGATAAAACAAGTTCAGAAACGTTTTTTATCTCCAGTTGTTAAAAAATTTGAAATGTTTGTTTTTCACACAAACACTAATGCAAAAAATTTTATTTTCTTTTACAACTTTCTTAAGTAATAACCCAAATCAAGATTTTTACATGCTCCCTGGACTGTTTAAAGCCTCCTTTTTTGTTTCTGGCACTTTCTCCTCTGATGCTTTCAAAATGATGTAATTCCCTCAGGACAACTGAATATACAAAAGAAAAATTGCATCAGAGACTGTCATTTGACAATCTGACAAACCCAGTTCTAGTCTCCTACCTGACTTTCTGAGTAAGCCCCAGGCAAGTCCTTCAAAGCTTCTGGCCTTCATTTTCTTATCAGTAAGTCATGGATAATCATTCTCTTGTGGTAATAGGTGTCTAAGTAGCTAAGTAAATCTCTTAGAAAAATATGAGCACTTGCTTGATTTCTAGAACATTATTAAAACTCTTTAGATAAAGGTGCTCTTATTCAATGGTCATAGTAAAATGCTAATTATTGAAGGGTTAGAAGTACTTTAAAAATAGGTATATGTGTATGGGTATGGGTATGAGCATGCCCATATTCACAGATACGTATGTTTCCATGTATATACAGAGACGATAGCAGATGAACTGCACCAACCCAGTAGTCTCAGTATCATGGGAAAAAGTTTTATTGGGTCTTCAAATCCTTTCACAATCTGACTCCAGGTTGCCTTTCCAGACTTATTTCACATTATTCCTCCTCTATGTTCCAGTCAAACTAGCTTTACTTGATGTTTTTGCACGTGACCTTCTTTTCCTTCTCTTTGCTTGAGTACTCAAGCTTTCCTTAATGCCAGGAATGACCTTCCTCCTCACCTCTGCCTTTTGGAATCCTTCAATCCCTTCAAGGCTCAGCTTAGGTATCACTTCTCATAGGTGGTCTTTTCCTTTTCCCCCTCTTGTTAGTGTACTCCTTGCCTCATTCTCTTCTCTCTGATCATTTATACTTTATATGCTCATATTTATACTTTATATATATATATATAACATATATGTGTACACTTATATTTTCTTATTAGTATAAATGTCATAACCTATAGTAGAATATAATCTCCCTGGAGGTAGCAACTTATATTTAAAAATTTCGCATCTGTAGCACCTAGCTCAATGCTTTGGACATAATGGATATGTATTAATTAATAAATTAATTAACAACATTAAATGAATTAATGACTACTTGCTGAAAAATCCTGAAGACAGTGATCTAGGATTTTCTTTATGAGAAGGCAATATTTTTTTTTCTATTTGTCAAATCTTTATTGTTTAAGTCAGGGAGGGTTGGTAGGGTCCAGTTTAGTCCTTCTTGGCAGCAGCCTTCCTCATGGCAGCTAGGACATTGCTGAGTTCCTCTGTCTTCCTCTTGGCTCGGATGTGAGTTCCCACCCTTTTTTTGATGAATTTAAGGGCTCGC
>CM053601.1:77435543-77454459 GCA_028646575.1 Pseudocheirus occidentalis | reverse complement strand
AATTGATTGACTGAATCCCTCTTAGGGAAACTAGGTCATTCCTTTTGTTAACTGATTGATTGAATCTTAAAATGTGAAGCTGGTTTCTCCCTTAGGGAAACCAGCTGATTCTTCTCTTGTTCCTTGTTCCTTTCTGTAATAAGATATAATGTTGAGACTTTCCTTGTTCTGAAGATTGTATATAATATTGTGAACTGTTGAAACTGTGAACATTGTACTGAATCTGATTTTGTAATGGAATAAACACAGTGTTCACTAATACTGTGTAATCCGAATCTTAAAGGTTGTTCACAGTAGCATTCTCTCAGGAATCCACTGCTGATTGGCTTTACATGAGATATGAGAGATATTTTGGAGGTAGAATCAATGGGACCTTACAACTAATTGAATATGGGGGCAAATTTGTGTATATTTTGTATTTTAATCTTCAATGTATACATTTTGTCCCCTTTCCCTCCCCTAATAGAATGTAAACTCCTTCAGGGAGGGGCTATTCTTTTTTTTTTTTAATAATAGCACCTACCTCCCAGGGCTGCTATGAGGAGAGAAGGAAAAAATATTTGCAAAGGGCTTAGCACAGCACTTAACAAATCCTTCCTCCCTCCTTCTTTTCCTTCCTTCCTTCCTTCTTTCCTTCCTTCCTCCCTCCTTCTTTTCCTTCCTTCCTTCCTTCTTTCCTTCCTTCCTTCCTTCCTTCCTTCCTTCTTTCCTTCCTTCCTTCCTTCCTTCCTTCCTTCCTTCCTTCCTTCCTTCCTTCCTTCCTTCCTTCCTTCCTTCCTTCCTTCCCCTCTCTAAGCCTCACTTTCTTTTTTTAAGTTTTTTTTAGTTTTAATTTTCAATATTCATTTCCACAAGATTTTGAGTTGCATTTTTCTTCATCTTTCCCCTGCCCCCCCCAAAATAGCAAGCCTACTGAATTCCCCTTTCCACAATCTCTTCTCTCTTGCATCCTCCCCCTTCACCCCTCTAACTTTCTAGTAGGGCAAGATGGCTTCCTATACCCCAGTACTTGTATATTTTATTTCCCAGTTGCATGTAAAAAACAAATTTTTAAACATTTGTTTTAAAACTTTGGGTTTCAGATTTTTCCCCCTTCTTCCCTCCTCACCCACCCCAACTAGAAAGATAAGTACTTTAATAGAGATTGTACATGTTTAGTTACACAAATCATTTCCATAGTAGTTACATTGTGAAAGACTGTATTTCTCTCTATCCTGTTCCATACCCCACTTATTCTATTTTCTCCTTTGACCTTGTCACTTTTCAAAAGTGTTTGCTTTTAGCTACCCTCTCCCCCAATCTGCTCTCCCTTCTATCCTCTCCCTCTTATCCTCTTCCCACCTATATTCCTGTAGGTAAGAAAGTATTCCCTCCTTAGGCTAAACTCAATGAAAATGAGGTTGTCTCATTCCCTTTCACCTTCCTGCACTCCCCCTCCATTGTAACAGTTTTCTCTTGCCTCTTTTATATGAGACAATTTATCCTAATCTATTGCTCCCTTCTTCTCCCAGTAAATTTCTCTCTCACCTCTTAATTTTATTTTTTTAAGTATCATCCCTTCATATTCAACTCATCCTGTGCCCTCTGTCTATGTATACATGAAAATACAAATGCTCACACTCACACATATATTTATATACACATACATGCTTCTATACATACGTATATGTATGTATACATAACACACACACACACACATATATTCCCTTCAGCTACGCTCATACTGAGAAAAGTCTTATGAGTTACAATTGTCATTTTTCCATGTAGGAATGTAAATAGTTCAGCTTTGATAAGTTCCTTATGATTTCTTTTTCCTGTTTACCTTCTCATGCTTCTCTTGCTTCTTGTATTTGAAAGTCAAATTTTCTGTTCAGCTCAGGTTTTTTCATCAAGAATGCTTGAAAGTCCTCTATTTCATTGAATGACCACATTTTGCCCTGTAGCATTATACTCAGTTTTGCTGGGTAGGTGATTCTTGGTTTTAGTCCTAGCTCCTTTGATCTTCAGAATATCATATTCTAAGTCCTTTGATCCCTTAATGTAGAAACTGCTAAGTCTTGTGTTATCCTGATTGTGTTTCCATAATACTTAGATTATTTCTTCCTGACTGCTTGCAGAGTTTTCTCTTTGACCTGGGAACTCCAGAATTTGGCTGTAATATTCCTAGGAGTTTTCTTTTTGGTATCTTTTTCAAGAGGCATTTAATGAACTCTTTCCATTTCTATTTTGCCCTCTGGTTCTAGAATATCAGGGAAATTTTGCTTGATAATTTCTTGAAAGATGGTGTTTAGGCTCTTTTTTTGATCATGGCTTTTAGGTAGTCCAATAATTTTAAAATTATCTCTCCTGGATCTATTTTCCCAGTCAGTGGTTTTTCCAATGAGATATTTCACATTGCCTTCTATTTTTTCAATTGTTTGGATCTGTTTAATAGTATCCTGATTTCTCATAAAGTCATTACCTTCCAATTGCTCTAATCTAATTTTGAAGGAGTTATTCTCTTCAGTGTGTGTAATGCCATGCACCCACAGATTCCCAAAAGAATTCTACTGTGAGCAGCTTTTAAGGTTCATATTACACAGTGATAGTGAACTCTCTGTTTATTCCATTACAAATCAAGGAAAACATTCACAATATGTCAGTCTTAATATTCACAACATTACATCTTATCACAGAAAGTCACAATATAGTGTCCATAACAGCTTAACATTAGAATGGCCACACAGTTTTCACTACAGTGGTCACAATATTTAGAACAAAGAACAAGAGAATAATCATCTGGTTTCCCTAAGGGGGAAACCCTCCTTACTTACTCATTCAGTTAATTCACAATACAATAATCAAACTTCCACTCATGGGGCAACTATTAACTTAATCAGTCACTAATCTAGATTCCCAATTACTAAATATCATCAATCACTACTATAGTCATTAGAAAACCACACAAACGCTCCACCCCTTGGTGTCCATCAAACCTTAATTTCTTCCAAGAGGAGGCCTTTTCTTCATCTTGACTCTGGGTGGTCTCTCTGATTCCCTGGATCCCCTTCCATGATCCTAGTTCCCTCCTGAATCCACCAAACAGTCACCTGGATTCAGAAGCAGACAGCTGCCAGGTTCTCATCCAGTCCTCAGAGGTAGACAGCTCCCAGGTCCTTGTCCAGTCCTCAGGGAAGTCCCTGGCACATACTGAAGTTCATAGGGTCCAGCACATCTCAAACCCTTCACCACTTCTCTTGCCTTGAGCTCAAGAATCAGACAGGCCATGAACAAAGTCCTATCCTGGTCATGCTTCTTCAGTCATCCAGCAGTTCAGCTGGCCCTAGGACCCAGAAGGAATATTGGCCTTCTGAGTGGCCTTCACCAGATTCTAGTCTCAGGAAAACTCCATCTCACTTCTCAGTCAGCTTCCAGATTCTGGGAATTTCTCTCTCTCTCTGAAACTCCAACTCCCTTCTTCAGTCCAGCAGCCCAACTCCTAGATACAGAAACAATCCTGCTTCTTCCAACAGGAAACTTCCAATTCTGCCTCTGCCTCTCTGTGTCTGGAATTCTTCTTTATATACACATACTGGCCTCCTGTCTCAGCTATTCCCTTCTGCTATGTCATCAGGGGAGTTCACGTTCTCTCAACAGGGGATGGGGCTCACAACTTCCATACTTAGGCCTGAGTTACTAAGTGCTAAACTGATTGCTCTTACAGTGTATTTTTGAAATTCCTTTTCCATCTGGCAAATTTGGCTTTTTAAAGCATTCTTCTCCTCATTGGCATTTTGGGCCTCCTTTGTCATTTGAGTTAGTCTATTTTTTAAGGTGTTATTTTTTTCAGTGTATTTTTGGGTCTCCTTTATCAGCCTGTTGACTTTTCATGATTTTCTTGCATAGTTCTCATTTCTCTTCCCGATTTTTCCTCCACTTCTCTTACTTGATTTTCAAAATCCTTCTTGAGCTCCTCCATGGCCTGTAGCCAATTTATATTTTTCTTGGAGGCTTTTGATGCAGGAGTTATGACTTTGATGTCTTCCTCCCTCTCCATGCTTTGATCCTTTTTGTCCCCCCAAAAGGATTCTATCGTCTGTTTGTGCTTCCTCTGCTTGCTCATATTGGCAGCCAATTACTTGACTTTTGAGCTCTTTGGCATGGTAGAACTCTGCTTCCAAAATGGAGAGAGCTATGTCCTAAATTGCTGGGGTTTTTGCAGCTGCCGGAATATTAGATGAGTGTCTTCTCTATAGCCCCCACACTCTCTGGCTCACTGGTCACACACCCCAGGACCACTACCCAAGACTATGATCCAGATCCAAGCAGGTCAAAAAGCAAGAGCAATTATCCTCTGAATGGTCATTTGGCCCCCGTACAATCTTCAGGCCTGGAACTCTGAAACAGTCACGTGGCAGCAGCTGCAGCCACCTCACCTTCACTGCTTCTTGCTCCAGGGGTAGCAGCCAGACCACGCTCTTCTATCTCCCATCCTGAACCAATAATGTTTCACACTGACCTTTTACTTTGTCTTAGGCATTTATGGATTGAGAAGTCTGGAACCTGCTACAACTGCTGCTGATATACTCTCATGAAGGCTGCTCTAGCTACAGCTGGTTGGGGCTGCCCTGGGGCTAAAACCATGGCTTAGGCAGGACTATGCTCCACCCTCAGTATGCTGAGATGGGCTTTCCTGCTGACCTGCCAAGCTTCCTTCAGCAGGAGATTTGTATCTCTCTCTCTTTATGGGTTGTGTAGCTCTAAAGTTTGTTTAGAGTATTTTTTTACATTGTATTGGAGGAGGCGGGAGCCAGAGCAATGTGGAAGTGCTGTTTCTACTCTGCCATCTTGACTCTGCCATCTTGGCTCCGCTCCCTATGCCTCACTTTCTTAACCTGTAACATGAAGGGATTGGATTACATGACCTCTAAGATCTTTTTCATCCTCAAATCTATGACTCTATGAATATTTATAACTTCTCTTAACCCATACAAAGACAGGATCTGTTACCTTCATTTTAATGAGGAGAAATTCCTAGCGGAGACCCAGAAATTCATCCCCTTTAACAAGTCAATAACTGAGTCTAACAATTAGACCCTGAGTGTCTTTACTTTCTAGCTGGTTGAGGAGTCACTAGCCTGTTCTGGGCACTGCCTGCAGGGGAATTTTGAATATTCTGGCAGTTGGTGCAGACTGCCTGTCAAGGTGGGATGAAGAAGTGCTGGGAGTTGCTGCCCCCAAGCTACCAGGGGAAGTGGCCTATATCTTCTGGGGTGAGGCAGAGTCAGGCTGATTCTCAAAGGGCCTCAGGAAGTGCTGGAGGTGCCTGCAACCTGGCAGGATAGAGCTACCAGCAAGTGCCCTGCTCCCTTGGCAGAGATGCAAGCTGATTCACACTGGGGAGCTGAGAAACAGCTTGTGCCTCAGATTTTCTGACTCATCCCCTCAAAGAAGAATTACGGCTTGTTAAAAGGAACATTTTGTGGTTGTTTGAACACAACTTTTAAAATTATGCGTAGCATCTTGAAGAAACATGGTTTTAGGGGCAATAGACAATGTGGCATAATGGATAGACGTCTCCTCCCAAGCATGCTGTAAGTCCGTGACTGAGAGGTTTCCAGTTTCAGTGCTTCTAAGTAAATCTCCAAGACTGTAGGTTATGAAGGAGTTACTGAACCATGTTGGCGAAGGGAGTTTCCACACTGGTCATTTCTTACAATTTTGAAAACACATGTCTAGATCTTCACCCCCAAACTCCTCCCCCTTTCAAAACTACTACCCACAAATTTGTTGTTAGGATCAAATGTGATGAAGCACATAAAATGCCTTGTAACTAGAAAATGCTTTACAAACATGCTGTTTTTTCCTTTCTATGTCCTTTAAGGGAAGTGGGTAGTGCATTATGAATCTTGTCTTTCTCCTCCCTTATCAACTGTAGCTCTGGATTATTTTGGGCAGGAGCAGGGGCAACCCTGAGCTGGGACTAGGAATGAAAGATAGGGAAGAACCAAAATGGATATTGGAGAACAGGCCTTAAAACAGGAAACAGTTCTCTGGATGGATTATCAGTTCGGTTGGCATGGGCAGACCATAGGTCTGTGTCATTTCCTGCTTCATTCAGGAAGAGGCAAACTCAGGGCTTCTTAAACTTTTTCCACTGGGCACCACTTGTCACCTTCCAGCAGCATTCCTTAGAATTGCCTGGCCTGAGGACATGCGCAGTGCCACATACTTATTCTTTTTGTACAGAATCAAGGCTAAAGTGAAGTTACCTGATGCAACTGTGGCAAGGGCTGCCACAAATACCTTGGATTCATTACACATTTGGTTTTTAATTAATTTTTAGTCATTGCATGTTCAGAAACCTATTACTGTTGCCAATTTTTTTCAACCCTAAATGAGGTGGCAACCCATAGTCTAAGAAGTGCTTGGGAATAGTCAACACAAAACTTTACCTGCTCAGAAATTTTTCCCTTAGTAGGTGGTTTCATGACTGAAATTTTCACTGTCAGAGACACTAATTGAAGGACCCTTCTAGGCTTATTGTTCCAGACACTATTTGTAGCTCTTGCCCCAAATACTATTCCTAGTGGTAGTTCTGAAGCATCTTCTTTGAGCCCAGTTGGAGCTGAGAGTTATTCCTGCAGCTGCCCCAGAAGTCTGTATCTTGAGACTCAGTCTGCTTTGTTAAATTTTGATTTGATCTGATTGAAGACAATCTTGTCTTTTATCATCCCCAGTTTCTTCAGCATCAAAGATTTCTATTCTTTAGTAAATGTGCTCTTTTTTCTTTTTTTTAACCTTGTATGGTTTTAATCTATCTGGGGAGGACACAGAGGAAACTAGATTATCTGTCAGCAGCTAATTATTTAACACGTTCAATTACTTATAGAACACATGCAAGATATCAGCATTATTAGACTGAAATTATTTAATTCAGACACTTGGGTGTGTATCTGAGAGATTCTCCGTAGTAATCATTAACACTGCACGCATCCTATTAGTTATCATATTGCCATGAGCGTGTCTTTGAGGAAATGGGAAATAGAGTAGAACAGCTTTGATGGGAACAAGCAAGCACCCAAAGTAGCAGAGTTACGGGGTGCGACCTGGGAAAGGTAATTCATAGGGCGCTTTAAAGTTTTCAAAGCACTTTAAGTACATTAGCTCATTTGAATCTTGCTGACTACCTCTGTGAGGTAAGCACTGCAATGATGAGCATCCATCCACATTAGACTGGGGCTCAGAGAACCATAAAAGGCTTTCCCAGAATCACATAGCTAATGAATGTCTGAGGCCTGAGTGGAATCCAGCTTTTCTCTATTCTAAGTCCACCATTCTATCAATTATGCATACCTTGCTGCCTTTCCAGGTAGGCCTGGTTGGGTCATTTAGTGAGAGGCTCTGGACAGCTAGGGTTACGTTTGAGTGCCCTGGATGGCTTCAGGAAAAAAAGAGAGTTGAATAATGGGTCATAAAATCATAGATTCAGAGCTGGAAGGGAATGTAAAGTTCATCTTGTCCAATCTCCTTATTCTGCAATGAAGAAAATGGAATCCAAGAGATGGGAAGCTCAAGGTCACACAGGTGGTGAATGGCAGAGCTGGAATTTAAACTCAGGTTCTGCAACTATAAAATCAATCCTCTTGCCGCATTGTGGCTGAGGGTGGAGGTTCTGAAAGCAAATTCAGCCTACTTGACCATTCTGTCCAGCACGGGTGGGCACTGGATCCTGATTCTGATATTCATGAGTCTATGTAGAGAGGGAAGAACAGCAGAAAGATCCAGTTAACAATAGGGAACATTCTTCACACTTGAGGAGTCAGGTCTGATGATGTGAAAAATATTTATTCAAAGAGGCCAATTGTGAGCCTGTAAGAAAGGGGGAAAAATGACAAGACTTCACTTCTAAAGAGAATAGAAATGTGGAGAATGTTTTTAAAGGTGGTGTGACTGGAAAGGCGAATGGCAAGAAATGAAACTCTCTTTTCATATAAATAGGGAGCATTTCCCATTGAATTGATGCCAGGTACCACCAGCATGAACAGGGATGTCAGGGTGCCTGCAATTACTGTCTCTTGCTTTCCCATGGTGTCTATTTTGTCAGGCTTTATTTAGAAGTCTTTTACCCCAGTTTGCAGACAAACTAGGAAAGAACGTCATTAAGCATTAAAAGAGAAGGAAGAATTCAAACATGACAATCTGAGACTACAGTTGCTCAAACAGTTTTGAGATTCTTAAATATTACACAAAAGTTCAAACACTAAGACTCCATTTTTGCCTATATGACAAGGCTTTTCATCTGAGATGATAAACATCACGAGCCATTTTCTTGTGGATTTGAAACTAGGAGGGATTGTATTAGTTCAACCTCCTTATTTTATGGATGAGGAAATTAAGGCCCTGAGAAGTTGAATTCTTTACCAAATGTACATGACAGAGCCATCACTAAAACTTGCCCTCCGACTACAAATCTCTGCACACGATCGCTCTGCCTCCCCCCAGAGAAAGATGAATTGGATGGGGCACAGGAGCCTTCCTTTACTTTGCGTTTTGCCATTGACTCTGACTCTGGGATTTCAGTTTCTTTATCTATAGAGCAGTACTCATAATAGCACCCTTTTCAATGATGTGGAAAGAATTGACAAGGTGATCTCTGTGGAGTCATTCACTCCTTGGAAGGGCATTATCTTGTTTTTATTAATGGCCAAGACCCTAAGAGGCATGTGTCTTTCATTTATTAGTTCCTGCATTTTTATCCACAGGGACAACCTGGCACATAACAAGTTTATTCTCCAGTTCATATCTTGAAAGCTTGACAGTCCTTGGAATGTATTTTCATGTCAAGCTATCTAAAATGTTAAAATAGCATATTGATGTGGGTACCTATTGAAATGAAACCTTCTTTTCTTTCCTTTTTTTTTTTGAAACCTTATTTTCTACCCAAGAAACAATGGTACTAGCCAGAACCAGAAGTAGGACAGGGCAACTAGACCTTTATCTCAGGCCACTAAAACTTAGGATAGTTAGTTGGTGCAGTGGATAGAATACCAGGCCTGGAGTCAGGAAGACCTGAGTTCAAATCCAGCCTCAAACATTTGCTAGCTATGTGACCCTGGGCAAGTTACTTAACCCTGTTTGCTTCAGTTCCTCATCTGTGAAATGAGATGGAGGAGGAAATGGTGAACCACTCTGGTATCTTTGCCAAGAAAACCCCAAAAGGGATCACAAAGAGTCAGTCAACTGAAAATGACTAAATAATACCAAAAACTTTTAGGACTGAGACCATGTACAATCCTTCATTAGCATAGAAACAACTGAGCCTAGCATTTAATTAGCAAGAATAATTAGTTAAAATAAGAAACTAACAGATGGCTCACATCCTCCTTCCCCTCCTCCACCTTTAGGGGAGGTGAATTCCTACCCAGTTTAGCATCTCCCTGTTACATGTGGTCCCAGGTCGGGTATAGCCCCAGGAGCAATCTCCTGGTGGCCCAGTGTTTCTATCTCCCTACCATGCAAAGGTAGCCCAGGTCATTTCCCCTACAGGGCCTTGTGTCATGGGGTGTTTCCCTTCCAGCTGAATTTTTTTAAAAAAATAGATTTGAGGATATAGTGCTGAGCACATTTTTATCAAACTTGTTCCCAGTACTAAAATTGCTAGTTATGGCTCCGGTTCAGATGGAAAGAAGGCAAAGTTCCAGTAAAGGTACAGGCCAGACCAAGCAGGAACAGATGGGTAAGACTATTTCAGCACAAGAGCCACTGGGATTCTTTTTGCAAACAAAGCCTTGGAATTCTAAAGTTTCATTTAGTTGAATGAAAGAAACCCTTTACCCAACTCCAAACAGGAATACGAAAAAGAGAGCAGCAGCCCAACATTTAAAATTCTCTGTTCCTCCTATTGTCCTGGGGAAGCATACATATAGTTAAATATTTCTATAGCACTTAGGTAGTCATAATGCTGTAAACGATTATTCTACCTATTTGGAATTCTTGTTTGTCCTTCGTTCTAGAAGAGGACTGTAGGGATCAGTGTGAGTCTAAAAGCACCTGTGGTGCTGAGGGTCACAGCCCAGTTACTGAGCTCACAGGGAGGTTTCTCCTGAAATTACTGGCCTGATGAGTGGCAGCTGAAACAGCTGGCTCGGCTCTTCCATTGGTCAGTTCCCCTCTGGTGCATATGAGAATCATGATACCTCTAGGGCTCTAGTGTATTTAAGGAGGACGCTACAATGCAATGAAGGACAGCTTCTGGACACCTCTCTCTCACCTCTGGTCTCTTCAGTCCTTCCTGAGAATACAGCCTAAGGCTGGCCTTTAGGCTCCTGAGAAAAAGCAGCTGCTACAGAGGACCAATGATATGGGGTGTGTGTGTGTGTATGTGTGTGTGTGTGTGTGTGTGTGTGTGTGTGTGTGTGTGTGTGTGTGTGTGTGTGTGTGTAAATCTTGACTTCTGAGTGGATTGGATGTAAGTGACAGAAAAAAGAAATCAACAAAGAGTCTCACACAAATAAAAAGCAAGTTTGTAGAAGGGAAGTTTGAAATAGAAAGAGAAATATAGGGGTGGGGTATATGTATATATTTATAGTTATAGAGAAACATCTAAACTTTATTGTGGCCTTCTGGGGGGGGGTTAGGGGAAGGGGAAAAAGAAAGTAAAAATGTGCAGAGCAGAGAACAAAAGAACTCAATTTTCAAGACGAGTATTATTTATCATATAGGCTTTCTTGAAATGAAAATTTATTGTTACACATTTTGAACCCTCTTTTTGTTCTGCTATGCACATGATGTACTTTTTTTCTTTCTAACTTCGTATTTAAGTTTCAATATTTAAGTTTATGACATGTTTTTGTTTCTTTTCTCTCTGTATCTGTGTTCTGGTGTTTGAGTCTAAAATGAAATTTTAGAAAAAAAATATAAAAGGTTCTAAGACTTAAAATTATTAACATGTGCTGTTGATGTGATTTGACGTGGGGTTCAGGGAGCCCTCAAGGTCTGGAGAGCTAGACATATCATGTCACGTCATGTCACATCATAGTCATATCATAACCATATCATATCATGACAACAAACATAATATATAATAATAAAATAATAAATATTTTTATTTATTTATTTTCAGCAAGTTAAAGGTCTCAAGGAGCCTATGACCTTAGAGGGGTACAGTTAGGATAAACTAGAGTAAAAGAAGGCCAAATATGCTAACTAGATGATTCAGGGTTGGAATTAAGGAGTGGTTAAGGGGCGGTCAGTTCTTAAAGGAACAGTCACTTTTCGCATCAACTGCACAGGCATTTTACCCAGAGTTCACCGGGAAAAGTTCAAGGGGTGGAGGGAGCCACAGGGAGGTGTGGTTTTTAGGCCTTCGACATCACTGTCTGAGGAATTTCCAGTCTGCCACCCATCAATGTCTTGTTTAACAAAATAGATGTAGAGAATATACATATATCTAAAGCCTGAGTTGAAAATAATGAAAAACCCAGAACGTATATAACAAGGTAGGTAGTAGGTATAGATAATCCAGTAGAATTCTCACAGGTACAGCTTGTTACTATGCCAGGGACAGAGATAAGTATTTGGCTGGGATCCACTCATGAGTAATTGTTAGGAATAGTGTCCTTGGGCTGAGGAGATGATTTTAGGGAAAAATGTGACTTTGAAATTGTAGTCCAAGCACAGGCACCCAAGCACCTCATCCTTTCCTCTCCATTCCTTCAGATAATTAGGACAATGGTAATGAAAATAAAACAAATACAAGTTATTAAAAAACACTTTATTTGTACATGATGGCCAATTAAGAGGGGGGAAAAGAGGAGAGAATTCTGTTTGAAAGAAAAGGAAGAGAAAAGGAAAGACATGTAAGAGAAAGAGACACTCAAATGAAAGAGAGGGTGAAGGGGTTAATTAGGATTAAGAGAGGTAGAATTGAAGAAGAAACTTCAGGTGCAAAGAGGGATGGATAGAAGGAGGAAGAACTATGTCAGCCAAAGGAATATAAGCGGGGCAGAAAAGGCCATTATCCACCTGCCCAGTTTTAGCTTTGTTGCTAAGAATTAGGGAAATCCCAGGGATGGGCCAAGGAAAATCTTTGCCTGAGGAGGTGAGGTGAGGCTACAGTGGTGAAGTTTGTGTGTGAAGATTAGCAGTTATAAACTGGTACTTGAACTGTGGGAACCTGGAGGTGAACAGGCAAAAGGTTATTAATTAGAGCAGTTGTCTTCAAATTTTTTCTGCTTATCACACTGTATAATTCTTTCCCTTGAGGAATCTTACCACTTTATGGAAAACTTAGACTCTCCTGTGTTCATTTCATTACAATTTAAGGTGAGCCTAGTAAGAATTCTGGTCTGTGGCACATCCTCTGAGAACTACTGAATTAGGATCTCAAGTTGAGAGGTCCTGTTGGCAATCAAGGATCAAAAATGTAGGACGTGTGATAAAATGGCTGTTCCCCACCCCCCCAAAAGCAAGCTACTTCCCAAAATCTTGGGTAGTTTTCTCCCAAAAACTTGTGTGCCTTCATACCAGCCAGCCAGGGAAAGGGATGATTCAGCCACTTTTGCCAAGATTTAGGCCTATATAAATACTAACCCAGGAGCCTGATTCTCAAATAATCCCCCAATACCTGTACTGCTGCCCTATTGAAGAAGTGCCAATCCCTGTTCTCCCACAACACCCATCACTCATTCTTTAGCTGCCTTTCTCCCTCTGATATTTTTCTCAAAGACATATTATTGGTTTTGGTCACCCATGAAAGGTGCTCCTCAAATCCTTTCTTGACCTGACTAATTTCTAATTTCATCTGATCTGCTCTGTTTTGTGAACTTCCCTATTCTCTTCACTCGAACTATCTTTACAGTTTTTGAAAAATGCCTTATTCTCTGAAATAGCCTCATTAACTAGAAAATTCAGTTACACTGCCTGGTGCTTTTTGATTCTTTGAAGGTTTGGTATTTTTTTTTTTAATGTTTGGCATCTATTTATCCTAGGCTTCTCATAAAGTATTTTAAAATACTTTCCAGGCTTCCTGTGTGTTATTGACTAAAAAAGCAAAACCAACCAACTCAAAACCTTTACCTTTCAATTTCTTCCTAGTGCCCATGATTTCTAAAATTGACTGATAAATTGCTTTAGTTTTTCTCTCCCACCAGGGTGATCAATTTAATTGTCATCCTTCTATTCAAGTCAACAATCACTTGTTAAGCAACTTTCCTGTGGTGCTAAGTGATGGAGATAGGGATGTGGACTGGATCTATGATGTCATCAATAAAGGGAGCTCCTAGGAAGGGGAATGGGGAATTCCTTTCACCAGTGCAGGTCATCATTCCCTCTTTAATTCTTAGCCTTAGAGAGATACTTGGGATGCTGAGAACTCAAGGATTCGGGCAGGGTCACATGCATAGGATTGGTCAGAGGTGGGACTTCTGACTTTAAGGCCAGCTCCCTCTTCCCTATGCCTCACTGCCTCTTGTTCTGGGGCCACAAAGGCAGAAGATAACACAGTCTGTGATCTTGGGGAATTTATAGTTTAATTGGGGGAGATAATATGTACATAGTATTATAACATTTTTTCCGGACCCTGGACAGGGACTGGGCATGTGACTTCACTTCCCTATGTCATATATAGGAACATGTAGGTTGGCACTTTCTCTATGGCTTATAGTCTTAGATTGGGCTTGGACATCAGGAATTTAAATGGCACTCATAGGATCAAAAAGACAGTGTGTGTCAGAGGTTAGCCTTGAACTCATGTCTCTTGTACTCTGAGACCAGCTCTATTTACTGTGCCAGGCTGCTTGTATCCTCTGCTGAGAAGACAAAAGAAAAAAACCCAACAGAACAGCCCTTGGCCTTGCACTTAAAAGAGTTTATTTTTATCATCATTATCATATTCTCTTGTTTCCTCTTGCTTCTCATCACATCCTCATCACAGTCCCCCTCCCCCCTCAGTATCACATGATCAGATGTTATCAGTCATAGTCCTCATTGTCCGCTATTCAGCATCATCATTCTTAGTAGCTGTGTGACCTTTGCCAAGTCATTCAGCTGCTATCTGCCTCAGTTTCCTCATCTGTAGAGTGGGGATAGTGATATCCCAGGATTGTTGTGGGGCCCAAATGAGAGAATATTTGTAAAGGATTTTGCAATGAAAGCACTGTATGACTGCTAGCCATAGTGTTATCACTACCACTATCATCATCACCATTATCAGTGTTTCAGGCTTGGGAATAAAAAGAACTATGAGAACTTTATGCCTAGCTATTGAAGAACTTGCTACCTAACCGGGGAGGCAAATGCAAATGATGGTTTAAAGCTACATGTACTTAGAGCCAAATGAATGGTATAGGTAATAAGTGTTGGAGGAGTTCAGAAGAGGAAAAAAAATTACTGTCCTGGGACAGTTAAAGAAGACCACCCCGATTTGTTTTTTTAACAGTCTGGGAAATTAAAAAAAACAACTGACAAGTAATGAGTATACCACGAAATCTTTATTCTGTTTTAGCTCACACGAGGGGAGGCTTGAGACCTAAAACAAGGAACCTGGAGCTAGGAACACGGGAAGCAGGCAGCAAGGGAGGGAGTTGTTCAGGGTGGTTGCCAGAACCTTGGATGCTATGGATTTTATACCATGTCAAGACAAAGAATAAGAGGGGACCAGTAAGCAATGGTCCTACAGAGTGGCTCTCCTTGAATTTGGCATACCCAGCTTCCTTAAATCTTTGTTTTTCCTTCTAGTAGATGTAGAAGATGACTGAGGATCTTCCTCCTCCAAATGAGTCCATTTTACCAAGGCAGGTGAGGGCTGTGGATTTTATAAAGAGGGGATGGGTTCTCACTTAGGCATGACTGATTGGTCTTTAATTTCCAGTGTTACAGATAGAGAGATTCAAGGTATTAACTAGAGAAGACTCAGGCTGAACAAACATGGAACATGTAATTTTCCCCTTTTTTTTCCCTTCCATAGGAGGAGGCAGGTTGTTGTTAATCAAACCTATGAATCTCAAACAAGACCCAAACAAAAAGGAGGTTTTTTTTTTTACTATCATATGTAAAATTTCAAGATAAGTGTTAAAAAAAAGGTAAGATTATAATTCTGAAACTGGAAAGGACCTAGAGAATTAAGCTGCTTGAGGGCATGGACTATTTCTTTTTTATGTCTTGCACATAGTATGCAATCAATGTTTGTTGAATTGAATTGAGCTCTCATAGTCCAATCATCTCATTTTATAAATGAGAAAGAAAAGGCTCACTTATGCAAAGATACCTAGGTAAATAGATGGCAAAGCTGGGATTCAAACCCAAGTTCTTTGAAATCAGATTCCATGTTTTTTCCACTAGAGTATTTCCTTATCCACTAGGTGGCAGTGTTAGCCACTAATAGAAGCTCCTCAGATGTTCCCCTGTTACTACTCATCAAAGGACTAGAAGTTCATGCTCACTTTGCTACTTAAGGAGGGCTGAGGAACTGCCAAACCCTCTATGATTCTCAGGAGGTTCTTTTACCCCATCTTCCTGGATGGCAGAGCTAGTCTTGTTAGCTGAAGTCTAAGAGGGTGGTTATAATAACTTCAGCATTTATACTGAGCTTTAACATTGGCAAAGTGGTTTATAAATATTATTTCACTTTATCACAATAATTCTGTGAGTTAGGAGCTATCACCCCCAGTTTACATATAAAAGTGAGGCTGATAGTAACTTGCCGATGGTCACAGTTAGTAAGTGTTTGAGGCTAGAATTGGATTCAGATCTTCCTGACTTCCTGAGTTCTAGGTCCAGGCCCACTCTCTCAACTGGTTAGTATGATTTAATCAATCAGAATTACACCTGAGCCTCCATTTACCAGAAGCTTCAATTTCCCCCTGGAATCACTATACTTAATAAGCACTAGGCATAATCTGACTTTAGCATAGTGGATTAACCCCAAGAGGGTGTTTGGTCTTCCTACACCTATCGTACTATCTGCTAACATCCCTCTATACCACCCCATATCTCCCCAGTGAAGACTCCCAACCTTATCTCTTCTGAGTCAGTGAGCGCCTTTCAGGGCAGTTATATAACTTGCTGTGATGTATGAATTACTTGAGACAAAGTAAAATAATTAAATGTATTGTCTTACACATAAACCTTACAACTGTCAGCAACTTCAAAAAATATTAATATGCAATACGTTCTTCTTTTGATAGCATCACTTGTTTTATGTGCTTTGACACAGAGTTCACAAGATTCTGACAGATACTCTTTAATTCATCATAAAACCATACTTTTAAAAGCAATAAGTATTAAGCATTCCTTTGATGAATATCTGTTTTTCCAAACTTAGTCTAAATTATAGCCCAAGGGTTTTCAGCGGGATTTAAATCACATGAGTTCCTAGGCTACTGAAACATGTTTATCTCCATTTCATGAATAAAGTTCTTTTCACAATGTGTATGTGGTACCAGGTTATCTCCATTTGGGAATTTCTGTAATTTTGGAATAATTCTGTTTTTTAGTGTATTGATACATTCATCAAATTTTATGATTGCTCAGTATCCTACCCTCTATAGGAAGCCTTTCCCAATTCCTATTAATTCTATTGCCTCTCCTCTGTTAATTATTTTCTACTTATCTTGTATAGAACTTGTTTGGATATATTTATTTGCTTGTTGTTTACCCCATTAGATTGTAAGCTCCTTGATGACAGGAAAAGGCTTTTGCTTTTCTTTTATCTCCAGTGCTTAGCCCAATTCTTGGCACATAGTAGATGCTTAATAAATGTTTTTTGATTGAACGTATTATGAGATTTGCAGATTCATTGGAAGTAAAAAATTCTCCCCTAACTTTTTCTGGTGTGGATGTTTCATAGTCTGATGAAAATACCCATCCTTTACAGACTCAGTTGGTCTATATCTGACAAGTTTTGGTGTAATCTTGAATGAAAAGTGATTTCTTCAGGAAAAATGATGTTTTCCCCAACTTTAGCAGTCTGGTCTCTTATCTCACCCATGACAAGCATTTTTTTTCACAGCAATGTTTAGCAGCTATTGTGTTCTTCCAAAGTTAAGAAGCCTATGCCATACTATAGAGGAATCAATAACAACCCCTCAAGCTGCCAGACTCTTCTAAAATTTTTTGAAAATTTTTAAAGTATTAATTAGGCTGTTTTGAAGGAGTAGTTTATTAATTGTTTTTTGTTTTCAACCATACTTTTCCTTTGTGCTTCATTTTGAATAATTTCAACAATAATTTATTACTAATTAATTATTAATTATAAATAATTTATCTGGAATAATCATAATCCTCACAATAATATTAATAATACTGTAGATTATTTAAATAATCTTAATAATTATGCAGATAATGATTATAATTGATTATTAAAAATAATGTATTTTGAATAGACTTCATCTTAATCATAGCAATTTTAATACTATACTGTACTGTACTGTACAATTTATAATACTATTATAAATAATAATAATAATTCTATTAATACCATTAGAAGAAACAACTTCTCAAACTGCCAGGTCCCTCTAAATGATTTTTAATGTATTTTTGAGGATTAATTAGGCAAATTTGAAATAGTATTTTGTCAATTATTTGTGTTTTTTTATTCACACTTTCTTTTGTGATCTATTTTGAGTAATCTTTTAAAATTATGGATTTGAATGATCTTTGAAATGCTTGCTTTCCCCAAACTAACAGCCACTACAATATCTTTAACAGTTATTGAAGTATGCTCTTTAAGACTACTTTGGGAATTATGGGAATTGAGTGAACCATACTGATTCCATCTTGTGACTCAATTCTAGATCTAGCTCAGTTTCCTTTCTATTCAATTATGAATTGAGTCCAATTTCTATCTTGTGAGAAAACTTTATTCAAATATGAGAATTTCAAGAAAACTTCATTGCATTGTTTGAACCTAGCCCTGTGTGGCTGGGAACCTGGACCACCTACCTGTTGTTCAGGCACCCTTAACTAAGGACCTAGGCTAGACCAGAAACCCAGTCAGATCCTAACATTGATGTAAGGAATTTTCTCACAATTATATGTCACAAGCAACCCATGTGTCTTAACTGAAAACTGGCCCTGTACTGGTCAATCAGTTACTGTTTCCTTGTTCCTTTGATTGAATAGAGAGACTTGTGCTGGGGAAGGGAGAGTGGGTTTTGGTGCATGCCTGGATGACCCAAGACAGTGTTCCCTACGTGGAAGACACAGGGAAACACTTCTGGTTGACAGGAGAATTAGTGCATACACTGAAATGTAGATGGCCTGCAAAATAGTTGGGGACAACCTTTTATTCCCATTGGCACCATAGCAGTAACTGTTTGAAATTTTAAGACTAACTCCTTGACTGAGTATAGTCAGAACTTTTCCCTGTGTCTGAGGGGGAAGGATTTCTTTACCCATACCATATAATAAAGGGGAGGGCTTGAAGGCTGCCTTCTTCCCCTCCTCTCCTTTTAGGCCATATGACTGAGAAATGGGTCTGACTTTTGGCCTTTTCCATTCTTTCCTGTTGTATTTACAAGGGGTGGATTTTATTCCTGAAGAGCATAAACTATATGAATCTGTGAATCCAGGAGTCCAGGTTGGGTGTTGCAACCAGTCAAGCAGTGAAGCCCTGAGGAGCAAAGGTTTGATCATGCTAGCCCAGCAGAGCTTTGGACTTGACATGGGAGGCACTGTATAGATAGATATTTTATTTTATATAGGAACAAACAAATAATTCTATTTCATAACTGTGTGAGGTACAAAGACCTTACCCTAAATTAGCTACACAGAGATATCACCAGGTGAAATCAGAAATGTTTCTTTTTTTTTTAATTTTAATTTATTTTCTTGGTTACATCATTCATTTCCACAAGGTTTTGAGCTACAAATTTTCTCCCCTTTTTGTCCCTACCCCCCAGCCCAGAACATTGATCACACTGTAAGACACCTCCCA
>CM053601.1:77407405-77435043 GCA_028646575.1 Pseudocheirus occidentalis | reverse complement strand
CAAAAGTACTTCTTCTGGCCTTCTCTGGGCTTGAGCCTTTCTTTCCATTCATGGCTCCTACCAGGTCGGCTCCCTCTCTTTATGTCAACAAGTCCATCCCACAAGTGGGATTCACAAGCTCTGGGTCTTAACACTCAACCCAAAAGCCAAGTCAATTCAGGGGCATCTCCAAATTACATTGCCATTACATTCCACCCCTCCAAGATCCTTGGCCTTAGAATCTCAATCTAAATGGCCAAGGATCCTGGAAGAAATAGGGGCACTACGCTTTGTAATCCTGCCGACTATGCCATAATGTAATGTCAAGCAAAGGCAACTTCCAAGGTTCAGATTACCAGCATAGCAAACCCCATTTATTCAGCCAATATTCACAGAATAGAGAAAGTAAAAATACAGTATAACTCAAACAAATATTCACAAAAAGAGCATAGCAGTACACCAAAAATGATTATCCACTATGATCAAATAGGATTTATAAGTAAAATGTAAGACTGATTGACTACTAGGAAAATAACAAATTAAATCTTATTAAGAGGAAAAAATAAAGACTATAATCATATCATTAGATGTGAAGAAAACTTTCAATTAAATAAACTGCATTTAAGTAAAAAATATTTTAAAATAAAGAAATAGAAGAATCTTTCCATAGTGCAATAAAAAGTATAACTTTGAAATCATGAGTTAATGTTACATACTATTAAGATATTCTAGATATACTCCTATTCAAACAAGAGTTAAGTAGGAATGTTTATTCTTATTTAACATAGTTTTAGAAATCCTAATCCAGGACTGGATTTGGAGAATGTGTGGTGATGGGACAATGGAGGCCATCCTGTGGCACTAAGACTGGGCTTGATGATACATGGAACTGAACCTGACATATCTTCCATGGAGTTGATCCTGCACCCTAGTCAGTTCCAACAGTGCATCTAGTCTTACTCAAGGTTAAAACTGAGTATAAAGTTCCATAGCCCACTAAATAGGGAACTCAATTTGTACATTTCTTAGATCAGTTCTATGTTTGGGGATTTTCCAGGGTCTGGGAGAGTGACAGGCTAACAGTACCACTTAAATATTGGTAAACATTGGTTATACATTGTTCCCGTGGCTTATTGATTTTACACTAAGAGAAAAACAATTGTTTGGTATCCTCAGATACACAGGGTGATTATGGGACTTCCCAAGATTTGAATCTTTTTGCCGAACAGGATTGGGTGGCAATCAATGACACTTAGTACTTAAGGAGATATACAAAGGACCCATACAAAGACAACTACAATACTGACTGAAGTCAAGCAAGAATTGAACAGATAAAAGAAATATTTCCTGCTCATGATCAGGTTAAGCAAATACGGCAAAAATGGTTGTACTTCCCAAGTTAACTCATAAATATAAATAAAAATATCAAAAGTTTATTTTATAGAATTAAAATCATTAAAAATTGACAAAAGAATAAATATCAGAAAGAATTACGGAAAAGAAAATGGGCAAAGTGAGAATTGCACTACCAGATATCAAAATGCTATAAAGCAATAATTATAAAATGTCTAGTGCTGGAAAAAGAATAGAGAAATAGATCAAGGAAGAGAATAAAGAAACCAGAAATAGAACTCAAAAAATATAATAAAAGGTTAGTGTTTGATGAACCCATACAGTATCATGGAATAGAATTATTCACTAGTTAATAAAAATTTCTGGGAAAACGAGATAACTATATGGCGAGAAATAAGTTTGGATCCACACCTCCCAACAAACAAAATAAACTTTAAATAGATCAGAGGTCTAAATGTGTTTTTTAAGTCATTTTTAAATGTTGAAGTAAAAAAAAAGAATAGCATATTTATCACAACCATGAAAATGAGGGACATTTGCTTAACAGTCAGACAAATAGAAGAAATTGCTAGGGACAAAAGAGATATGTTTGATTATACAAAGATCAAGGAACTTTTACATGGAAAAAAGTACTATCTTTAAAATTAAAAGAAAAGAAACATTATTTACTGACATATAATATTTACATGGAAGCAGCCCTCCTCCAGCATTTTCCACCTGAGAATTACCCGTCACAATTAAAAATCAATAACTGAATAAAATATATCACATAATGGTCTGACAACTAGAATCTATAAAGAACTAAAAATGCATATCTATAAGACTAATACTACATACTTCCCAATGAAGTAGCAGTAAAAAAAAATGAAAATTTTGTGAAAGAAGAAATTAAACTCCTAATAATCATGTGAAAAAAATGTTCCAAGTCTCTGTTAATCAAAATGATTTTAAGATACCACCTTATACCAAACAGAATGTCAAGTATTACAACTCAATGTTATCAGGACTATTGGGAGACAGGCTTTCTAATACATTATTGATGGTCCCATAGACTAGTGCAAACATTTTGGAAAGCAACAAACATATCAATATGCAACACGAATCACAAAACTCATCATACCGTTCAACCCAGCAATTTCATCGCTAGGACTCTTTACAAGAAAAAAAAAACATCATCAAAAAGAAAAAAGGATATATCCATACCAAAAATATTCATAGCTTTTTATTTTAATAGCAACATTTTAAAAAAAGCTAGAAACAAGTTATACTTCCATCAATGGCTGGATAAATAATATGGTATGTTAAGGGTATATAATGGAATGGTACCCTAAAAAAAGGGAAATATGAATTATACAACAAAATATAAAAAGGCCTATATGAGGTGATGTGAGTGAAATCAATACAGCCAGCATGAAACAGAGGGGAAGGGAGGAAAGGGGAAGTGAGAATGGGAGGGAGGCTAAGGATTCCAGCTTAAATTGTACTTCTTTTGTTTGTTTATTTTATAGCTTATTTATAACTATGCTTGCAAGTTTTATAATGAAAGATTTATCTCATTTAATCAAAAGATTATGCATCTGAAACATTTGGATAAAGACATTCATTCACTAATTTGAACATTCAAGAGTGTGATGTGATAAAACAGCATTTTCAACTGTTTTAAGTAAGCTGAAAATGTACATTACCGTAAGAGCTTGGTTTTTTGTTGTTTCTTTAAGAAGACAGTGTGTGTGTGTGTGTGTGTGTGTGTGTGTGTGTGTGTTGTGAGGTTTTTCTTTTAAAGATTTGGAAGAACATTTTTTTCAACATTTGAGCTGTACGTGTGCCTCCAAAAAATTTTGTGTTTGTTTTTCTATCCATGGACTTTATTTGTGCATCTTAGTTCTCAACCGTATAATAAAACCTTTGATTATGTCTTCACTAGACCATCATCAGAAAATTTTAGTAAGCACCTATCTGCACAAGTTCTAGATGCTACATCAAGTAAAGTAAACAGTTCCATCTTTTACTTCTGTAAATTTACAATTCATGACAGGGGAAGAAGGCAGAGAATATAAGAAACCAATTGCATTCTATTTAATAAACTGTATAAATGTCAGAGTGGTAAACCAGAAAATTGGGGAGGGCTTAGAGTTTGAGAAAGAAGGCAGTTACAGAAGAAGAGCATAGACTTAGAATGATGACCACTATTATTTCATATTATCTGCTTATCTGGTTGGGGGTTTCAAGGCCCAGAGACAGAAACTGACACTCATTTGTTTTAACTACTGGGTTGCTTGCCAATACTAATCTACTAGACAAAGGATACTAGGGATACATATGCTCTGATCAGCTCAGTACCATCTGGACCTTAGTATTGGCTCTAGTTCTAAGAAATGAAGCTGCACAGCCTGACCCACAATTTTATTGTTTGATTCAAAGTGGTTCAGAGCTATTATTTATGGTCACTGGGGTTTTGTACTCAGAAGCACAAAGAGAGCAGCATCTTCTACAAATGCACTAGTCTGGGGTGAGCTAGCCCCAGTCACCTTGCTTACACCAATCAGAAACAGCTCAATTAAGGATGCACACAGGGTTGGTCCAATTCCTGGTCAGCATCTCATGAGCTCAGCTGTTATTCAACCTATTTCTGTCTATATGTTCCTCCTCCCCAGGAAAGGAAAAAGCCCAGTCTGACTACCAGTGGTTCTCAACCTTCCTAATGCCACAACCCTTTAAAACTCATATGTGGGTGCATCTGGGCATATCTGCATTTGGGCAGACCGCCTGGAGATAGATAGAGGAGCAGTGTCTTGGT
Source organism: Pseudocheirus occidentalis (assembly GCA_028646575.1). NCBI lineage: Eukaryota > Metazoa > Chordata > Mammalia > Diprotodontia > Pseudocheiridae > Pseudocheirus > Pseudocheirus occidentalis. The sequence goes on along the minus strand of CM053601.1, from coordinate 77,430,914 downwards.
TCCAAAGACCATTGGAAAAATGTGTTTTCTGATGGTCTTAGGCAAAAAGGGTCACAACCCACAGGTTGAGAACTGCTGGCATTAGACATTATCACATACAGAAATTACTATATATCTTTTCGCTTTGGGATGTTGGTGGTTTTTTAAATTCATCCCATGCAAAACTTTAGTTCACTGTAAATTTAACACATCCAAACAGAGATCTGATCAAGAAACTTCTGAAGAATGAAACAGAATTAACCAAATGAATAAAATATTTTCCTGAAAAGAAGGAAGCTTCACAAATCCCTGAGAATTGACAGCCTTTTTTTTTAAAATTTGATCATCAAGTTGGTATTTCTGGAAAGCAACAAGGTAAGTGGAAAATATCAGGATTAGCGACCACTCCCATTTCTACCTAACCTAGGTCATTATCATAATCAATAGCCAATAATTATTTAAGTATCTATTGTGTGCTAGGCATTGTGCTAAGTTCTGAAGGCTGTAGTTGTTGCTGTTGTCGTTGTTCAGTGGAGTCTGACTCTTCATGAGATACTAGGGTGGTTTGCCATTCCATTCTCCAGCTCACTTAAAAGATAAGGAAACCAAGGCAAACAGAATTAAGTGACTTGCACAAGGTCCCACAACTAGTAAGTGTCTGAGGCTAGGGTTGAACTCTATCCACTGTGCCATTTAGCTGCCCTAAGTGCTAGTGATACAAATATAAAAAAAAAAATGAGACAGTCCTTCTCCTCACAGAGTTTACAGTCTAACAGAGTAGGACAACACATAAACAAAAGATAAAAACCTGCAGAAGCATCCTGGGCAGGGCAGGACAGTCAAGGAAATCAAAGTAGTCAAGAAAGTCAGTGTATCAAGAAAATTAGTGCATCCGGATGGGAAATAAGCAGGTTGCATCATCTCAAGCCTGCACTTCTATCAAATTCTCAACTATTTTTTCTTAGTCTTCCTTCTTCCAAGGCATCCTGTTCACCATGGCCAGATTTTTAGAAACACCTCTATAATTATTCTCTTATTTAAGAATGCGCAATGCTTCCGGACTACTCACCACCTCACATCTAACACCTTTGGCTCACCAATAAAGGTCCTCAATAGTCTAACCCCACACTACCTACCCAAATATTTCCTACTGGATCTTCACTCTAGTGAGACTTATCTCCTTCATGCATACTTCCATCTCCATACTCTCACACAGACATTTCCTACTCATTTAAATCCTAAGTTCATTAGGGTTTTTTCTTGTTTTCTTTTTTTTTGAGGGGGGAAAACAGGGCAATTGGGGTTAAGTGACTTATAAAAGGTCACACAGCTAGTAACTGTTAAGTGTTTGAGATCAGATTTAAACTCAGGTCCTCCTGACTCCAGGGTCAGTGCTGATAGGGTGCTTAGGTGCCTGTGCCTGAACCTGTTTGTAAAATCACATCCAGTTTGTAAATCACATTTCTCCCTTGCCTCAAATCTCCCTAGCCTCAAAACACTGTCTCAGGCAGTTTCTCTCTAGTTCAAGGGCAGCATGCCCTAGCAAAATACTTTTCTGTCTTCCTGATACAGTGGCCAGCTGCATCTACAGAATTTAGTAGTTTGACCCAACTGTGTACTGCTTGAAGCAGCTGTGTACTGGGTCATACCTATCATATGTATCCTAGATTCAGTCATATGTATACTCCCTAGCTCATTATATACATCCTGAATCCCTTGTTAGCTTGGGATATACATATACCCCCAACATCCATCTTGTCAAACACAGCGTTGATGGGTGGCAGCTTGATCAGCCTTGAATGCTATCTGACTTAGTGACATTTCAAGCCTAAAACCACACCTCCATGCAGCCCCACCTTGGGTTATCTCCCAGTGAATTCTGGACAATACACCTGCACAGAAGATATTAAAAGTGCATGTTCCTTTAAGAACTAACCACTCCTTAACTCCTCCCTAATCTCACCCTGACTCACCTAGACAGCATAATTGGCACAGGTTTTACTATAGAATATCCTATAAAAACTTTAACCATAACCTTCTAAAGTTTCAGGTTGTCTAAGAACCCTTGCCCCCCTGTATAGCATAATAATAAATCTTTACCACCTTGACTTAGAGAACACTTGAGTCTGTGAAGACTGCTATCCAGAGACTCTGGTTATTGGGGTGCCTGGACTCCCTGAACCCCATCAGTGCCACCTAGCTGCCCCTAAGGTCCTTAGCAAGAATCTCCCTAAGTCCCTGGAAATTACTTTGCCTCTCCTCCTGTGGGAGCTGTAATCCTTGCCATGCTTGTCCTATTCTTTTAAAGATATTCCTATTTTCTTCAGGGCACAGAGCATCTTTCTATACAAAGTTATTCCTGACTTTCACCTCAACCTGACACTGATCAAATTGTTGGAGTACTCTCCCTCCTGAAATTACTGCATAATCCATATTTACTTTTCCATGTGCTTATTGTAGCTCCCCTGTAAGAACAGAGGTTTCTTGAACACAGGGACCAATTTTATTTTTGTCTTTCTCCCATGACTTCATGTACTAGGTACTTAAGAAATTAATTGAATTGAATTTGGATACCCAACAACTCCTATAAAGTCAGACATATGGTTTATTTAAGTGACAAAAATGTTAAGTGGAAGATGCTTCTGGATCACTTAGCTAAAATAATTCACTCAGATCCTGAATCATTCCCTCCATAAACCCTAATTCCTTAATTGTCACCTACCCAGTCCCTACACAGAAATCTCTGTCAATGAAAACTAATTTCTATAGACTGAAAACATAATTGTAAAAAGCAGAAAACATCAAAATTTGGAGAGCAATATAAATGAGTAAAAACTTTTAGTACTGGCTAACTTGTCCTTCCTTGTAAGTTTCCTAAATTGTCCAAGCTTAGCTCTTTCATCTCATGAACTCTCCAGAAGCTAAATTCTATCCTACTTTAGATACCTTCAGATTGGCACTTTTATCACTAGCTCCTCTAAACCTGATTACCCTAAGAAGAAATAAATCAACAAGCATAGGAAACCACTTTAAAAACTTTTAGCAGCCTCAAATAAACCAAAACATCTGCTACTGTGATAATTTTAAAGGATAACACTGTTATGATTTCATTTATGCAGATTGCACTTAATTAGCAATTTGAACAATATAGAATGCAGTCAAGAACAAGGAAGTAAACACAAATGTATGTCTGAACAGTTAAATAATTGCATAAAATTCATATACAAAAGCCAATGTAATTTATGCTTGGTATGGTGCCTCCAGCACTTAACACAGTGTCTAGCACACAGTAGACACTTAATAAATGTTCATTGATTGATTTTTTTATTTACTCTAAGTGGAGTCCTTTAGACAATGCTTCTTTTAGGCATGAATATAACCAATTTTTTTTTCCAGCCCCACAATGTATAAGACTGATGAGAGAGGTTATGGAAGGTAGACATCCTGGTAATAGCAATAACAGTAACTTAGATTTGTTTGATGTTTCTAAGTTTACAAAGTAACTTCTCCACTATAGCCCTATAGGTCATACAAATGGGATTACTCTCATTCAATACTTAAGAAAAGAGGGTCAGGGAGAGCTGGAATTTAGGGATACTCTGAGTGACGTTTCTGAAACCAATGCAGTCTCCCATGGTGCTGATCCCAGGGATCAGTGCTTGAAACCACAGGCCTACAGATAGGTGTCTACACAAAAATAAAAACAGAAAGACCACTGGGAGAATTGTGGAAATTCAGTGAACCATATTGACTCTATGATGTGACTCAATTCTAGATCTAGTGCAGTTACCCTTTCTATTCAATTATAGGCCTAATCCAATTTCTGTCTTGTAAGAAAACTTTATTTAATTATGAGAATTGTGAGAAAACTTTATTGCACTATTGGAACCTAGTCCTGTATGGCTCAGAGGCTAGACTACCTCTGTCTGCTGCCTAGAGACCCTTAACTAAGGACTTAGGCTATGCCAACCAAAAAGCCAGTCACATCCAAAGATTAATGCAAGTTTTCTCACAGTTGTATATATTTTATATTTTTTATCTTATATATTTTATTTTTATATAATTATATTTATATATAATTATATAATTATAAAATTATAGATTTTATATATACACATATACATATATATGTATTATCTGAAAACTGACCCCATACTTGTCAGTTAATTACTGTTTCCTTGTTCCTTTGACTGAATACAGACACTTGGGGGAGATGGGATGGGACACCTCTTTTTCTGATTTCAGGGAATTGTACCTATTCACTCTTCCTCTCCCAATTCATGAATTACCTGAGCTTTCCTCCAACTGAAAATCAGATTACCTAATCTTGTTTCCTAGTTTACATTCTATTAATTGTTTTCTTTTAATGTGTAAAAAAATCTGTCTCCCCCTATATTCATAGGCCACAATTCTAATTTGTTATGCAATTGGCATGTATTGCTTAATAAATTTATATATATTTAGAAACTCAAATCTTTGTCTCTGCAATTACTTCACATTTTACCCATCAAGCCGTCATGACCCAAGGTCTGGGTACCCCCAAGTGGAGGCTTGAAAAAAGTATAATCCAGAGTTGGGCTGTTCCAGGGACCATGATCTGAAGCAGCTGGCAAGCTGCTGTGAGGAACTAGATAGGAATAAAATGACCAGGATGGGCAGAAGACTCAGAAGAGAGCTAGAAGCTAGAGATAACAAGAGTGGGTAGGATTTGAAACCAAAGCTGGGTCCAGCTCCAGGCTCCAGGAAGAAGCTATTATTTCAGACCTAGAAAGGAGAGAAAGGTAGGACGTGACCCCAGGCCAGTCCCCATCTATAGATGACAAGGCAGCAACTTCCAGGCCACAGAAGGGGTAGAACAATTTTCTTTTCCAAAAGAGCAATTTTCCAAAATGTGCTTAACAAGCACAACTGTGAATGTGATGAACTTACCAATTATATTGAGAAAAGTGGCAAAAATAGATTAGAAAGAAAAATCCAGCAATGGATTGTTTATAAGAAACACAACTGAAACAAAGATTCACCCAGTATTGAGATGAAGTACTGGAGTAGAAATGTTTATGCTTCAGATTAATTTTAAAAATCAGGGAAGACAATTATGATCTCAGAGAAGGCAACAAAAGACACAGCTAAAAGAGATAAACAAGAAAATTACATCATAGTGAAAGGCATAATAATAACGAAATAATATCACTACTAAATATATATGAATGGACTGGCATACATATTATCTAAATGCATACAAGAAAAGCCATTTGAACTACACAGAGAAATAAAAAGCAAAACAATTTTTGTTAGGTTCTTTGAGGTGCCTCTCTCAGACTCTGACAAACCTAACAAAATGATAAACAAGAGATGAGTTAAAAATATTAATAGAATTTTTTTTAACAATAGACATGATAGCATCCTTACAACTACTGAATGGAAATCATAAAGACTCTACATATTTCTCAGCTTTTATACTATATTCAAAAAACTGGACCATATGCCAGGCATAAAAAACTCATAAATAAATGGGGGGGGGAGGGGGTTTGACAGACAGTGACATATCCTTTACGGATCATAACACAATAAAGATTATAATCAATAAACACAACTTGAAGAAAGGATCCAGTCTTAATTGGAAACTAAGTAACAGAATCCAAAAAAAAAAGTTTGGGTCAAAGAACAAATCATAGAATCAATTAAAAAATACTAAATGAGACAACACACCAAAATTTTGGGGATTCAGACAAAATAGTCTTAAGGAGAAATTTTAGATTTCTAAATACATGCATCCAGAAAAAAAAATAAAAAGAAGATATTAATTAATTGATCATTCAACTAAAAAAACTAGAAAAGCAACAAATCAAAAAATCCCAAATAAACATGAAAATAAACATTCTTAAAATAAAAATATATAACTTTTAAATGAATTAAATAAAATTAGGCATTTAAAAAGATTAATTAAATAGATCAATTATTAGTTAATTCCCTCAAAAAAAGGCGAAAAACCAAGTCTCCATAAAAAAATTAAAAAGAAGAAAATTTGAAAAAACTATTTTACTACATTATATGCAAGCAAAAATGATAAAATAAAAAGAAATTCATGAATAATTATTTTTTAATTAAACACACAGATTTAAAGGAAAGGAGAGAGTTAAAACAATCTAATCTCAGGAAAAGAAACTGAACAAGACATGAATGAGTCTCAAAAAGAAACCCTCTAGTCTTAAATGGATTAAGTGAATTTTATTCAAAGAATAACTAACTCCAACATCACATGCACTTTTTTGTGAATTCAGAAGGGAAAAAAGGTATTCTACAAGATTCCTTTTATGAAACAACTATGGTCCTGATACCTAAACTGGAGAAAGATAAAACAGAAAATGAAACTATAGACCAGTGGTTCTCAACCTGTGGCTTATGTTCAATTTAAATACATCCTGAATATCAGATATTTACATTACAATTCATAACAGTAGCAAAATTACAGTTATGAAGTAGCAACAAAAATAATTTTATGGTTGAGCTTCACCAAAACATGAGGAACAGTATTAAAGGGTCATGGCATTAGGAAGGTTGAGAACCAGTGCCATAGACTAATATAGTTAATGAATAACGAGGAAAAGATATTGAATAAAATATAAGAAGCTCTATTTAAAATATTTCATTATAATCTGATTAGTTCTATACCAGAAATACAAGACTAGTTCAAAATTATGATCATTGCAAACATAATAGAATATTCAAATTAAAAAAAAACAATAAAAATCCCATTATTATCTTAATAGATGCAGAAAAGTTTTTGACAAAATGCATTTGTATGTGCTAAAATAACAGAAGGCCATAAGGTGGCACAGTAGCACAAAAGTCAAGAATATCAAAGGAAATAATGAAAGCAAGTAGGAGTGAAGAACATCTATTAGTACCAGATTTCAAAATACATTGTAAAGCAGTAACAATGAAAACAGTTTGGTGTTAGTAAAAAACAAAAAAAAAATGATCAATGCAAAATAGAATAAATGAAACCTAGATGCAATTGAACATAGCTGAGCCTTCAGTAGACCTAAGGATACTAAGTATGGAGATAATGACTGCTGATTTGTTAGGATTGGTTGTTTTGGTGGGGTTTTTTAACTTTTCTTTTTTTTTAATTCAACATTTATTTTCTTTCCCCACTTAACTTCCCCCTCTCAAAAAAAAACAAAAGTATTATAATAAATATGCACAATAAAGCAAAACAAATTCACACATTGACTATGCCCAGAAATGGGAGTTTCATTCACAATGACTAATGTCTATCTCCTCACAATCTGGAGGTGAGTAGTATGCTTCTTCATTGATCCTCTAGAATTGTAACTGATCATTGATCAAAGTTCTGAAGTCTTTCAAAGTTATTTGCTTTACAATTGTCAGCCTTACAGAGTTTGTTCTAAGAAAGACAAACAAGGGGCAGCTAGGTGGTGCAGTGAATAGAGCACTGGTCCTGGAGTCAGGAGGACATGTGTTCAAATCTGGCCTCAGACACAACACTTACTAGACATGTGATGTTAGGCGAGTTATGTAACCACAATTGCCCTGCCTTCTTCCCTCTAAAAAGCAAAAAAAAAAAAAAAAAAAAAAGACAAGCAAGATCAGGCCCTACATGCATGCTTATTTCTCTCAAAGTGGGCAGACATGCATATGAATGCATGGGAGTTATTTGGAAACGAGTTTAAAGAAAGCCCAGTTGAAAGAGACTATATAGTCATAGAGCAAGGAAGTTACCCCCACCCCTTTCCTTCCTGACTCAGGATGCCTATATAATAAAACCACATACATGCTTTGATCTAGCAATACCAGTATGAGGACCACATCCCAAAATATATCTATTTTTTTTAAAAAGGGAAAAGGATCTATATGTACAAAAAATGTTATAGCAGCTCTTTTCTGGTGACAAAGAATTGGCAGTTGAGGGGATGCCCATCCATTGGGGAATAGCTGAACAAGTTGTAGTACGTAATTATGACGTAATACGATTGTGCTATGAGAAATGATGAAGGGGGAGGGGAACAGAGCCAGGATGGCGGCACAGAAGCAGCAAGGTTCCGCAGCTCCCACAGCCACCTCAAATACCCTTAAAATGTGACTCTAAGCAAATGTTAGGGCTCCCAAACTCACAAAACACACAAAAAAATCACATCTCCCACTGAAGGCAGCTTGGCAGGAAGGGCTCATCACAGCATGCCAGCCCAGCCTGAAAACATGGCTTGGCCCTAGGGCAACCAGGACAAGCCAAAGCTGGAGCCTTCAGGAGAGTAGATCAGTGGCAGTGGTGGCAGTTTCCAGAATTATCAAGCCATAAAAAACAAGGACAAAGGGAAAGGTCAATGGAACTCAGCTAAATCTCAGGGAGAAAAGTGGTCCAGCTGAACTGCCTCCAAAACAAGGAAGCTGTAGAGGCCCTGCAGTCACCTCCATGTGGCTACTTCAGAGCTCCCAGCCTGCAGGCTTCAGGGGGCCCAAGAAATCATTCAGAGGCTAAGTGCTTTTGCATTGAGCAGCCTGGATCTGGATTGTGGTCTTGAATGATGGTCCTGGGGTTTGTTTTCAGTGAGCCAAAGCTGATGGGGGCTGCAGTGGCCTCCTAATATCCCCAGTAGCTGTAAAAATTCCAGCAATTTGGGACAGAGCTTTCCCCTCTGGAAGCAGAGTTCCACAGAGCTAAAAAGTCAAGTAACTAATTGACTGGCAACATGAGCAGGCAAAGGAAGCAAAGTAAGAACAGCAACCAAAATTTAGATTCCTTCTTTGGGGATAAAAAGGATCAAAGCATGGAACAGGAGGAAGACAACACAAGAAATATGAAGACTGTCTACAAGCCATAGATCAGCTTAAGAAGGATTTTGAAAACCAAATAAGAGAAGTGGAGGAAAAATTGGGAAGAGAAATTAGAATGATGAAAGAAAACCATGAAAAGAGAGTCAACAACCTGACTGAAGAAAATAATACCTTAAAAAATAGAATAAGTCAAATGGCAAAAGAGGCCCAAAAAGCCAATGAGGAGAAGAATGCCTTAAAAAGTCAAATTTGTCAGATGGAAAAAGAATCTCAAAAGTTCACTGAAGAGAATAATTCCTTCAGAATTAGAGTGGAGCAAATGGAAACAAATGACTTTATGAAAAATCAAGATATTCTTAAATAGATCCAAACAAATGAAAAATAGAAGGTAATGTGAAATATCTCCTTGAAAAAGCCACTGACCTGGAAAATAGATCCAGGAGAGACAATTTAAAAATCATTGGACTACCTGAAAGCCATGATCAAAAAAAGAACTTAGAAAGCATCCTTCAAGAAATTCTCAAGAAAAATTGCCCTGATATTTTAGAACCATAGGGCAAAATAGAACTTGAAAGAATTCACCAATCACCTCTTGAAAAAAATCCCCAAAAGAAAACTCCAAGGAATGTTTTACCAGGTCCCAGAGTCCCCAGATCAAGGAGAAAATATTACAAGCTGCCAAGAAGAAACAATTTGAATACTGTGGCAACGCAATTAGGATAACCCAGGATCTAGCAGCTTCTACATGAAGGGACTGAAGGGCCTGGAATATGATATTCCAGAGATCAAGGGAGCTAGGATTAAAACCAAGAATCACCTACCCAGCGAAATTGAGTATAATGTGCTAGGGGAAAATATGGTTATTCAGTGAGGTAGAGGACCCCCAAGCATTCTTGCTGAAAAAAAACAGAACTGAAAAGAAAATTTGACACTCAAAAACAAGAAGCATGAGAAGGTAAACATGGAAAAGAAATCATAAGGAACTTATCAAAGTAGAACAATTTACATGTCAACATGGAAAAACAGTCATTGTAACTTATGAAACTTTTCTCAGTATAGGATACTTGAAGGGAATACAAATGTAGGCATACATATACATGCACATAGGTCTAAATAGGAGAGTTTATATATGGGTATGAACACATATCTGAGTATGTGTATACATGAGTCCATAGAGGGCACAGGATCAATTGAATAGGAAGGGATGATACTCTCTCTAAAAGGTGAAATTCTGAGGTGGGAGAGGATTAGAGTGAGAGGAGACAGGGAGAGACAGAATGGGATTAATCATCTCATATAGAAGAGGCAAAGGATAACTGTTGCAGTGGAGGGGAAGAACAGGAAGGCAAAAGGGAAAGAGTCAACCCTACTCTCATTGAATTTGGCTTAGGAAAGGAATGATATAAACTCTAAACTGGGTATCTTGCCACACAGGAGAGTAGGGGGCATGGGGATGAGAGGTGGGATGATGGAGGGGAGGGCAGGGTCGGGAGGAGGGTTGCTGGAAGTGCACACTTCTGTACAGGGACAGGGATAGGGTAGAGAATAGAAGAAGTGGGCGGGGTGGGGGGCAGAGGAAGGAGGGACATATAATCAGTCCATCACAATATGCCCACTGTGGAGATGTTCTGCGTAATTACACATATACAGCCTGTACTTAATTGCTTGTCCTTCCAGTGAGGATGAGTGACAAGGGAGGAAGGGAAAGAATCTAGAATTTAAAGTTCTATAATCAAATGTTAAAAATACATATGTGTGTGTATATATATATATATGTATATATATATATTATTATTAACTATATCCAACTGGGAATTAAGATATATAGATATATAGATATATAGATATATAGATATATATCTCCCTGTGGTAGGAAGATCCATCCTGCCCTACTGAAAAGTCATAGGGGAGAGTCCCAAGTTATGTGCATGTGTGAGCATCTGTGTGTGTATATGTGTGTGTGAGTGTATGTTTTCCTTGATTACCTTTTATGTCTTTCTTGCATCTTGTCAGTGGAGATTGAATTTTCCATTGAGCTCAGGCTTTTTCATAAGGAAAGTCTGGAAGTCCTTTATTTTATTAAATGACCATCTCTTTGCCTGAAAGAATATGGTCAGTCTTGCCGGGTAGTTGATCCTTGGTTGGAACTCAAAGTTTTAAAACCAAATGTTAAAAATTATTTTTACATGTAACTGGGGAAAAATAAAGCACTAAATTTAAAAAATGATGTAAAGAAAAAAATCTATACAGCTTACTGATTGGTAGGAAAGACCTGCATACTTTCAAGGAAATGCTGCTGAAGAGAAATGATGTAGGTTTTAGAATGGCAAAATAAGCCTTTTAAAGAGCTCAACCTCAGAGCCATGTTGTACCTACACAGTGCATTTTGAAGAAAGAAGAATCTTTCCTTGCCCTTTGTTATCAGTGCCTGTGGCTTGAAACTGAACTGCTAGGTAGTCATAGAAATCCAGGCATAGAAGGGCATAGTTCATTTTGACACATCTTTCAGATTCTATAAGCTATTTGCCAGTTAGGAATTTCATTGAATCTAAGTGTTGAGTTATTCACAATGCCAAAAGTTCCTTTCTTTAAAGAGGAAAAAAAAACCTAACCCTGTAGCTCAGCTCTCAGTAATTTTCCCCCAATTGTGACAGTTTTCAAAATTCAAGAAACTTAGGGAAAGCAATCCAGCAGACTCTCAGTAGGGGAGGCAGTGGTAAAAGATCCCTCTAATATTCTAAAGTACTGTGCTGAGGAGAGAGAGAGGAGAGGAGGTCTTGTGCAACCATATGTTCTTTTTTTCCCTCTTTCTCTATTCCTCCCAGAAATAAAGAAGAGATAAGTATTATATGCACTTGAAAATGGAGAGATTAGATTGAACAGCCCTAGACTTGGGAGATTGGGCTAAAAAGTAATGCTATGTTGATAGCTCACTTTAATAAAGCACTTTACACACATTATCTTTTATTTGATCCTTACAACAATCCTGTGAGGTGGATGTCATTATTATCTCCATTTACAGATAAGGAAACAGGGACTGAAAGACTTTAAATGACTTGCCTAGGATTGATTGAATATCTAGTAAATGTCTGAGATGAAATTGGAACCAGGGCACTCTAAAACCTTCTAAACTTGTCCTCCTATTTTATTATTAATAAGAACTGACCTGTATGTAGTGCTTTATATACATTAACTCTTTTGAAACTCACAAGAACCCCATGAGGTAGGTACTGAAGGAATTATTATCCTCATTTTACAGGTGAATAAACTAAGTCTCATAAGTAAAGGGACTTGCTGAAAGTAACAGCTAATAAGTAAGAGGGGCCAGGCATCAGACCCAGATATTTCTGATTCCAAATACAGCACACTCTCCACTATGTCCTTTTAGCCTCTCCCTTAACCCAGGTGAGCTCATGGCAGTTGATGCCTGGGACTAAGGCAAAACTTCCAAATGGGCAAAGTTTGTCTTTATGACCCTCTTATTTCTATTTCTGAACCCCTTTCCTTCTTATTAGGGAGGGGCATGGAGCCTCAACTCAGGAAAGATCTGGGTTCAGGCACTTATGAGCTATGTCAGAGCCTCATTCTCCTTATTTGTATGTGGTACCCCTCTCACTCTGTCTGTTATCCCAACATTTGTTTGGAGTAGCAGCCTGGGGATTTGGTTGGGGACAGTGACAAGAAGTAGGGAGTTACCCTCAAGGTGGGAGAAAAGGACACAGGGACCTTTGACTACTTATTGTGACTGACTGCTAAATCTACTCACCCAGCTCCATGATTTAAAGATCTGTGTTCTCATCAATTGTTACTTCTCTGAATGGTGAAAAATAGCTCATGCATGCCTCCATCCTAGGTAACTTGTTTATGTTCTCACAAATCCTCCATGGGGACTCCACCCATTGTGTTACAGGCCTTTCTCTAAGCCTTTTCACATCCTTTGAATACCAGTGTAGCATTCATGCTACCTATGTGTTATCCTTCACAGACTGATCCAACTCCTTTTTTTATTATATTTTTTACATTTTTCTGATTATTAGTCCTTAGATTGTCTTTAACATCGGTTTTTGCATACAAGTTACCATTGATCATATGTTTCATTCTACTGAAGAAAAAGTTCCGTCTCCTTCATGTTCTTCCACTGCACTTTAAGTCAGATGAAATTTTAATTCTTCAGAGACTGTTAACATTCCATAACTTAAAGTCATAAAACATCCTTGGGAAAATATTAATGCAAAAAAAGATGGCTTTTTGTTTTGGTGATTAATTTGGGATTGTTAAAAGTGTCAGGTAGTATAATAAGTAATAAGGGTATTAAGTGCCAGGCATTTCTTTCTTTAACATTTCTTTAAAAATTGATTTGTTGATTTACTTTTAGTTTATAAGATTCAGTTCCACAATAGCTGGAGTTTCAATTTTTCTCTCCTCCTTCCCTCCCTCCCCCCCATGGCGGCATGCAATCAAATATAGGATCTGCAAATACTTTCACATTGGATATTAGTATGGTTGTATAGAAGGGTTGTAAGCAATGGAGTGAACAATGGGAAAGAGGAAACAAACCAAACATGGAAAAGAACGAGAGCATGTAGTTTGCTTCAGTCTCCATTTAACTCTGTTCTTTCTAGGTCTTTCTCTGAATGTAGACATCTCCTTCCATACTGAGGCTTTTAGAGTTGTCTTATAACCTGCATTGCTGAGAAGAGTCTAGTTTATCAAATTTGGTTGGTTGTCACACACACGATGTATTTGTGATTGTGCACAAATTTTTCCTGGTTCTACTCTTCTCACTTACTGTCAGTTTGTATAAGCCTCTCCAGGTAAATATGAAGTCCATCTCCTCCTCATTTCTTATAACATAATAGTATTCCATTACATTCATATACCACAACTTGTTTAGCCATTCCCCAATTGATGGGCATCCCCTTAATTTCCAGTTTTTTGCCACCACAAAGAGAGCTGCAATAAATATTTTTGACATATGGATCTTCCTCCCACTTCTATGATCTCTTTGGGATACACCCCCGAAGTGGTATTACTGGGTCAAAGGGTACACAATTATTTATAGCCCTTTGGGCATAGTTCCAGATTGCTCTCCAGAACAGCTAAATCAGTTCACAACTCCACCAACAATGCATTAGTGTTCCAATTTTTCCACATCCTCTCCAGCATTTGTCATTTTCCTGTTTTGTCATCTAAGCCAATCTGACTGGTAAGATATGGTACCTCAAAGTTATTTTGATTTGCATTTCTCAAATCAATGGTGAGTTAGAGCATTTTTTCATATATTTAATTTATATATAAATAGATATATTTAATTTCTACCCCTGAAAATTGTCTGTCCATATTCTTTGGCCATTTATCAATTGGAGAATGACTTGTATCCTTATAGATTTGATTCAATTCCCTGTATATTTTAGAAATGAGGCCTTTTTATTTGTAAAAATTTTTTCCCCAATTTCCCACTTCCTTCTTAATCTTGGTTATATTGGTTTTGTTTGTACCAGGCATTTCTTAATATATGAAACATCAATTCTAGAAAAACGATGGTAGAAAGAAATCAACATGTTGAAATTATAACTTCCTAAATGCAATATTTAGTTATGCATACAGCTCATTTTCTGTCTGCAGTAGGAAGATAGAAGCTAGCTTTGAAGCTATGTATTTCTAGATTAACTCAATAGATTATCCCTTTAATAGCATATCATGATCTGGAAAAAGGTATTCTTCTTCCACTTGACTTTTCTTGTGTGGATTGTTAGGACAACTTCTATTGAATCATTGTAGATCTCATTAAAGAGGCCTTTGAGATTTCTGGGGGCTGATGTAAGTAATTAGCATGACTACTTCTTTTCTTTTTTCCTTTTTCTTTTTTTTTTTGCTTTCTGGAGGGCAATTGGAGTTAAGTGACTTGCCCAAAGTCACACAGCTAGTGTGTCAAGTGTCTGAGGCCAGATTTGAACCCAGGTCCTCCTGACTCCAGGGCCGGTGCTCTATTCACTGCACCACCTAGCCACTCCATGACTACTTCTTATACCAGTGCTCTGATGGTCCTGTGGTCATTGCCAGGCATTGTTCCACTGGGCATGAGGCTGTAGTATTTTTACCTAATTTCTTGAATTCTGGCTTTACTTGGAATCTTTTGCTAAGGCACTACATCTTCACCATGATAGGAAGAGTGTGCTCTCTCAATTCTCTTTTGGCTTAGAGCTCAGAGGCTTAAGTTTCAGTTCTTTTAGTAAGGAAGACCCATTAGACCCCCAATTTTAACTTGAGGCCGATGCTTTATTTTAACCTGAGGCCAAAAACAATTTTGAAAGATTTAAGAGCTCTAATCAACACAATAATCCACTATTATTCATGTCTAATGATAAAACATACTACTCAACTTCCTGATAGAGGTGATGATCTCAAGATGCAGAATGAGAAAGGAATTTGGAGGTATGGCTAATACAGGAATTGTTCTGGTTGCCTATGCACTTTGGTTACTAGAGTTTTGTTTTTATTATTTCTCCCAGGGGAAAGGTATGTGGTCAGAAGAAAAAAGTAAATGCTTGATCATTAAAAAAAATAAAATTTAATTTTTAAAAATGCTTAGCTGTCTTTTCTCCCCATTAGTAGAATATGTTAGTTCTCAAAGACCTGAATATGATAGAATTTTGCTTTCCAAAAGAAGAATTATAGCTCCAGGGTCCAAGTCATTCTGTAACATATAATAGCAAGCCTGTTAAGAAGTACTAAAAGACATCAAGCCTATCATTTTAATATTTTTCTTCCTCTTTGGCAAGGACAAATTGTCTGTCCCAAGTCTCTATCTGGCTTATTGTTAGAAAGTCCCTGTCAGAGGGGCAGAGCCAAGATCGTGGAGTGAAAGGGAGGAGTGTGCTGGATTCCAATAATCTTAAGCAAAACAAACTCTAACAATGTATTAAAATATTTATAGCTCTGAGGTTGTAAAGAATAGGAATCTGAAGGGGTATTCATAAATTGGAGAATGGATATATAAGTTATGGCATATAAATATGATGGAATACCATTGTGCTGAATTTTTATCAGCATAATGACCAACCAGGATTCCAGAGGACAATTAATGAAACATCCTGATAAAGAGGTGAAGGACTAAGAATACAGAATGAGACAATCTTTTTTTCTGGTCATGACCAATGTAGACATTTGTTTTGACTCTACATGTTTGTAATAGGATTTGTTGTCTTCGTGTTTCCAACTGGAACACGAGATGGGAGGATGAGAAGACAGATTTTGGCTGATTAAAACAAAATTTTTTTTAATTAAAAAAAGAAAGTCATTGCGGGTTTCACTTAACGTTTGATTGACAAACTATAACCCTTCAAAATTATTGGTGGGCAACCCTTTAGCTATCAAGTCTGAGGCTCCCCCTCCCCCTAGTCCTCTAAGTCCCCAGTTTTCATAAATCCAGAATTACTTCTGGTCTCCCACAGAAATTATTGGGAGGGGGAAAGGCAAAGGAACAAAAGTCACAAGGTGGAGTGGTATCACTCCATTTAAATCCTATGGGGGAACATTTGCATAAGGCTCAGATATAGAAAAAGAATTTTGCATATGGGAAATAGTTTACTGGCCAACTGAACTGGAATAGGTCCCTATTCACTAGTGCTCATCCAGAACTAAAGCACCGGCCTTCTATAGGCAGGGTCATTGATTTTCTACCAATATCAGTTTTAAACATTTGGTCTTGACAGCACTGAAATATAGCCAATTTATCCTAGGCTGTATTTTAAGGATAACAAAATAGCCCTGAGCAAATTTTAATCCAGTTAATGGGAGAAAGCAATGCTTTAATCAGTTAAGAACATTGTAAATGAATACTTGTCCTCTTATTGAACAGATTAATGTTCACATCATTAGGGGAGGAAAGTTAGAGGGATCTTGTCTTTGGTGAGTTGAAAAGAAATAATCATTAATGTCAAGTAAATTTTGAAAAACCATAATGCAATACTGCTCTATGTAATATCAATCCAAAAGGGCCAGAGGAAATACAGCATTTATAGAACCTCTTACTTTTCATATTTGAATCAGCTTTGTTTTGAAATTATCCCATAGCATACTATACCATGCAGCAGACCCATATATCTTTATTGTTCCATGCTCTAGAAGTAATTTCCTTTTATGATATAATTCCTTCACTATGTTATTAAAAATTATATTAGATAGAGAATAAAAGATCAAGATTAGCTCTTTCACAAATGAAACTAAAAAATTAATGAAACAACAAAATCCAGCCAGAGATAAAAGGTAATGTACAACAACTTTTAAGGCTATTCTACAAAAATGATGTCAATAACCACTGATGGGTTTCCATGTCATTACCCAACAAATCCTATTTACAAACTTGCCACTTTGTGGGTGGCAGGAGTTGAGAGATTATAGAAATCAATGAAATCAGACAGCTCCCTGGCAGCTGAATAACAGGATATACAAAGGATCTGTGATTCCATCCTATTCCCATTATGGGAACTCCTTCCTACAAAACTAGTCACTTAGTAGATAAGTACTAGTAAGTTACCAAAGAAACACAATGGTTTAGTACCTTGTCTAGGGTCATACAGTTATTAAATATCAGAGGCAGAATCTGAATCCAGGTTGTTTTTTTTTTGCTTTCAAGCTCAGCACCCTACTCACAACACCACACTGCCTCTACAAACATCAAGGATACCTACAAAAAGAAAGCTATCTTGCACTGGGGTGCATTCACTAAATATTAAAAGCAGCAGAAAAAGTTCTCTAAAATGTTGAATATGTCTTCTACTAAGAATTTACTGACATGGACACACACAAAAAATATGCTAGATGAGAAGGTACTGGATAAGGGTTGAGATCTGGTCTGATTTAGTGAATAGATAGACCATGAACCAAATAAAGGAAGAAATTGAATGAGGAGTGGATAAGTGACAATGAAAATTAGGAATTTTTTTCAAAAATTATTTTAGGCAAGAATAAGCTAATGGCCAAGATATAAGGATGTTCTCATTGCAGTATTATCCACATTCAATAATTCTTTTTGACTCTTGGCTAAGCAGTCCAGAAGGAACAATAGCAGAATAACCACAGACATGGTATAAAACAGCTCTTAGTTCCAATTCAATTTTATCTGTTGCCACTTTATATTTTGAAAAAAAAAGGAAAAGTGGCAAAGCATGCAATATTTTGCATAATTCATATTTTAATCTTTCCATTTGCCACCACAAGTTTAGGAAAAATACTTTAGGAAATAATGAACTTTTTATCTTGAATACTGAAATGAGGAAAGTTACAAGAACTAATATTTTATCTTTCATTTCTTGATTCATTTCATTTTTAGGGGTAATATGACATTTGGCATATCTTTAAGAATGAGTTCAATGGAGTATACGTGAAATCCATTTTCAGGAATGGCCTCTCAGTTGGTTGTTCTACAGTGAATGCTCTATCTTATTTCCAAGCCAGAGATGGTTTTCCAGCCTATCTGTTACAACAACTTCCTGACAGATCACTATGATGATGTATAACTCCATTTATATAAACAGGCTGTTTTCACAGCAGGTATCTAAGCTCTTTCCAATGAGTCATTCATCAAAACAATTTCTTCACATAAACTTTGCTTTCCTTCACATTTAAAGAAATTTGCACTTGAAAAAAAGTCATCTTATCCTAGGTTGCATCATTATTACTTTTTCCTTTTCCCAGGAAAGATAAAACTGAAAACAACATCATACAAGCATACAAGTGCTAAATGCAAGTCTATATAAACAAAAGCCCCAATCATCTCCCTTTAGGACCACCACACATTTCTCGCTCTGACACATGTTAAATCCTCTCCTTCATCTAGTACTTCGTATTACCCTTCCTCTAAAAAGAACAGACAATAACCCCTACAACATTTTCCTATAATGTATTCAGAAAAACCCCACTGCTTCTTCTTGTTTCAATAACCTTTGAAGTTCCCTAAACTGTTTACTTCATCCCTGTAATCACATCCTCCTTTCATTCCAGATAAGACTACCATTGTCCTCTTCTTCCTCTTCTCTCTACTATGCTATTAACACCCTAGTTTAAACCCTCATCTCCTATCACCAGGATTATTATAATAGCCATTTAATTGGTATCTCTGTTTTTATTCTTCCCCTTCCCCAACCAATCCATCCTCCAGTTAGCTGTTAAAATAATTTTTCTAACCAACAAGTCTGACTATGTCATTCCATTATTCAAAAGTTCCCAGAAGGTACGTAATCACCTTTACAATAAAATATAAACTCGGGGCAGCTAGGTGGCACAGATAGAGGACCGGCCCTAGAGTCAGGAGGACCTGAGTTCAAATATGACTTTAGACACTTAACACAAAAAACTAGCCATGTGACCTTGGGCAAGTCACTTAATCCCAGCTGCCCTGCCTTCCCCCTCCAAAAAATAAAATAAAATAAAATAAACATAAAAATATAAACTCTTCAAACAAGTATTTAAGATCTTCCACAAATTGCAAACTATTTTTCCAGTCCTACATCATGTTATTGCTCTTTATGCATTCTGTGTTCCAGACAAACTGGATTAGTGTCTGTTCTCCTAACTTTTTGTTCCATTTACTGCCTTCTTGTATTTGCATAAATAACCCTCATGCCTAGAATATATTTTCTTCTCTTTTCTACCTCTGAGAATTCTTATACTTTCAAGCCTCAGCTCAGGTATATGTAGACCAAAGTACTCTGGTATAATGATAAAATCTAGTGTAGTAAGAAAGATTGTAAGTAAGGTCCCAAACAACCTGAGAAAGGAGAAAGAATGACTTGATGACTGATAGATTTCTGCCACCAAGGTCTGGATTAGTAGATATATTTCAATTGAATAAACTTTAAAGGAGGGAGGATTACTTAGTGGTGATAATGGCAGAGGGAGGGTCTGGAAGTTACTGTGAGGAATAATAGAGGTAAATTGATTCTGCCTCCAGGACTAATGCATTGAACGCATGAGACAAGGTGAAACCAGTACTGGAAAGAATGTTCTAGGATGCCGAGTCTTCAAGAGAGAGCTAGGTCCACAAGTGCAAGAAGATGAAAAAGCATGTGACTAATAGCTTCAAGATCAAAGGGACTTAATAGTGGGATTACTGGACCAAAGGGTATACACAGTTTTATGATTCTTTGGGCATAATTCCAGATTGCTCTCCAAAGTGGCTAAATCAATTCATAGTGCCACCAATAATGTATTAGTGTCCCAATTTTTCTACATCCCCTCCAAAAATGTCCCCCCAAAAATGTCCCCCCCAAAAAACTGCATATTTATACCCTTTGACCATTTATCAATTGGGGAATGACTTATATTCTCATAAATTTAATATTTTTTAAACTCTTAAAAATAAGACATTTACTTTAAAAAGTCAAAAGCAGCAATAATCACAGCATTTACTAAATAGATGGTAAAAAGAAAGACAATCTTAACTTTTGCTTAATAAAAGGCAAGAACAGGAATCATCAAAATGTCACAGTCTACCCATAAACACCCTCTTACCAATGAATGTAGTGTTCATGAATGAGAGTGGGCACAAACCCATAGATATCAATCAAGGAGATACATGTATAGGGATATTCATATGCCTGGGACAACTCACAACCCTGGACCACAGACCTAGAGGTCCTTGGTCCTTTCCAGAACAATCAGTACTACATGAAGCCACTTCTCTACTGGTTACAGCCATTTTGGTTCTCACCAATCTTTTTCTGGGCAAAGGCACTCCTGTTCTGCTCTCAAGCCAACAAAGCATTGACAAGCCCTTTTTGCTAACAGATAACCTTAACAAGGCACTATGAAAGTGCTCTTCTAACTGTGTTTTTCTAACAAAAAACAAATAAAAGCAAGCATTTTACTTGTCCAGCAACAAACAATTCCCTTGAGCCAGAGAACTGCACAACTCCTCAGGTTGGCTCACTCATCAATGCAGAAAAGCCCTGTCAGCTCTTCAAAGAACAGAAGTATACTTTCTGCAGCAAAGTCTCTTCTCCAATACGTGCAACTCACATGAAAACAGATGCAAAGCTTTTCTTTGTCCCTAAGTTTTAATAGTGGGCACCCACACCCAGAGAAGTTTCCCCTCTCTCAACCTATAGATGGTACCAGAAAGCAATAAACTCAGACATCTCTGTTGATTAGCATAGAAGTTGAGAATAACTTTCAAGTGACCCAGTCAGTCTCCAACCAATTGGCAAAGCAATGCCTGTCTTCAGGTGAGCAGGTTCCAAGCAAAGTATCTTAGAACTCATGTATGGGGAGGGGGGAGGCATAGTCAAGATGGCAGCATTGAAGCAGAAAAACTCCATGGCTCCCCCCATAACCACCTCAAATACCTATAAAATATAACTCCAAACAAATTTTAGAGCTATAGAACCCGCAAAGTGACAGAGAGAAACAAATCTCCCACTGAAGGCAGCCCAGCAAGCAGACAGGAAGGGTTTATCATAGGGCTCTGGGAGCCAAACCCAGTCCTGAGTGAGCCCATGGCTTTAGTTCCAGGGTGGCCCAGACCATCCATGGCTGGATCATTTGGGAGAGTGGATCACTAGTAGCTATGGCAGTTTCCAGAATTATCAGTCCATAAATGCCAAAGACAAAATAAAAGGTCAGTGGAAAACGGCTAAATTTGGGGGAAATAGAGTGTGGTCTGGTCTCCGGCCCCAGAGTGAGAAGCAGCAGAGGGGTGGGAGCCCTGCAGCTGCCTCCACATGGCTGCTTCAGAGCTCCTGGCCTGCAGATCATAGCGAGGCCAAGCAACCATTCAGAGGCTAAGTGATCTTGCCTTAACCTGCCTGGATCTAGATCATGGTCTTGGGTTGTAGTCTTGAGGTGTGCGATCAGTGAGCCAAAGCTCATGGGGCTGTAGAGAAGCACCCTCCTAATAGCTCTGGCAGCTGCAAAAACCCCAGAGATTTGGGACAAAGTTCTCCCCTCTGAAAGTAGAGTTCTACTGTGGCAAAGAGCTCAAAAGTCAAGTTATTGACTGGCAACATGAGCAATCAAAGGAAGCAAAGCAAGCACAGCAATCCAACTTAGATTTCTTTTTGGGGACAAAAAGGATCAAAGCATGAAACAGGAAGAAGACAATGCAGTCAGAACTCTTGCATCAAAAGTTTCCAAGAAAAATATAAACTGGTTACAGGCCATGGAGGAGTTCAAGAAGGATTTTGAAAATCAAGTAAGAGAAGCGGAAGAAAAATTGCAAAGAGAAATGAGAAGGATGCAAGAAAATCATGAAATGAGAATCAGCAACCTGACTGATGAAAATAACAGTTTAAAAAATAGACTAACTCAAATGGCAAAAGAGGCCCAAAAAGCCAGTGAGGAGAAGAATGCCTTAAAAAGCCTAATTTGCCAGTTGTAAAAAGAATTTCAAAAGCTCACTGAAGAGAATAATTCCTTCAGAATTAAAATGGAGCAAATGGAAGCAAATGACTTTATGAGAAATCAAGATACTATTAAACAGATCCAAACAAATGAAAAAATAGAAGGCAATGTGACATATCTCATTGGAAAAATCACTGACCTGGAAAATAGATACAGGAGAAATAATTTAAAAATTAGTGGACTATCTGAAAGCCATGATCAAAAAAAGAACCTAGAAATTATTCTGAGAGAAATTCTCGAGGAAAATTGCCGATATTTTAGAACCAGAGGGCAAAACAGAACTTGAAAGAATTCATCTACTACCTCTTGAAAAAGATCCCCAAAAGAAAACTCTTAGGAATATTATAGCCAGGTTCCATAGTTCCCAGACCAAGGAGAAAATATTACAAGCAACCAAGAAGAAACAATTTTAATATTATGGAAACACAATCAGGTTAACATGGGATCTAGCAGCTTCTACATTAAGGAATCAAAGGACTTGGAATATGATATTTCAGAGGTCAAAGGAGCTAGGATTAAAACCAAGAATCACCTACCCAGCAAAACTGAGTATAATGTTTCAGGGGAAAATATGGTCATTCAATGAGGAGGACTTTCAAACATTCTTGATGAAAAAACCAGAATTGAATAGAAAATTTGACATGCAAATACAAGAAGAAAGAGAAGCATGAGAAGTTAAAAAGGGAAAAGAAATCATAAAGAACTTATCAAAGTTGAATTATTTACATGCCTACATGGAAAAATGATCATTGTAACTTATGAAACTTTTCTAAGCCTGAGGATAGTTGAAGGGAATATAAATGTGTGTATATGTATGTATGTATGTATGTGTGTGTGTATATGTATATGTGTATATGTATATGTGTATACATCTATATACATATACATCTATATAGGAGGGTATATATGCATATGAATATATATGTGAGTGTGTGTATATATGTCTGCAGGTATACATAGACAGAGGGCACAGGATCAGTTGAATATGGATGGATGATATTTAAAAGGTGAAATTGAGAGGTGAGAGAGGAATATAATGAGAGGAGATGAGGAGAGACAGAATGGGTAAATTATCTCATATAGAAGAGGCGAGGGATAACTTTTACAATGAAGGGGAAGAACAGGAAGGTGAAAGGGAATGAGTCAACCTTACTCTCATTGAATTTGGCTTAGGGAAGGAATGACATACACTCTGAATTGGATATCTTGCTCTACAGGAGAATAGGGGGGAAGGGGATGAGAGGGGGGATGATGGAGGGGAGGGCAGGTTGGGGGGCAGGGTAGTTAGAAGCACACACTTTTGTAAAGGGACAGGGACAAAGTAGAGAAT
>CM053601.1:77354633-77406905 GCA_028646575.1 Pseudocheirus occidentalis | reverse complement strand
TTTGACTTTTTAAGGCATTCTTCTCATCATTGGCTTTTTGGGCCTCTTTTGCCATTTGATTTAGTCTATTTTTACAGTGTTGTTTTCTTCAGTCAGGTTGTTGACTCTCTTTTCATGATTTTCTTGCATCATTCTCATTTCTCTTCCCAATTTTTCCTCCACTTTTATTTGGTTTCTAAAATCCTTCTTAACCTCCTCTATGGCTTGTAACCAGTCTATATTTTTCTTAGAAGCTTTTGCTGCCAGAGTTCTGCCTGTGTTGCCTCCCTTCCATTCCATGCTTTGATCCTTTTTGTCCCCCCAAAAGGAATCTAAAGTTGGATTGCTGAGCTTTCTTTGCTTCCTTTGCCTGTTCATGTTGCCAGTCAGTTACTTGACTTTTGGTCTCAGTAGAGCTCTGCTTCCAGAGGGGAGATCTCTGTCCCAAGTTGCTGGGGTTTTTGCAGCTGCCAGAGCTATTATGAGGCCACAGTCTCTGTATCCCCCACCAGTCTTGGTTCACTGAAAATGCACCTCAGGACTACCACCCAAGATGATGATCCTGATCCAGGCAGCTCAAGGCAAGAGCACTTAGCCTTTGACTGATCACTTGGACCCCCTGAAATCTGCAGGCAGAGAGCTTCTGAAGCAGCTTTGTGGAAGAGGCTGCAGGGCCTGCAGGTGGCTGCAGGGCAGATTGCTTCTAGCTCTGGAGGCAGTTAGCCAGACCCTCTCCCCGAAATTTAGATGAGTTCCACTGACCTTTTCCCCTTGTCCTTGTCTCTTTTGGGTTGGTAATTCTGGAAATGGCCACAACTGCCAGTTATCTGCTCTCCTAAAAGCTCCAGCAGGGGTTTCTCCTGGATGGCTGGGGCTAAAACTGCATGAGGCTGGTGCTGCATGCATGCTCTGTTCCCAGTGTGCTGCAATGTACCCTTTCTGTCAGTCTGACAAGTTGCCTTCAGCAGGAGCCTTGTTTCTCTGTCATTTTATGAGTTCTGGGGCTCTAAAATTTAGAGTCATATTTTATAGGTATTTGCGGTGGTTATGGTGAGAGCCATGGAGTTCTCCTGCTTCTACACCACTATCTTGACTGCCCGAGTTCCACGTTTTTACAAGATTTTTGAGTTCCAAATTTTTCTCCTTTCTTCCCTCCCTCCCTTCCCCTCTTCTTAAAATTGTAGGTAATTGTATGTAGGTTATATGTGTGCTCTCATGTAAAACAAATTTTCATATTAGTCACAGTTGTTGAAGAAGAAACAGATCGAAAGAAAAAAAACCATGAAAAAGAATAATGTAAGTGATTGCATTTCTAGTTTGTCAGTTCTTTATCTGGATATGAATTGTATTTTCCTTTGTGAGTCCTTTGTACTTGCTGTTGCTGATATTCTCTACAATGTTTTCCTGGTTCTGTTTATTTCACTTCATATCAGTTCATACAGATCCTCCTAGGTTTTTCTGAAATCTGCCTGTTTATCATTTCTTATTGCACAATAGTATTCCATTATATTCATATACCATAGCTTGTTCGCCATCCCCCAGCTGATGGGCATTCCCTCATTATCATATATGTATGTGTATATGTGTGTGTGTATATATAATATATATGTATGTATATATATGCATGTATGTGTGTGTATATATGTATGTGTGTGTATATTTATGTATGTGTATGTGTGTATATATGTGTGTGTGTGTGTGTGTGTGTGTGTGTGTGTGTGTGTGTGTGTGTATTTGGAGGGGGGAAGGCAGGGCATTTGGGGTTAAGTGATTTGCCCAGGGTCACATAGCTAATAAGCATCAAATGTCTGAGGCTGAATTTGAACTCAGGTCCTCCTGACTTCAGGGCTGGTGCTCTATTCAGTGCACCTAGCTGCCCCTTATCCAATATTTTACCACCATGAAAAGGGCTACTATAAATATTTTTTGCATATGTAGGTCCTTTTCCCTTTTTATGATCTCTTTGGGATATAGACCTAGTTGTGGTGTTGCCTTTTGGGTATAGTTCCAAATTGCTCTCCAGAATATGGTTGAATCAGTCCATAACTCCACCAATAGTGCATTAGTGTTTCAATTTTCCCACTTCCTCTCCAATATTTATCATTTTTTTCATATTAGCCAATCTGACAGGAGTGAGGTGGTACCTCAGTTGTTTTAATTTACATTTCTCTAATCAAAAGCGATTTAGAGCACTTCTTCATATGCCTATAGATAGCTTTAATTTTCCTCGTCTGAAAACTGCTTGTTAATATCCTTTGACCATTTGTCATTTGGGTGATGGCTTGTATTCTTATAAATTTGACTCTGTTTTCAATATATTTGAGAAACGAGGCCTTTAGCAGAGATACTTATTGTAAAGATTGTTTCTCAGATTTCTGTTTTCCTTCTAATCTTGGTTGCATGGTTTTGTTTATGCAAAAGCATTTTAATTTAACTTAATCAAAACGATCCATTTTCTATTATATATTTATTTCATAGTGTTCTGTATCTCTTGTTTGGTCATGATAAGAATTTGTATGCTATACCACTTAGTGCATATGTGTTGTGTTTAGTATTAATATTAATTAAATTCACATTAATTAAATTAAATTGATATTAATTAAATTAGTATTAATATTACTTCACTGTCTATGGTACCTTTTAGCAAGATGTAGTTTCCTTTTCCATGTATTTTAATTAGTTCTATTTTTTCTTTTTCTTTGTCTGAGATCAGAATTACTAACCCTGCTTTTTTTTAAACTTCAACTGAAGCACAACAGATTCTGCTCTAACCTCTTACCTTTACTCTATGCATGTCTCTCTGCTTCAAGTGTGTTTCTCATAATAATATTGTAGGATTTTTCTTTTTGATCTACTCTGCTATCTGTTTACATTTTATATATTTACAATTCATCCTATTCACATTCACAGTTATGATTCCTACCTGTGTATTTCCCTCCATCCTATTTTTTGTCCTGTTTGTCCTCTTTCCTTTCACTCTTTCTCTCCTCAACAGTGATTTGCTTCTGTTCACCACCTTCCCTGGTCTGCCTTCTGTAAGGCCAAGCATGAGAAACTTCCAAGGTTCAGATTATGAGCATAGCAAACGCTTCATTTATTCAGTGACAGATTAAGGAAAAACATTCACAGAAAATCAAAAAACAGTATTTCCCATGTGTAACTCAATCATTTAGTAAGTCCTCAATTCAATTACAAAGTACAAAGGTTAAAATACTCCACCCCTGGGTAGTACAGTCATTTAGTCAATCACAAAGTCTTCTCTCTTCTCAATTGAAGATTAGTTTCCAATCATAAACAAAGTACATTCATTTGGTCAGTCACAAAGTACAAAGGTTAAAAGTTTTCCACCCCTGGATCACAACCGAATTACAATATCATCAATCACCACCAAGCTTCCTCTCAAGGGGCAGTGGAAAACACAAAGGCCATCCACCCCTAGGTCACAACTAGTTTACAATATCATCATAGCATTTGATACCCAAGGAGAGGTCTTTTCTTCATCTTGGCCTGAGGCAAGTTCTCAGCAGTTTCTGTTCCTCGAAAGACAAAGCTTAACAAAGACACCATAACATTCATGCACATTGCTGGCATCCTCTTCAATTCACTTTCTGCATGTGAAATCAACCTAGGCCCAACAAGGTCTGAGGCCTCAACCAACAAATCTGACAAAGTAACATTGAAACAGACAAAATACCGACACCACAGTCATGCCTCCTCACTTCTTGGCAGTTCCATGTGGCAGTTCTCAAAGTCCTGGGCAGCTCCAACTGGCCCTCAGAAGTCCTGGGCAACTCCAGCTGGCAGTTCTCTGTCTCTCTCAGCAACTCTGGACCCCCTCTATTTTCTCTTTCTTTCTTTGTCTCCAACATGCTGTTCCCAGAAGTTCTTCTGGCCTCTCTCAGGTTGGGCCTTTCCCTATACACCATACCAGCTCCTCTCCCAATTCATCCCCCTCTCATTACATCAACAAGTCCATCCCACTGTGGAGTTCTGATTCCATTACCATTATATTTCTCTTCTGTCAGCCTCTCCTCCACCTTTACTTAATCTCCTTCCCTCCTACTTTACTGTCAGGTAAGATAGATTTCTATATTCAGCTCATTGTGTATATTATTCCTCTTTGAACCAATACTGATGTAAGGTTCAAATGATGCCCATTGCCCACTCTCCCATCTTTCCTTCCACTATAATAGGTTTTTTGTGCCTCTTCATATGAAATAATTTATCCCATTCTGCCTCTCCCTTCCTTCTATACCCAGTGTACTCTTGTCATCTGTTAATTATTTTTCTAATATCACTCTTCAAATTCACCTTCTACCCATACTCTATGTATATTCCTTCTAATTATGCTATTAGTGATATGATTTTTAAGAATTATGAGTATCATCTTCCCATGTATGCATAAAAACAGCTCAGCTTCATTGAATCTCTTGCCTTTTCTTTTTCCTTTTTAGATTTTTCTTGGGTCTTGATATTAGAGATCACATTTTTTATTTAATTTTGGTCTTCTCCCTATGAAAGCTTGACATCTCTCTGTTTCATTGAATGAACATTTTCCTCCTGAAGAATTATGCTTAATTTTGCTGGGTAGGTGATTCTTGGTTGTAGTCCTAGCTCCTTTGCCTTCTGGAATATCATGTTCATAACCTCTCCTTCTTAAATGTTGCAGTTGCTAAGTCCTATGTGATCCTGATGGTGATCTTCTCCCCCTCCCCCAATTTAAATTGTTTCTGTCTGGCCACTTGTAATATTTTTTTCCTTGACCTGATAGTTCTGTAATTTGGCTATGATGTCCCTTGGGGTTTTTTTATTTTGGGATCTCTTTGCTGAGATGATTAGTGGATTCTTTCAATGCCTATTTTACCCTCTGGTTCCAGGTGCTCTGCCTCTTATATTGCATGTCGTGGTCATTTAAAAATTATAGCTGAATGAAGTGTTTATTCTAATGGTTTAATTGGAGGCAGAACATTGTACCTAATGTGTACTTAGGAGTTTTTAAAATTACTTTAACCGTTATGTTTCAGCTTACATATAAAATGTGAACATACCTGATTTGTATTTAATTGTATTCATTTAATGCAGACTGAAGCAAACTACCTGCTCTCTTTCTTTTTCACATTTGCTTTTCTTTTCTCTTTCCCATTGTTCACTCCATTGGTTACAACCCTTCTTTACAATCAGACTAACGTCTACTGTGAAAGTATTTGTAGATCCTATACTTGATTGCATGCCACCATGGTGGGGGGGGGGAGAAAATTTGAAACTCAAGGTATTGTGGAACTGAATCTTGTAAACCAAAAGTAAACAAATCAATAAAAAAAATAAAAAATCGCATTTAAAAATAAGAACACTCTAGGGATTCTGATTGACGTATTCTTGCCTTTTCCAGTTATCCATGCAAGAATAACCACAAAACAAACTCAACTTACACATTTCATTTTGTCAATTAACAAGCAATATTTTCTTTTTCCTCTCATTCTTTCATCACTGAAAAAAAAAGAAAACTCTTGTAACACGTATGTATAGTCAAGCAAAACAAATCCACATACTGTGTCCAAAAACAGACGTCTTTTTTCTACCCTGAGTACGTCACTTTGGTATCAGTGGGATAGCATACCTCATTGTTGCATCTCTGGAACTGTAGTTGGTCACTGGATTTATCCAAGTTCTTAAGTCTTTATTTCAGCTGAAGCATAATAGATTTTGTTCCAGTGCCCTATTTCAGCCCTGTGAATCTTTATTTTTCAAGTGTGTTTCTTGTAAACAGCATATTATTGAATTCTGCTTTCTAATCCATTCTGTGAGCTTCTAAAGTTTAATGTTTTAAAAAGCACTTTACACACATTATCTCATTTAATCCTCTCAACAACCCAGTGACTTAGATATACCAAGTATTTTAATCCAATCTTACTAGCAGTAAATGACTTGCCCAAGGTAATGTAACTGGTAAGTGTCAGAAGCAGGATTTGAACCCAGATCTTCTTGGCTACAAATACAGTGGAGAATCCACAAGTTAGAACTACTCATTTTAGGTATCAGCAATCAGTTGGTAAAAGTTACCAGAAATAAAGCTGGGTAATAGGATGGATGAAAAATAAATCTCAACTGCTTTTCAACTGGCATTAAGAACATAAAAAATTAATTTAAAATATGTATACTTTTAATGTGTAGATAGTCAGGAAAAAAGATACTTAAATACATTAAACACTGGAATAGCAGAATAGCTATTAAAGGTACAATCTGAATTCACTACTTGTTGATGAAAACTGCCTGGATCAGGAACTGTAGGAGACATGTTTAGAATTCATATATATCACCTAACATATATGTGATCAGATCAAATGCTTCATGTGGGCTTATTTTTTTAAGTCAATTTTGTTTTTTCCTATTCAATTAGACTTCCTTCTCTCCATTTCTCCTCCTTTCCCCCCTATTTTCCACCTGATATATAAAGAAAAACAAAACCCTTGTTTCAATGTTTGGCCAAGAGAAACACATTCTTGTGTTGGGTCAGTTATTTCTATCTCTAATCTGTATATACATGTGTGTGTCTATAAATATATGTATAAACATGTATCTATATACACACAATCCGTATGTATGAAATCCCAATCTGCATTGATCATTTCTCTGTCAGGAGGCAGATAACATGTATGATGAGTATGCAGGGTTATTTTGGTTTAATTTATCTTTTCCTTGTGTGAGCTAAAACCAACCTATAGTCAAGTTATGGCCAGTCTGAGTCTTTTGTGAATGCTTCAAAGGCTCCAAATAGTTAAAATGAATTGAAACAGTCATCAACTACAAATAAGAATAAGATTTGTTGGTAGATAAAGGTGAACCATTAGAGGGAAATTTAAGTGTTATTTTAACTTGAATGTATTGTATAATCCTAACCTTATTAGACGTGATCGGTGTGATTCTTATGGTCTTTACTGTTTATCTTTTTCGAGGGACTTCTTTTCCTTGTGTGTGTTTAAAAGCTCTCAATTGCTATAAAATGTTTTACCTTGTGTCATAATTTGAGGCAGTCTCTGATTTGGATTTTTTTGTGGGTTTAGATATGGGAATATTCCTTCATGCTTACCTTTAGGCTATTGACATCACTGGGAGTTCTCATTTCTCCTTCAGGAGACTTTGATTTTCTTTTTGCTTAGCTTATCTTTTTGCTCTCAAACCTCCCTTCATCTTTGTTTTGTTTCTTTACCTCTATTTATTTTAATTAATTTATTATTGATCTCTGGAGTTTTCCTTACTTTGTAACTTTATCATAGTTATTCATTATTTATACAGTGCAATAAACGCATACCGGGCTTTTTACAACCATTGAAGTACAATCTGATGGTCCCTCCCTGTGGTTTTGTGGCTTGTTTCAGAATACAGTCTAGCTATATTAATAAACAAATAGCTATAATTGTTGTTGGCTTAAGAGGGTACAAAGCACTAGAGATAGAGAAATGCCATGTTAATATAATAAAATATTCCATCCATGATTCTCCTCTTTCCATCATCATGTACCAAAGCTAAGATAAAGCCATTGTGTATAATAGTAACTAATTAGAGGATAAGGGACAGTGAAATGCCATAAAAATATTAAATTTTATTTCAGAAGATCATTAAATTGAAAGGTACTAGAGATGTCATGTAGTTCAATCTTTTGCTTGATATGTGGATTTGTTGTAACACATGGGGCCACCTCATTAGTTTGTATAGTGGGTATACCAGTCAAGGCTACCTTAAGTTCAAGGTGCACCACGAGTTCACATGTATTCACTACCACAAATCGTGAGTCGCCACTGATGTATTTACTTCTTCTAATCAGCCAGATGATACAATTACTTAAAGACATTGAATGAAATAGTGTAGTAATAAACATAGCAATAAAACATTTCCTTCCGTAAATGTGGGACACATACTTCCACCAGAGATGGATTCACATAAAGAGCATGTGTGTCAGGGCAAATGTGTAGAGGATCAATCTGTACCTTTCACATTGCAGGACCATGAGTTTTCCAGTGATGTAATAGTGCTTCTCCTTGTTAGTGTTTTGCTTCGGTCTCTCCTGGGTGCAGAATCTCTGTGACAAAAGTAAATATACTACCTAGTCTCTGTGGGGTGTTCCTCTCTTCTGGTCTCATGTAGCTACAATTTGATGATGCTTGATAGGTGCCATGGCGACTGATGCTAGGCATAGTTTTAGCATGCATGATTTTGTGGATATCTCTTTGATTTTGATTTTCTTTGATTCTGCTTTTGACTTCAGCTATAGAACTCAGATGCTATCTCTTCCCTATGAGATGAGGGATAGATTCTGCCATCTACCTTTTAGCTTAAAGCTCAGGAACTTTTTTTGTTAGATTATTTTTTCAATTTTTAAACATTTTTCTTGAAAGTTTTGAGTTCCAAATTCCATCCTCCCTCTCTCCCCTCCCTTTTTCCAGAGACAATAAGCAATCAGATATAGGTTATAGATGTGTAATTATGTAAAGCATTTTCGAATTACTAATTTCGTACAAGAAGATTTTAATAAAAGAAAAAAATGAAAGAAAGTAAGTGAAAAATAGCATGCTTCAGTATATAGTCAATCAATATAAATTCTTTCTCTGAAGGTAGGTAGTATGCTTCATCATAAGTCCTTCAGGATTATTGGATCATTGTATTGCTGAGAATAGCTAAGTCATTCAGTTTTTCATAGAACAATATTGCTATTACTGTGTACAATGTGTACTTGGTTTTGTTTACTTCATTATGCATCAGTTCATGTAATTGTTTCTAGGTTTTTCTGAAATCATTCTGCTTGTCATTTCTTATAGCACATTAATATTAATATTAATAATATATATATATCGGCCAGAAGGGCAGGGAAGGGGAGTGAGTGGCTGCGGTTTCCTGCATCAACAGTGCTTAAACGGAAAACCCGCTGCTCGATTCTGGCCGGAGCCGCCCTTAGCCACCTCTTCACCTTCACCTCCACTAACCAACACTTCTTCCGTCCTACCATCGAGCAGCAGCCGCCCGCTCAGCCGCCCCCGGCAGTTGCCGCCTCCGTCTCCGCCACCGCCATGACCACCTCGTCCCCCTCTCAGGTGCGGCAGAACTACCACCAGGACGCGGAGGCCGCCATCAACCGGCAGATCAACCTGGAACTCTACGGCTCCTACGTCTACCTTTCCATGTCCTACTACTTTGACCGCGACGACGTGGCGTTTAGGAACTTCGCCAAGTACTTCCTGCACCAGTCGCACGAGGAGCGTGAGCATGCCGAGAAGCTGATGAAGCTGCAGAACCAGCGCGGCGGCCGCATCTTCCTCCAGAACACGTAGAAACCCAACACGACGACTGGGAGAGTGGACTGAACGCAATGGAGTGTGCTTTGCACTTGGAAAAAAATGTCAGTCAGTCGTTACTGGAATTGCACAGGCTGGCAACTGACAAGAATGACCCCCACTTATGTGATTTCATCGAAACCCACTACCTGGACGAACAGGTCAAGTCCATCAAGCAGCTGGGTGACCACGTAACCAAACTATGCAAGATGTGGACCCCCGATTCTGGCATGGCAGAATATCCTTTTGACAAGCAAATCCTTGGAGACAGTGACAACGAGAGCTAAGCCACCCTGGCTTCCCCCACACCTGGGAACTGTGGGCGCCCCTCCGACTGTCTTTCATCTTGCATATTTTGGTTATCTGACCTTTCATAATATGTACCAAAAACTACCACCATTTACATCCCAATAAAGTGACTTGGTACTGATGAAAAGAAGTAATAATACATATATCATAGCTTGTTTAACTATTCCTTGATACTAGACCATTTTTTAGAGAAAAAGTGGGTCACTGAACATCTAGTCATCAGAATGGGGGGAAAACCCCTACTGTGATTTTTCCTCTGATATGGAATGTCAATCTATTTTCAGAGTTTTAATGAAATGGACATTTCCTTTCAGAAGGAGATTCTGCACTCCATGGGTGCATGCATAAATTCTTTGGAGCACAGTTAATGCTCCAAATGCTTACTTAACTAGTGGGCTTTTTTTTTTTAAAATTAGAAGCTTCATATACATCTAGTAGGTCACTAAAGTCAGGCTTTAAACCTAATTTTGTCCATCAACCATAAACTTCATTTTGACTTAAAGTTAGAAATTCTTTTTTGATCCTTATTTAATAGATAATTGCTAAGCTACATCCAGTTTGAATCAGTTGAGAGATTGCCCTTTAATAAATTGCCAAGGGGTCTTTGGGTTCAGTGACTCTAAGTTTTTCAAATTTAAAATTTTTCTGAGCTACCTGACAAATGAATGAGGACAAAGGTACAGGAACAAATTTTAAGCCCTCTGCTAACCACATTTCTACCTTTATTAAGATACCTCACATTACTGTCATCTCTTCAAAAGATTTAGACCTGGAAGTTTCCTTAGAGTTCACTTAGTCCAAATACCTGAACATATAAATATATTGTAGAGAAAGGAAATGACTTGACCATGTCACCCAGGTAGTAAACACTTGGGGCATTATCTGAACACGGGTTCAGTAATTCCAAATTCGGTGTTCTTTCCATCATACTATAATCTCTTGTACAGTCTTCCTGATTAGTGAATGTCTAGCCTCTATCTAAACACCTCCAGTAGTAGGGAGCCATCAAGGCATCTCATTCCATTTTGTTGGCTTTAATGGTTGGCTTCAAGTTCATTCTTGTGTGGATCAGAAATCCACTTCTTTTTGACTTCTTTCCACTGGCCCCAATTCTCCTTTTTAGAGCTAATTAATTTATAATGACAATAATCATTGTGAATCTATTGATTCACACTTTCTCACTAATTATATTGGGATAGTCCAACTCCAGTGTATAATATCGTGGACTTTTTGCAAATTCTTTGCTGTCATTAAGCTTTGGATCTCTCATTTGTAGAATGGGGAATAAACAATAGATTTTTGTCTATCTGATGGGGCTGTTGTGAAGACAGTGCTATGTAAACTTTAAAACCCTGTTGAAATGGAGAGAGTTAATTTCTAAAAAGCAAATTATTATAGATATTATAGACCCAGGAAGAGTTGGTTGGCATAACATTTTCCATTATTCAATTTGCATAAAACCTCTAATCTGGTCTCACTTTATGGAGTGGTTCACTGTCTAAACCAATCAATGAAGATCAATATAAAATAATTAATAAATAATAAATATAACCAAATCACTTGAAACTATTAGTTTAACATAGATTTAATTATATGTATATGCATACATTGTACGTATATGTATGTAAAGATATATACATATATAATAGATATGGAGAGAGAATGTGTGTTTAGTAACTATAAGTCATATAACAAAAAGTTTATACTCCACATGTGATTCATGAGTTAGTACTTACTTCCATTGGTTGAACTTGGAATAAAGATAGCTAAGTAATCTTGAATTTTAGAAATTCTCTGTAGCACTTTGAAAAAAAAAAGATGTAGACTTTTCAGTTTGCAATTTCAGTTTTCTTTTTTTTTTTTTTTTTTACCACTGAGATTATCTGCATGTCTTCAGTGTTTAAATAGATGGAGAAAATGAAGTTACAAGATAAAAAATTCTATAAACCAAAATATAGTCTCATTCTCATCTTGGCCTCACTAAAGTTATCACTTTCTTAAAGCCTGAACAATTTGATTAAATTTTTTACTTGACTCTGACATCCTTAGCACCTGAGGCTTGATATTGATTGTTCCTCTCCTGTGAAACTCTTCTCTCCCTAAGGTTATCAGTGACATTTTAACTTCTAAATCATATGAACTTTTTCTAAGCCCTTATCCTTTTCAGTTTTTTGACACTGTTGTTCATTCATCCTCCTTGATATTCTCTGATTTTCACAACACTTTCCTCTTTTGATTCTTCTCTTACCTCTCTAGATGTTTTTTTTTTTTGGTCTCCTTTGCTGGATCATTATTCATCTCTTGCCCCTTTAGGAAGAATGATTCCCATGGTTCTGACTTGTATTATCATTTTTCTTTTAATGGTCTTGTCCTTGGCAATCAAATCTGTTTCAGAAATTCAGCGATCATTTCCATGATTTCCTCTTTAGATTGCACTCTCAGACTTTTCCTATCATGCTATAGAAGCCTCTTCAACCAGGAACCTCACAGTATTTACCCCTGGACTTTACACATTGGAAATATGCTCTACCTTTATGGCCTGTCCTTCCATACACTCAGCCACTCAGAGATGTAAACTCAGAGTTAATCCTTACCTTGTCCTTATCTATCAACCAATCAGATTCTTATTCTTACCCATCCTGCCTCTGAAACATCTCTATCATTCATTCTTTTCTCTCTACTCACGAAAATGCTTAGATTAAGCCATCACCACCTTTCATTTTGACTTTGCTTATAGCTGTTTGAATTGTTCTCCTGTTTCTAATACGTCCCTCTCCCTGATTCAGCCTTCACACAATTGCCAAAATAGTATTCCTAGGGTATAGGTCTGACATGTTACTCCACCACTCAAAAACCTTGAGTGGAATCTCTGTTACCTTCAGGATAAAATACAAACTCCTTGACCTGGCATTTTAAGCTCTTCACATTCTGGCTTCAACTTAACTTTTCAGACTTATTTAATGTTATTCTCCCTCACAAACTCTACATTTCAGAAAAATTTGCCATGAGATAGAAAAAAAAAAGTTTTCCAAGTTAGTGAATCTTTAGGTGTCAGGGAATGTTGAGCGTCAGGTTTTGACCTTTCTGGGCATTTCGTCACCTTCCCCTTTCTTGTCTATCTCTTGGAGTCTGTTAACTAGAGATGGAATGGAAATGGAGATGATGGACAGGAACACAAATTGGATTCCACCTAGCCAAACTAGCCTACACAGCACTGAATGTGACTAAACAACGACGACAGGAATAGAGATAGCCTGTGCCTCTGGTATTTTTCATTTCAATTTTTTGCGCCTTCTTCCTGCCCCAACTTCATAAGGGAAGAGGGATTCATGAAGAAAAGAATTATAAATGCTGCCATTTAGCCAGCAGAGAGTGCTCCATACACACGCATAGACACTGATGGCTTTTCCATGCTGAGGGGAAGTTTAACGTTCAGATTCCAGAAGCTTGGCTGAGTATACTAGATGAATGTGGACACTGCCACCCACTCCTTATTCCCTGCTTCCTGTGCTCTGTGAGGCTATTCAGCTTCTGTGGGAATCCGAGGGCCTAGAGGCATTGTAGCGTAGTCGAAAGAAT
This sequence comes from Pseudocheirus occidentalis, assembly GCA_028646575.1. Lineage (NCBI taxonomy): Eukaryota > Metazoa > Chordata > Mammalia > Diprotodontia > Pseudocheiridae > Pseudocheirus > Pseudocheirus occidentalis. The sequence continues at coordinate 77,393,712 of CM053601.1, read as the reverse complement.
GTTAGATTTGGATGCCCAACCCTGGGGGCTTTGCTACTTACTACCTACCTATGTGACCTTGGGCAAATCACTGAAAACTTCCTGGGCATTGGTTACCTTATCTGTCAAGTAAGAAGACTGACTAGGTGACTCCTTCCAGCTCTAAATCTTGACTGTATCATAGATATAGCCACAGATAAATGATGTCCAGGGCAGCTAGGTGGCTCAGCGGAAAGAGCAATAAGTTTGTAATCAGGAAGACTCATCTTCCTGAGTTCAAATCTGGCCTCAGACACACTAGCTGTGTGACCCTGGGCAAGTCACTTAACCCTGCTTGCCTCAGTTTCCTCATCTGTAAAATAAGTTGGAGAAGGAAATGGCAAACCCCTCTACTATCTTTGCCAAGAAAATCCCAGATGGAGTCCTGATGGGTCAGACACCAACTGAAGTGACCGAACAACAACATTTAGGGCAGCTAGGTGGTGCAGTAGATAGAACACTGGGCTTGGAATCAGGGAGATCCATTTTTCTGAGTTAAAATCGGGACTCACTTACTAGCGGTGTGATCCTGGGCAAGTCACTTAATCCTGTTTACCTAAATTTCCTCATCTCTAAAATGAGCTGGAGAAGGAGATGGCAGACCACTCCAGTATCTTTGTCAAGAAAACCCCAAATGGGGTCAGAGAGAGTCAGACAGGACTGAAATTACTCAGCAACAGCAATAACAAAACGATGTCCCGGATGATAGACTGAGAGGTGCAAGAGGCCTTAGAGGTCCTATAATCTAGCATCCTCACTATAGAGTTAAAGAAACAGAGGCCCAGGGGATGTAAATTATTTCCCCAAGGACATGGATGCTATGAATGATATACATTGCATATGAATGTAGGTCCAGTATCCTTTCCACTCTGTAACACATATGGTTCTAGGAAAAAAAATGGTGAGATGGTGGATGAAGAGCAGGAAATGCTTTGGCTTGAAGCAGCTTTGGGGAGGATCAGTCTAGCTACCGGTCGCCATTCATAGTTTGAAGTAACCTAAGGAGAGCAAGGAATTCCAGGTCTGAACCAGAGTTTGCAGTCTCCTTTGGGTTCTAGGATCCCCTTATCCCCTTATCTCCTGGAGCTGACCTGTTTTTGTCTTCATAATTGCCTTTAGATTAAAAATTGGTCTAGAGCAGAAGTATTGCTGGAGCCAGCTCTAACTGGCTTAGGAGATTTTTTGTTGCATTTTCAATGTGAGCATTTACACATCAGAAATCAGCAATTGCTACATACAAATCAGGGCTTGATTTATTGTTTTGCTGATTGCCTAGACTTGAGAAAGTATTAATAATGCAGCTTAGACTTTTAAGTATGTGTGTCTCTTTCCCTTCATCCCCATCCCGTAGAAGGCCCAGCTGTTACACATTTACCAGCAATATCCTATTGTTGCTGTTTGGTTATGTTTGATTCTCCTGACCTCCATGGACCATAGTACTGTGCTGTCCATGGGGTTTTCTTGGCAAAGATACTTGAATACTTTGCCATTTCCTTTTCCCGTGGCTTAAGGCAAACAGAAATTAAGTGACTTGCCCAGGGTCACATAATTAGTAAGTGTCTGAGGTCAAGTTTGAACTCAGGTCTTCCGATTTCTACATCCAGCACTCTATCCACTGAACCACCTAGCTGCCTCCAAGGCAAACAGAGATTAAGTGATTTGCCCAGGTTTACACAGCTAGAAAGTATCTGAGGCTGGATTTGAAGTCAGGAAGATGAGTCTTCTTGACTCCGCGCCTAGTGTTTTATGCACTATGGTGCCACCTAGCTGCCGCTCCACACTTTTATAACTGCTTACACTCGGGGCGGCTAGGTGGCGCAGTGAATAGAGCACCGGCCCTGGAGTCAGGAGTACCTGAGTTCAAACCCAGCCTCAGACACTTAACATAAAAACCTAGCCGTGTGACTGTGGGCAAGTCACTTAACCCCAACTGCCCTCCAAAAAGCCAAAAAAAAAAAAATCAAGAATATAACTGCTTACACTCAGCAGGACTACAGTAGAAGGCTCAGGGAATGAAAGCACCAAACTGGAAATTTGGTAATTGGAGACTAATAATAATAAAAATAATTAAATAATAATTTATGAATAAATGATGAATAAAATTTATTTACATATAATTATAAATGAATAATAACTAAAGCAATGAAATAATAATGATTAAAAACAGCAACAACAACAGGAATAGTGACTGGCATTTATATAGTGCTTGAAGGTTGACAGAGTGCTTTACATCCATTGCCTCATCACTTGAACTCAATAAACACCCCTGATCTAGGGGTGAAATATGATCCAGGAGAGTCTTGTTCTGTGTGCATGTCAGGATGTGTTCTGGCCCACGTACCCACTGTTCCCTTTAGGCTAAGTAAGCATCTGGCCAAGAGTCACTCACCTCCCTGAATTTAATTCTGTCCTTAAATGCTGCTTGGCATAACATGGTGTTGAGACAGCAGGGCTCCTCAGCAGAAATGCTAATTGCTTTTTTGCTTATCCTGTTGACACTTCAGAGCTTAGAAAGTAGAAACATTGTGTCTATGTAGTCATGAGCTTTTCTGGCCTAAATTAGTAATGAGAGTCAAAAATGATAGGACCTTGAGGAAAGATTTACAGTTGCTTCAGTCAACTTCAACTATGAACCTTAGTTACTCTAGATTTACAATAATATTCATCATTGGAAGAAATGAAAAGTTGGAGGAGAATGCCCCTGTGAAAATAAGAAGATGCCCCCCCCCCCAAATGGTATTTGGGTGCCGTTTTACGAAAAAAAAATGTATGTGTACACATATAGATAAGTTGTTATTGTTGAGTTGCTTTAGTTGTGCCTGAGTCTTTGTGACCCCCCACTTGCGGTTTTCTTGGTGAAGATATTGGTGAGGTTTGTCATTTCCTTCTCTACCTCATTTTGCAGATGAAGAAACTGAGGCAGACAAAGTCACACAGTAAGTATCTGAGGCCAGATCTTAACTCAGGTCTTCCCAACACTTCATCCACCGTGCCACCTAACTGCCTGATAGATGCATATATAGCTCATATTTTTGTGTCCTTAGCCTTGTTTTTTCTTTCTTGTCTTTGATCTCTTAAAACATTCTGATAAACCCATGCCGTGTAAGCAGTAGCTGAAAACCAACTCACTCCCTTAGGAAATTCATTCACTCATATGGTTTTGATGTGGTTTGGGATGCTTTTGTCTGTAACTCCAATTTGTAAAAATCTCCCTTATGTTCAGGTACCTATGTACGTAACATCAGTTTGTAACAAGCCTGCGTAATTAAGTTGTAAAAATCACACTTTCCCTGCCATAAAGGCATAAACCCTGCTTCTCTTCTTCCCCTAGCCTGAAAGTCTTCCCTTAGTTAGAAAATCTGCCTAGAGAAAAGCACCTGAGAAAGTTTAAAAAGTTTCTATAAACAAACCCTTAGAGAAATGCATAACCCCTTTGTTCTAAGTGCCCAGCTGCACCCAAAAGCCTTGAGCAACATTACCAGGAGATAACTCCATCTTAATATGGTACCTTCTGAATCCCTAATCAGTCTAGTTCCCAGACTTGGCCTATCCTCCCAAGAGCCATAATTGCTATATGTCATTCATCCTTGACATTAGTGACCTAAGTGACGTGTCAAGCTCAAAACCACACCTCCCTCTAGCCCAACCCTCAGGAATTTACCAGTGAATCATGTGCAGTTGATAAAAAAAAAGTGCATGTCCCTTTAAGCACTGACCATTCCTAAACTACTCCCCAACTCCTCCCTAACTCCACCTTTGCCCACCTAGTTAGCATAATTATAGCCTTTGACTGACAGTTTTAGGGTTATAAATCCTGTCCCTCAAGCCCAAACTCTTTTCAGGTCTCTTAATCTCTTCCTGCCCACTGCAGAACATAAAACTTTATAACTTTACCTTATGTCCCTGCACTTTGCAGATCCCCCCTATTTCTCCTGTCTGCTACTAAGCCAGCCTTTCAATAAACTTTATAACTTTGCCAAAAGACAGCTTGAGTCTTATTGAAATTCTTTTCCAGACAAAGAACCCACTGAGGGATATATGCAATCCCTCAGACACCCACACTCCCCACACCTCTGCAGTTTCAACTACAATGTATTGCTTCTCTGTGGAGAACTCTGAGTTCAACTCACTCTCTAGACTACTCTACTTCCCTATCAGATGCCTTGTACTCATCCAGGTGCCCTCCCCCCCATCTTTTGTCTTCCCCTGTTAGAATGTAAGCTCCTGGAGAGGAGGGATTGCATTGATTTCTTGTGTTGTATCTTTAACATCAAGCACAGTGCCTTGTACATGGTGAGTGCTTAAAAATGCTCACTCCTTTCCCCTTCCCTCCTGATTGAGGTTTCTTTCCAACCTGCTTGAAGGTTTGCAAAGTTCTCTCTCTCTCTCTCTCTCTCTCTCTCTCTCTCTCTCTCTCTCTCTCTGTTTCTCTGTCTCTCTCCCTCTCTGTCTCTGTCTCCCTCTCTCTTTCTCTTTCTGTCTGTCTCTGTCTGTCTCTCTTGTTTCTCTCTCTCTGTCTCTCTCTCTGTCTCTCTCCCCCTCCCTCCCTCCCTCTCTCTCCACATACACACATATATATGTATGTGTGCATATATAGACACACATATATATACACACACATAAAATATATTTGTACATCCATTCATCCACACACATATACGTACGTGTATATATAAATAAATGATACATTTATTATATTTCCAGCCCCAGTATCATCAACAGAATGGTCACTGTCCAAATTTCCTATTTATTTAGTTCAGTTCAACTCAATAGTATTTATCAAGTGAGGGCTATGTTTTCAGGCACCGTGTTAAACAGTGAGGACACAAAGATGTAAGATGACATAGACCCTGGTCTCTAGGAACTGACAATCTAATGGGTTGGGAATGTGCTGTAATTGTGCATATGTGTATACGTACGTGCACACATATACATGCATACATGTATAAACACACAATATATACACACATACACACATGCATATTTATATGTATGTCACATATGGTTGTTGTCTAAATATAAAGACAACTTAATTTATGTGGGTCGTAGATACAGATGTCCAACCTGATATCTTGTCTATCTTTCTCCAAGGAAAAGAGTGATTTCTGCCTTTGTGAGAAGCAAGAGCAGGGTCATAGCTACGCACCCACTCCTTTTTACATCTGTCTCTAAGAAGAATATTGGACTAGATATGTATCTACCATATCTCAAATAGTGGTTGGCTAAAGGTATAATTATACTGAGAGGTCCTGGATAAATGCCACGTCCCCTTCTCAATCTAAAGGGGAACGTAATATTTAGCTTATTGTGTGAACAGCCCAGTTCTCTTCACCCAAATGCTTGCCATACAAAAGATAACCAGGAATAAATAGCTAGTACACCTTTTTATCAAAGTAAGCAGTAAATAGAAATCAGGGCAGTTAAACAGATTAGACTAGATCAGAGAACACGCAAGAGTAAAGGTGCTTTTTGTGGGCAGCTGGGTGACTCACGGCATAGGATAGAGTGCTGGGCCTGGAGGCAGGAAGGCTCATCTTCCTGAGTTCCAGTCACACCCCAGATGCTTACTAGCTATGTGATCCTGGGCAAATCATTTAACCCTGTTTGCCTCAGTTTCCTCATCTGCAAAATGAGTTGCAGAAGGAAGTAGAAAAATCACTCCTGTATTTCTGCCAAGGAGACCCCAAATGGAGTCATGAAGAGTTAGCCATGACTGAAAAACAACAAAGGGATTCTTTATTTGGAAGAAAGATTAAATTTGGTTTCCAAAAGAGAGAATGATCTTAGAAAGGGGAGTCCTCTCAGAAATTTCTAGGGTTGCAAGAGCTAGAATTTGTATCTCTGACCGCTTCCAGTAGCCATTTAAAACTTTGTGTTCGTCTCTCAGCTACCGTTTCCAGTCAATCCCTTCTCCCTCATGAGGGTATGCGATGTGGTCAGCATTCAATGTGCTCAGCCAATGAAGCAATCATAGGTCCTCACACATTGCCCATTGAAAGGATGGAGTTTTTACAGATTAAAATAAGGATTATACAAAGTAAAATGTGACAGGGCAAAGTTAGGCAAAATATGACGAGAAATTTGAGGAAGGAGAGATGAATTTCACTACCACCTTAAAACCGTTTTGGGCATGTTTACTTTACTTGTCCAAGTCCTACTTATTCTATTTTTGTTGTGTGTCTTGGATTTACCCTTCATTTTCTATCCCTATAACCCAGCCCAGGTTTCCATTACCCATCTTGCTGCCATCTCCTCCTTCCCCTAATAAAACATCCTACACATCTTCCTACCATGTCATTTTGGTCATGCCAGATGCTGCATTCTTAGAAATTGATAATAACTCCCTGCTGACTCAAGTAAAATTCAAATGTCTACTCTGTCAGATCTAGAACTTAGCACAGTTCAAGTAGACAGTCACATGCACAAGGCACACACAGTAGAATACAAGAAGGGACAATTTTTAATGTTTTTGCAAGTATCTTAAGGACAAAAAGTTCCATGTTTATTTTGGGGTAAGTCAAACTATATGTGTTATGGTAAAATTTCATAGATTTTGATGTACACTGGTGCCCACAGGATATAATTAAGAGGGGGATGATATACAATTTTCATATAAGGCCTAGAGTGTACAAATGTCTTATCCTGACTAGATTCTTCATTAATACCTTAACCTCCACCACTACAGTTTCATTTGATGCACTACTTACCTTCTATCACAACTTAGTCTATTCATTTTGCACATATAAATACAAGTCTCAAACATCCCCTAGACAAGAAGGCAAGTAATTTTGACCTTTTGTTTTCCACTAAAGTGTTCCTTCAAAGCTCACCGTGTTATGGAAGTGTCTAGATTTTCAAAAGTTATGCCAATAAAGCATACACTCTGATAGAACTTAGCAAATTACAGACTTGGAGTATGTATACATCACTGGACTATATGTTTGTCATATGAGGATCAGTTTAACTCTTAAGAAACCTGTCACCAGAGTGTCTGTAGGATAATGAAGCTTTGGGCTGTAGCAACTCTTTAAAAAAAATTACTTTCAGTTCCAAATTCTTTCTCTCCCTCTACCCCTCCCCCACACATTGAGAAAGCAAGAAATATGATACCCAGCATACCTATGAAGTCATGTAAAACATTTTCACATTAGCCATGTTGTGAAAAAAAATTTAAAGAGAGAAAATATACTTCAATCTGCATTTAGAATCCATTTCTTCTCTATTAGAAAGTGGATAGCATTTTACATCAAAAGTCCTTTGGAATTATTGTGGATCATTGCATTGATCAGAGTTGCTAAGTCTGCTAAATTATATTATTATTATTATTGTTATAGTTGATTATTGTTATAATATTGCTGCTACTGCATACAGTGTTCTGGTTCTGCTCATTTTTGAATCAGTTCATATAAACCTTCCCAAATTTTTCTGAAACCATCCCTTTTGTTATTTCTTGCAGCATAATAGTATTTCATCACAATCACATACCACAACTTGTTCAACCACTTTCCAAATGATGGGTTTCCCCTTATCTCCAATTCTCTGCTATCATCAAAAGAGCTGCCATAAATATTTTCATATACAGTCGTTCTTTTCATTTTTCTTTGATCTCTTTGGGGGTACAGACCTAGAAGCAATATTGCTGGAGCATTGTTTCAAATTGTTTTCTGGAATGGCTGGACCAGTTCACAGCTCTACCAACAGCACATTCATGTACTTATTTTTTCCATTTTTCTTTTTCTGTCATAGCCCATCCTCTGGGTGTGAGGTGGTACCTCAGAGTTGTTTTGATTTACATTCTCTATTAGTGACTTAGAGCATTCCCTCATGAGTATTAATAGTTTTGATTCCTTCTTCTGAAAACTGTTATTCATATTTGGTGGCCATTTATCAATCGGGTAGTGGCTCTTATTTTTATAAATTTGACTCAGTTCCCTATATACTTGAGAAATAAAACCTTCATAAAAGAGAGTTGCTGTAAAAATCTCTCCCACTTTTTTCTTTCTAACTTTGTCTGCTTTGGTTTTGTTTTGTGCAAAACCTTTTTAATTTCATGTAATCAAAATTATTCACTTTACTCCCTATTATCTTTTCTATCCCTTGGTTAGTCATGATCTTTTCTCCTATCCATAGGTCTGACAGGTGGTTTTTCCTGTGCTCTAATTTGTTTATGATATCAACCTTTATGTTGAAATAATGTACTTATTTTGAGTTCATTTTGATATATAGTGTGAGATATTGATCTGTTCTTAGTCTCTGCCACATTGCTTTCCAGTTTTCCAGGAAGTTTTTGTTAAATAGTGAGTTTTTGCCCCAACAGCTGATAGCTCAGGGTTTATCAAATACTAGATTACTATGCTCATTTACTTCTGTATATTGTATACCTAATTTATTCCGTAGCAACTCTTAAGGACCACCTTACCAAGTCAGAGAAGAATTGCGAGCTTTACCAGAGGAGGAAATACCTATTCTGTCACAGGGTTGGGTTCTTGAATTATTGAAGTGAATTTAAATGACTGAAGTAAGTTTGTGTTATCATATCATATTAAGAAGCAGTAGGATCTTGTTCTTACAGTCTCCCTCTGGCTGCTTTGTAGTGTTTTACTAGCCATGTTTTCAATTTGGCACCAGCAGAAACCCACACCATTATTTTAAATTTTGATTTCTTTTCCTTATGGTAGCTTATACAGTCATAGCATAGTGGGTCTAATATTTGCATCTTGGTGTGGTCTATGGTATAACAAACCATCCTTCCAGATAGGTTTTCTTCCTTCCCACCCCCTCTGGCAGTTCATGTACATCTAATTTCCTTTGATCTGTTATCAAGGCATTCCAGATGGACAGCTAACTGTTTATTTGCTTTTTTCACTGCCCATTTCATTAGGGTTCAGCATTCTCCATTGGTGTCTTTTCTTTTAAATGGAAATTGACTACAGTCTCAAACTGTTTTTTGGACCCACAAATTGGCCCCCCCAAAGGATTCATCCTAGTTCCAACTGACTGATTCATTACTAGAACATTTGGGACTGACTGATGCTTATATTATATCCCTTTCCATACAAAGGATCCTGAAGAGTTTTACCCTATTTTCAGTGTGTATAGTTGGTCTATTCAAATGTTGAGGGGATTGGATTGGATGACCTCAAAAGATCTTTCCAAGCCTGAATTTTTATTAATCAATATTTATAGTGAACATTGAATGCTTTTTTGGGACTGTTGATTGTTGACAAGGTGTTCATCATTAGAACCACTGGTTGGTCCATCAGTGATAGATTTTTTTCAAATGCAACCACCCATGAAGAAAATCTATTAAGGTAGAGAGGAGTTTGAGCCACATTGTCACCAGAAGCACTCACATCAATGAAATCATAGCTTTCTTTAAAATTTCTGTAACAGAAGACATTTGTGTAGGACTCTAAGGTTTGCAAAGTGTCTCACATATGTAACATTTAGGAACCAGTTCTGAGTCCAAGGGCATATGACCCTGCTCTCTCTTGCTCTCTCTCTTTTTTTTTTTTTTTTTGCAAACAGCCCAGACTGAGTTCAGTCCTGGCCTCTAATAAGAAGGCTAATCTCTCTCTCTCTCTCATTCTCTCTCTCTCTCTCTCTCTCTCTCTCTCTCTCTCTCTCTCTCTCTCTCTCTCTTTCTGTTTTTTCTTCCTTCCTTCTTCACACTTCTCCCAATCTTTGCTTCATTAAATCTCCACCCCAGTACCTGGGAGACAAATTATTTAAAGTTTAGGTTTGGGCCCATATTTAAGGCCTACTCAAAAGGGGAGAAAAGACAGATTTCCTTTAGCAGTGTTAATCAGGGAAGGCTTGCTGGAAGAAGTTGGATTTGACCTCAAAACTGAAGAATAGTTAGAATGCTAATAGGTAGAAAGATGAGACTATCTTAATTAGGGGTTGGTATGAAGAGACATGGAGTCAGGAAAGTACCAAGCCAGCCCAGTCTATAATTGGCAGACTCGTTCTATGATTGGAAGATTAAAGTGGGGGGGGTTAGTAGAATATAAGACTGGAAAGATAAGTTGAGATAGATGATAATGATATTATTATTATTATTCTCAAGTAATATTCAAAGAAGCTATATAAAAATGGTCCTAGGACAAGTCATTATGCTACTATGGTCCCATTGTGTTTCTTATTTTTGGGATTATTATATAAGTGAATAAAGTGATTTTTTTATATTTGAGGACTAGTATTTTAGCTGAGTTCATCATGTTTAGAGTAACTGAGAGAATCTTTGGGACATTTCCAGTAGCAGACCAGATAATAGGGGTGATATGTAATTTATCATGTTTCAAAGACTTTTTTCCTGCCAAGTCTTTATATTTTGAGAACTTTTTATTCCATATCATTTGGAGCTTATGAGTAGTTGGTATGATTATAACCATTAAAAACATTGTTCTTAGATTTTTATGACTCAGTCTTATGTCTGGATGATTGTAGGCAACAGTTTTATTTGGTGACAATATTTAAGTTCCAGTTTGGTTTATTTGTCAAATTTGTAAGGATTTTTAAGGTCTGTATTTCTAGTAGAGATTTGTAATCTATTAGTTTATTTAATGAAGGACCAAAAGCTTTTGGTAATTCTGGCTACTTGTTTACATCTTTTGATTATCTGTTAGATGCTAAATTTTGTCTCTGGGTTCTGATATTTCTGACAACTGCTACTATTTCCTTCTGAAATCTGCACCGATCAATAAATTTAGGATCTTTAAGGATGCTCTTTCTGTAATTTCTGTTGGTAATGCCCTGCTCTTGCATTGTTCTCATTAAAACTTTGTTTCTGTAAACACAGTCATGTTATTATTAATAAGGGCCTTATATACCAAGATAAGGAGCTTGGATTTAATTTGTAGGAAATGGGGAGCTATTAAATGTTTTTGAGTAAAAACATGGCATTTTTTTTGGCATGTTGAAAGCAATCATTTAATGTGATTTGTCAGGCAACCTCAGAACATAGGCTAGATTGATGTGGGCAAAGACGGGAGTCAGGGAGATCAGCTAGGGGGCTATTGTAATAGGATTTCAAATCCCAAATTTCTTTTTGGTAACTGTGAAGAAAATGAACCTACAGAATACACATATTAGTTGAAGCTAACAAGGCAAACATTTCCACATGCTAGTGTAATATTTGTCCCAATAGCCCTTTTCTTCTACTCTTTCGCTCTTTTATACTTAGAATTATTGTCTGAGTGTGGCTTGTTGACATTCATTCAGAAGGCTTTTGTCGGTGACATCCACCCTTAGTACTGCAAAAATGAGTGTCTTTAAATGAGAATTGGATGAAACAATCCTTAGGGCAGAAACATTAAAAAAGAATGCCTTTCTGCTGTTGGATATTGGGCCTGTGCTTTGTTGTATTTAACTATTTTTCCTTCTTAGAAGATAATGTTCTATGGGAAGGAGGGCTATAAAAACCAAAAAAAAGTCAATAGAACTTTTTAAAAAGAAGAAATAATACCTTTTCTGGTAGATAGTTTCAGTTATTGTGGAAAAAGTGGCTTGGAATCTTTTGTGTGTATGTGATTGTTGCTTAATATTTCATGTATAACTCCAACTTTCTGCCCTGAAGACCTCTCAATTTTATTAGTTTACTTCTTATTCTTGCAATCAATGTAATAAGTAAAAACCTTAGTGATAAGAATCTCTGGGGAATGAGTCTTCTCCTGAGAGTTTTCTGGCTAACTCAGTTTTCACTCAATCACCAAAGTTCATCTTTTGTTTTAATCATTTTGTACGGAAGACACTTCATTGTCTTCTTTAACACTGTATGTACTCAAATACAAAAAAGATCTGTGATTTTCCACAGAATGAAGAGCTCCTGATGTGGGAACTCCTATCAACACAGATTGGGATCTATTTAAGACCTAGTCGGTAAGTTCCAGGGTACTGTCTGGTCTCAGAGTGGTGAAAAGACTTCTCCAGGGTCACCCCATTACTAAGTTTCAGGGGGCATTGAACTTTGGTCTTCCTGACACTAAGCCTAGCACCCTATCCACCACGCTACACTGCTTTTTAAACAGACTATACCAAACATAATTGAACCTTTCCTTGATAACTTAGGGCCATAATACATGTTTGTTGAGTGGCATTGAATTGTGACAAACTTCATTTATTAGTTTGCATTGTAATACAGTGCTGCCCTGGGTGACTACCGAAATGTGTAATATTCTTTCTCTCTATGCTAAATGGTTTCAGGCTGTTGTGCTTTTTAGGTTTTTGTGGTTTTATGCATGGGTTTAAATTTTTTTAAACCATTTTCCTGCTTTTTATCTTGCTGTCAGATATTATTTCTTACTTTGGTTAGTATACTGTCTGCTAGTGGCCCCTCCTCATTCTAATAAAAATCAGATGACCAAGTTCATTCCAATTTTATGTAAAAAGAGAATGAAATAAGTTATGGACGAGGAACTGAAGGTTTCTTCTATAAGCAGAATTAGAAATAGTAATATTTTTCCATGGGCAAGGAGTCACAAGTATGTGTGTGCATGTGTGTGCGTGTGTGTGTGTGTGTGCATGCATGCATGCGTGTGCATGCTTGCATGCGGATAGATGGTCCCTGCTCACCTAGGGTATAACTTGGTATGTGGGAGAGGATGTAATTCGAAAATCTGGTCATTAAAGGTAGAATGGGCTACTAGCAGAGGTGGAGCCTAGCAGGAGAGGACTAGTAAATGAAACACATGGTGGCTGCCACTAGTGTAGCTCCCATGAGGGTGCAGTTGGCACCCTCTAAATTTCCCATCCTGGCTCAAAGTTTTAGATGCCCACCTTAGTTACAATTCTGTTTTGTGTGTATGGACTTTATGTGGACTTTGTGTAAAAACTTCATGACTGGCTGCTCAGAATGGTGCAGGGTGCTGGCTGCTTCTTATGTCTTGACTATGTGTGGGATAGAAGATTATCAGATGGAAGAGCTGTGGAGAGTTGAGGTACTAGTTGTTTTTTTCATTACGCTAAAGGAAAAGAAGAGGAATAATTACAATAAGGCAAAGCAGATCAGTTTCAAAGAAAGAAACCAGAGCTAAAGTGGACTAGATTTTCTCTTCTTCCTATGATTGACCCTATTGTTCATAGAAGCTGGTTTTGCTTTCTTTGAAATGACAAGAGAGTGACACCCACAGCCATCCTATCCTAGTTCTTCTGTTGAAGAGTTCTGTTTGCTCCAGTGACTCTCACTAAAGTAAGGTGTTATCCAGTTGTTTGGTAGGGCTTACCCACCTGGTAGACTAAGAGTTTGGAAGGAAGAAAAAAGGGAAAGATTATGCAAAATCAAAAGTTGGTTTTTCTTTTTAATTGTAAACTGTTTAAGTGTGTAACTTTGTCTTGAAGACATGAAGGGATTTGTCTGGAACAATTGATTGTTGTTCAAATCCCTTTCTGACCTCCCTCCCTCCTACCTTTTCAGTTTCTGTATTTCCTACATCTTACTCCCTACCCCACCTTGTCACTCACTCTGGATCCAGTGACTCTGGACTCTTGGTCATTTCATTCCATGATTTACAGCATTTTTGCTGGTTGTCTCCCATGCCTGGACCTTTCTCCTTCTCCATATATATATATATGGCTCCTGCCTACCCTGGTTCTCTTCAAGTCCCAGCGAAAGTCCAATCTTCTACAAGAAGCTGCATCCTCTCCTCAATCTGGGTGCCTTTCTTCTTTGATTATCTCCAGTTTATTGCATAGATATCTTGTTTGTACTGTATTTATTTGCTTGTTTTCTCCCTCATTAGACCTTGAACTCCTTCAGAGCAGGAAATTTTTTTTTTTGGTCTTTCTTTGTATCCTTAATGCTTCATGCTATTAACAAATACTTGTTGACCGACTAATTGACTGCTGGTCAGCAAAAGAGGTTCACATTATGTCGGAAGAAAGTGCTTTAGATTAGTTTATGTGCATTTGAAAAATGCATAGTACAAAATATTTGAATTAGGTTAAACATTGACTTTGAATTTAAGATAAGAACGTAGTACAGATCTGCTCCAAAATATGGCAAGAAGTTACTAGCTGGGAATAAAGTCCAAAACAGAGAAAGTTGGTGACACGTGTAAATACTGAGTTACCTACAGGGTGCAGTGATGGCTTTGGAGCTTTTTAAAAAATACCTTCCCAGGACTTATTTTTTAGAGGGACTCTCTAAAGGGCTTTGTGGGGTTGTTTCGAAGCAGGTTCCACACTCTTGATTTTGAATATTCATGGTGATTCTCAGGTTCTTTCCTGATTCAAAATAATTGAGGATATAGATTAGCTCCCAGAGGGGACTATGGTAGAACAAGTTGCTGCTGGGCTGCTATTTTGGTTGGTCACAGAGGGCAGAAACAGGAACAATGAATACAAGATGCAAAGAGGAAAAATTCAGGCTGAATGTGAAGGAAAAAAAAGCTTCCTAGTAATTAGAGCTAGTGGGAAAGTAGGATGGACTGCCTCAAGGCACCTTCCCCTTTCACTGGCACCTTCAGGCGGAGGCTAGAAGACCCCTTGTCAGAGATGTTTTTTAGAAAAATTTGTTCTTGTCATAGATGGCCACTGAAGTCCCTCTTAACTCTGAGAGTCTGTGATCTCTGGGAATGGTTGTACACTAAAAGAATGAACTGCAAATGGTGGCCCAGGGGTTGGTTTGTTACGAACCTCCGTTGGCAATCCCACATCTCATTAGCCTGTCCAGAGGATGAGTCGCTCGCGTTTTTTGACATAACAATACATATAATTACAAGTTATAAAACTCAGACTAAAGGCATCCAAAGAAAACAAACCAGCATAAAACGAGTCAGGAGGGCGTAATGTCCTGGCAGGAAGAATCTTTGCCCTTCTAGAGTCTGATATCGGTGGGCTGAAATGGCTCCTACTTCCAATCATCCATCATCAATCATTCCTGCCTCCTTCTGCCCTCTCTTCATCTCACTTGCTGAGGAGAATACTATTGTCTGCTTGCAGAAAACAGATCCCCAAACACACAGGTACTCCAGAAAATTGAAGAGAAAAGTAATTAAAATATGAGGAAGAGGCAGGAATTGGGAGATCTATTTTACTTCTACAGCCTGATTTTTATTAGGTTCTCTGACCGTGTTCTTTAGGTCAGTTTAGATGCCTTTTAGTATCAAGTGCTTAATTCTCACCTCTATTATTTTCGTGGTTTTTAAAGAACTTTAGAGGTTTTATCTTTAAGAGTAGAGAAAGAAATTGTTATAAATAAAAACAATACTTTGAAAAATCTTAATTCAAATGAAATGCCATGACCAAGCTTGAAGAGTCCAGAAAACTGTTGATAAAACACATTTTCCTCCCTTCAGCAGAGAGGTGGTGTACTACAGGTACAGAATGTTGCATGTGTTGTCAAATATTATCACTGTGTTGGTTTGGGATTTTCTTTATTATAAGGGGATGGGAATTATTTTTTATCTTTGTATTCCCAGGGCTTATCACAGTATCTGTACTCTTTTCTTTTTGGTGAGAGTGGAGTGGAGTGGGGTGAATCTGGGTTGAGTGACTTGCCCAGAGTCACATAATTGGTAACTGGATTTGAACCCAAGGCTGGGTTCAAACTCTATCCACTGCCCCATCTAGCTGCCTCATACATTGTAATGTTTGGGATGAACTCATAATGTCATTGAGAATTTGACACATTCTCACAGCTCTCAGGACTTAACAGTTAAAGTTCATTCTCTTTTCTCCTCTCTCCAGGGAAGATAAAAAGTGACCTCATTTCCATCTTTTTTACCTGGCCAGTATCAGAATTCTTTTCAGGTCTCTTCATAGGCTCCATTTTCCTATCTAATTACCTTGTGATCTCCCCCAGGAAACTCTTCAAGTTCTTCATCAAGAGAACTGGTGATGACTGTGATGAACTATTGCTGTATGTTGTATAGTGAACTGTTGTATATTCACAAACTGCTCTCTATACACAGTCACATATATCAGTAAGGTCCTGAAAAATTCTAAGCAATAGATTTCATGGCTCCTACATCCCATGATCCTATGTCTGCACATCCCTGTAGACTTTGCATTTTTAGAACAATGCTGCATTACTTGTGGGACACTGTGACCCCCAGATTCTTTTTGGCCACATTTACACTTAGCTTTGTTACCTGTAGACTAGAGAGCACCATAATAGCCATCAAGTTCCAAATTATAAGGCTAAGTGAAAGTTTTCCCTACCTCCTGCACATATGCAAAGGACATATGCAAAATATCCTTTCATAAGAATTATTTTTTAAAAGTTCATGTGGTTATGAGGATTTGCCAATTACTTTACCTCTAATCGTGAAGAGGGTTGTTAGCATGGCCAGTGATGAGTAAAGTATTTTGAAATTAAAAACAATAAAACCTATTCCCATTCCTCCATGGGTCACATGAAATTGAACAGATTAGATGCTTAAACACAGTAGGAAGTTGTCTTTTCTAAAGTGATAAATTTCTTTGCATCAGACATCTCACAGAAAGTGATTTTATACTACAATTTTCTATAAAATATGTGATTGATTTTATGATCATTTTACTTTATTTTATGATTTTCACAACTATCCTTGCAATAAATTTCAGTATGATTTTTACAAATAGGACAAAAAGATAAAATTGTAAGGTTGCCCAAATAATTCATAGAATAATATCTAAACAGTAAATGTGGGTGAGTTTACCCTTGAGTTTGTAAGCATAAGACAAGTTTCATAGAACACTGTGGGTGGATGGGGGTGGAGAATGGCTCTTCCCCAAGAAGTCTGCTTGTCCTCCTTCATTATCCCTGCACTTCCTAGCTTACTCCCTTGCCACATGGTTCCTCTGTTGTCTTGGGCCTGCCTTCCTCCCCCTCCCCACCCCAGATTGTCCCCAACCCTCCACCTCCTCCCACTAATTTTCCCATGCAACTGCACCCATGGGAGTGGGCTGTCCTCTGTATCACCTTTCCCCTCAATAAATTTGACCCAGATGCTGGAATTCTCGGCTATGGCTCCAGGTCGGGTACTCTGTGATCCTGTCTAATTTTCAGAGAATCACTGTGATGTGTGCTTCCTCCTACTAATGTTCATCTCCAGACTCCGAGTCCCCAGAGGATTCCTTGAGAGGTCTCTTCCCCCATGCAGAGACTGCTGGGGCTCAGACCTGCGCCATTCAGGTTTATAGAATACAGAGACGAAATACAAAAAACACAAAAGTATTTCCCATGTTCGCCAAGATGATGATAGCCTTTCCTGGGAGGCTCGGGTTTCTCTGGACTGGTCTGGACCATCCAGCCTTGGCGTGCGCTGCTCCCTCGCCCAGCATGGAGCTGCCTTCTCTCCCTCACACTCATTCCCCAGCACTCATCATCAATGGCCCTCCTCTCTGCTTCTTTCTTGTCTCTCTTCCTTCTTCTTGCATCTAGCCAGACTGGTTTTCTCTCTGTTCCTCACTTTCAGCACCATCCTTACATCTAGCTAGAGCCAGCACTTAGATGGTGCTTTAAACCTTGCAAAACACTTTTCAGATACGATCTCACTTGATCTTAATAACAACTCTAGGAGGAAAGTGCTATTATTATTATCATTTTATAGATAAGGCAACTAAGGCAGAGGTTAAGAGACTTGACCAAGGTCACGCAGCTAGAAAATGGGAACTCAAGCCTTCATGACTCCAACTCCAGCGCTCTAACCACTGAGCAACCTTGCTGCTCTACCACTGATCTCTGTACCTTTGCATTGGCCTTTGCCCGTGCCTGGAATGGATTCTCCCCTTGTTTTCACTTCATAGATTCCGCCTTCTCCTTTAACATGTTGCTCAGACACTATCTTCTGTACAAAGTCTCCTGATCTTCCAAATTTCTAATACCCTCCCTCTCCTAGGACCTTACCATTTACTGCTGTGTGTGTGTGTGCAGATACACACAAAGTTATATCATTCATATTTATGCTGTACATGTTTTTTGACATAATTGATGTCTCCCCTAAGTTCATTGCAAGTAGGCATTGTTTCATTCTTTGTACTTGTATCTCCAGCACCTAAAACGATGCTTGGCACAAAGTAGGTGGTGTTGATTGATTGATTGATTGGTTATTTATTTATTCATCCCCTCAATAATTGCTCGGTGTTCCTTCTCTAAAACAACCAGGAGTAGCTTCTCGCCATAACCAAAGCATCATCAGGACAACATCATACATCCTGACGACCTCTTCTAATTAATGATGCTAAGACAAATAAGGAGGGGATAATGAAGAACTGTGGACAGCTGGGTCTCACCCATCCAACTGTCTGCCTTCTGGATTTCTCAAATGTAATAAACAGCAGTAATAAGAATATGGCTTAAGGTCTGGCTTGAAATCCCTGGGATCATTGGAATCCCCTGAGGTCTTCCTCATCTACTAGAAATGATTACTTTTGTCAGAGCAAAATGACAAGGAGCTTACTTGATCAGGGAGCAGTGGAAAAAATTTTTAAAATAATTTTTTAAGAACTAAAAAAATAGTTAGAAACAAACCCCCAAACTTGATTAGTCAAGGTAATGGTAAACAGAAAAACCTGATCTACTTTAACTTAAATCAGCAAAAGTCCTTTTGAGATAGTCAGTGGCCCAGTGAATAGAGATCTGGGTTCAGAATCAGAAGGACCTGAGTTGAAATCCCACCTTATAAGCTTACTAGCTATGTGACCCTGGGCAAGTCACAATGTCTCTGAGGTTCTTCTTCTATAAAATGGTGTGTGTGTGTGTGTGTGTGTGTGTGTGTGTGTAGTGGAGTAGAATGGAGTTGGACTCAGTGGTTTCTAATCACCCTATGATTTTCCTGTCCTGGACGATAGTTTCTTGGATCCTGTAGGGTACAGAGAGTTTTTCTGTGTGAATTCTTTGGCTCCTATCCCTGGCAATACACTGGAGACATCTGGGCTGCTATCTTGGATGAAGTATTGTGCCTCTTTGCTCTTGTCCTACTTCATGGGGAATGACCCAGCACTGGATGGAAGGCTGGACCCAGTATGAGAAAGACTAAAATACAAATTAGGCCTCAGGTAGCTATTAGCTGTCTGACCCTGGGCAAGTCACTTGATTTCTGCCTGGCTCAGTTTCCTTATCTGTAAAATGAGAATAAGAGGAATCTCCTACCACCCAGGGTTGTTGTCAGGACAAAATGAGATAATATTTGTAAAGTGCTTTGTAAACCTTAGAGTGCTATATAAAAGTTATCATCGTCATCATTACCACCATCACCATCACTACTACCATCATTGTCATCAAGACTGGTGACCTTGAGACCCTAAGCCTTCACTAACACTCCTGGCTTCTGGACCAGTTGCATTTGTCACTCACCCTGAAGGTCTTTCAGAGATCAAGCAGCGATGCATTGTTCTGGGGAGGTGGGTTAGGAAGGTGGGGAAGGGGAAAGAGGGCTGCCACTGGGGGAGTGTTTAGCATGGCAGGGGTAGGTCTCCTAGCCAGGGAAGCAAGCCAATGTTCTTCCTTGTCTTTGCATCTTTTCTTCATTATCTGGAGATGGGGAAATGGGAATCGGAGGGGAGGAGGGAGACTCATCGGGATAGCTTGATGAAATTAGAGCCAAGAGAGACCCACGTGTGAATCCCACCTGTCATGCTTACTGGCTGTATGACCAAGGACAAACCTTAATCTTTCTGAGCTTTAGTTTTCCTCTCTGTAAAATGGGAATTAAAACAAACAAACAAACATACAAGCCCAAACCCTGTAGTTTCTATTTTCACTGGTAGTGGCTCAAACTAGGAAATCCATGTAAAGCATTTTGAACTTTGCAGTGCTATTTACTGTCATTTATTATTATGACTATTGTCTTTTAAGGCATGAGAGATTCTCTTCTCCACCTTTGTAAGGAATTCACCTGTGAAGTCACATGTCTTTTGACATCTTTGAATTAAGATGATAAATATGTCTTGTTTTGTTTTTTGCTTTTTGGAGGGGGGAAGGTGGGGCAATTAGGGTTAAGTGACTTGCCCAAGGTCACATGGCTAGTTTTTGTGTTAAGTGTCTGAGGCCAGACTTGAACTCAGGTCCTCCTGACTCCAGGGCCGGTGTGCTATTCACTGCTCCACCTAGCTGCCCCTAAATATGCTGTTAAAACAATCCATACAGATGATACGTGGAATTGAGGGACTAAGAGTGAAGCATGATGGGAATATTTAACTTCAGGAGCATTTATTAAGGCCCTACTATGTGCAAGGTCCCAGGGACACAAAGCCAAGAAAGTAGAGTCTCTGCTTTCAGGGGCCTGAAACTATTTTGGGGAAACAGTGAGTACATAAGCAAACACAAATCCTGTTTTTGTTGAAGCAGAAGCATTAGCAGCTAGGGTTTCAGGAACGGTCTCTTGTAGGAAGTGGTATTTAAGATGATTCTTGAAGAGAGCCAAGGATTCAAAAGGCAGAAATAAAGAGGGAAGAGCATTTAACATCAGGGACAACCTCTGCGAGGTGCTGAGCTAGAAAATGAAAGGTCATATATGGGAAGGGGCAAGTAGTCCTAGAATATTCAGTGTGCAAGATGGAGTAATATGAAATCAATCTAGAAAGATAGGTTAGAGCAAGAACAAATTCCTCAGAGTTTATGTGGAGATTATGGATGAGGAAACAGTCAGTCCACAAACATGCATTAAGTACTTACCATATGCCAGGCCAGGTGGCGCAGTGGATAGAGAAATGGGCCTGGAGTCAGGAAGACCTGAGTTCAAATCCAGCCTCAGACCCTTATTAGCTGTGTCACCCTGGGTAAGTCACTTAACTCTGTCTCAGTTTCTTCATCTGTCAAATGAACTGGAGAAGGAAATGGCAAACTATTCCAGTATCTATGCTAAGAAAACCCCAAATGGGGCCACAAAGAGCTGGACATGACTTCAGAACAACTGAACAACAAACAAGAACAAATAGGGGGAAGGGTATTCAGTCAGTGCCAAACAAGATGTCACTGCTTTCATATTCTTAAGGAAAACATTAGGTCACATCTCTGCACAGAACCAAGCCCTACAGAGACTCTTCTCTAGTCGCCTGCTTTCACTTATCCCTTCTAGAGGCGAAGGCTTACCCAGGAAGGATTTTCACTGGGGACAGAGTGATATAAAAATGACTAAAATCAGGGACAATGGCCAGCCCCAGGAGAGCCAGGGTCAGCTCTTCACTGCCAGGGCCGAGGGCCTGTGGTCTTGCTTGCTTAGCCTTGCTCCCTCAGGCTTATCGATTTTCTGCTGACTGGTTATTTTCTCTCTCTGGTATTTGTCCATCTGTCTTATCCTGTCCCTTCTTCTGCAGATAATCCAGCTGCTGAGGGTCTGTAGATGCTCTGACCTCCTGCCTTGTTCTGATGTCTCCTTGTCTGTGGTTTCAATTTGACAGATGTTTCCTAAATGCCAGTTTTGTGAGGCACTATTCTTGGTGCTGGGGATGCACTGAAGGACAGATGCCATATCTCACTACTATGGTGAGGGATCAAAGGCACGCACCAAGATAACTGTGACATGATGATGAGATGAATACAAAGAGGGGTTTAGACAAAATGCACTGAGAATTGCTTTCCTTTTCTTTATTTTTAAAATGTAATTTTTAAATTTTTGGCAGGGGGAAGGTAGGGCAATAGGGGTTAAGTGACTTGCCCAAGGTCACACGGCTAGTTTTCTGTGTCGAGTGTCTGAGGCTGGATTTGAACTCAGGTCTTCCTGACTATAAGGCTGGTGCTCTATTCCTTGTACCACCTAGCCACCCCAAATGTAGTTTTTTAAACATAAATTTATGATCTGTCACCCCCTCCCCACTGCTGCCCCCTCCTCACCTTCATCAACAATAACAACAGCAACAACAAATGGAAACCTCATAATAAACATGCATATAATCAAGGAAAAGAAAGTTCTCACATTGGCCCTGCCTGAAAGTATATGTCTGAGAAATTAAAATAAAAATTCTGAACTTGACAAATAATTACCAAACATGTACATTTCCACATAAAAAGAACATTGCACATGAAACAGAGACTCTCCACTGCATATAGGTTAGTCCCTTTTTCTTTAAAGTATAGAATAAATTCAGCATATTGGTTCCAAAGATGTCCTGCTGTCTTTTCCCTTGGAATCTCCTTCTATTCTTTTCTGTGCCTTTTTCTTTTAAAGTTTCATTGATGCCCTTATCTTCCTCCCTCCCCCTTTTTTGCATTAATTACTATATCCTTGTTTCCTTTACTCAAAAACTGCAGTGGGAGAGCTTTGGAGGAGAAAGTGAGGCTGGTGACCTTGCACAGCCCTGCCTCACTTAAATCCAATTCACTTGCATGTCATGGCATCTTCTCCCAGATGTCATGGTCCTCTATGAGAATGAAGGACAAACAACTACAATTAAAAAAAAAAAGACTGATTTGTATTCAATAATGATAATAATAATAATGAAACAAAAATATTCACATGGCCTTGTCCAAAAATGTAATTCTAGTAGGAGAGATGTGAGGTGAGAGAAATCATTAATAGGTAGAAGGAGGTGGAGGGAATGCTTGCTGAGGAAATGGCATCTGATCTGGGCCCATCAGGAATCCAACCCAAGTCAATAACATCTATTAAGCACCTATTAGGGTCTGTGCTAAGTCCTAGGGATAAAACTAGTAAAAAGAAAGACCATCGCTACCCTCAGAAGGTTTACAATCTGGTGGGGGCAGACAACACAAAAGGAGGCAGAAAAAGTGGGGCATAAGGGCAGTTCCAGGGGAGAGAGGTTGGGCAGCAGACACGGCGGAGTTAGCCCAAAGGTCCAATTTCTGCCCTATATAAAGGAAGGCATTGGGAGGTCTTGGCATGCCCCCATCAAGCCCTCCAATCAGAGGGGAGAGGAGGCTGAAGGAGGCGGTATCTACAGCTTGACATAACTATGTGGTAATGAAATCAGAAGTGAAACCCTTAGGAGGAGCATCTCGTTTCTGTGGAGTTGAAACCAGCCAGAGCAGCGGTTGCAGAGCAGAGGGCTGGAGCAGCAGATGGAGAGGGAGAGAAGTCAGTTAGTTCCTGGTCCTGGGGAAGGCCTGTAGTGGATACACAGGGAAATGTTATGGCTGAAGGTAGAAGGTAGAGATTAGTTCAGTTTGACTAGAATTTCAGTATCTGAAAAGATGTAGACTTGAGAAGGCTGGAAAGGTAGATTGGAGCTGGATTACAGGAGGTCTTGAATATCAACATTAGGAGTTTAAACTTCCATAGGCAATTGGGAGGTATAGAAGGTTCCTCAGGAGAAGAGTGACGTGAACAGAGTGATTATTAGGATTATTGGGCAATACAAATTTAACATAAACAGCAGCATGAAGGATACATGGGAGAGGGAAGACACTGAAAGAAGAAAAGTGACAGGCAATTACAGTCAGCTGGGAGAAGAAGTGAGGGGTTGGAGGAAGTTTAGGGAAGGTGGAAGTTCTTATTTGTTTGATCTTTTTGTTTGAAGGGGACACCAGAGAATGAGATTGAAGGTGTATGAGAGGGGGTAATTTATAGAGCCAGGGTAAAGAGGGAATGGGAGGGAAAAGGATTAATGTGTTAGGAATAGCTCCAACACAAGACAGAGATGCCTAGTTCTCTGGAGCTGGAAGGAGGGAGGAGGGGAGTGGAAACTGGTAGGGTCATTGTACAGTTAAGGGCAACAGAAGAGGGGCAGTTATGGAGAGAGTTCAAATGGGATGGCCTCAGTCTTTCTAGTAAAGAAGTAAGGGAGATGGTCTATAAGGGGAGAAGGGAAAGGAATGGATTTGGAGGCAATAGAAGAGAAAGTTTGGAACAACCATTGTGGGGAATGTTATAGAATGACTAGTAAGTGACTTTTACGTCATGAAGCAACGAAGGCCTAGTTTTGGTTAGATATAAATTTGTGTTGAACAGTTAGTGTCATTTTGTGGCGTTCTCCATGAGAATTTGGTCCCTTGAGAGTATGACAGAGAAACCGGCTACACCAGAGTCACAAAGGGTTGAAAGCAGGGTGGGAAACTCCAAAGATGAGGGAGGAGGACGATCTGGCATAATTCCCCCCACTCTAATGACATCACACTTATCTATTGCTTCTCTAACCCTCGACCCATTATTGCATTTCTTATGTGATCTGTGTCCTGCCTCTTTGCTTGATTTCTCTGAAACTGATTTAGCTGATAACTACTTTGCTGAAATATTTGAGATATTTGCTGAAATAAAAAGGATCTTTTTTATCTAACCTAAGAGGTTGAGATAGACAAGGTCATTAAGTCAATGCAATAATTTCTTGGTAATAGGAAAGGTATAATAAGCCTGTAAGTCCAAAAGGAGATTCAATGTTACTTTAGGTTGGGGTTCTGGGTCAATTTGAGAGGAAATTCAGTCTGTTCCTAGGATGAGTGAAAATCAAAGAGTCAGATAAATGGCCGGATGGATACCCAATTGTCCACTTTCTCCCAAGTAAGACCTTAATGATTTGGTTTTATTATTGTTGCATTGTATTGTGAATACTTGGAAAACCTGAGAGATCCATATTATAATATAAGTATAAATTATCCTTTACAAGCTTAAACAGCTCTGTGTCAGATCTGGAACTTCTTGTCCTTATGCACAGGTGAGCCCTCATTCAATTCCCATGCTGGAAACTCTGGGCTTGTCTGTTTCTATTATATATCATATCCTCAGTATTCATAGACCTCTATGTCTGTTTCTCTGTGCTAACCTGGGCTGTACAAATGACTTGCTATGATGTTTTTTCCTTATAATTCCTAATCAAGACGGTCTGGTATATTTTCTAGATTTTTGTGTTTGCATTTCAAAATTCCTACTAAGCTCTGGTATTTCACATCAGAAATTCTTGAAAGTCCTCTGTTCTATTTAAGATCCATTTTTCTTCCTTGTAGGAATTTTCTCAAGCTTTTCAGGGTGTTATTTTTGGCTATGCACCCCCTTCTTCTCCCTCCCCCACCCCCAGTCTTTCAGATTAATGTATTACATAATCTTCTCTGTATTTTAGTGATGAAGTCTAGTGCAATCTTGACTATAGTTTCTTGGCATTTATGTTACTTCTTTCTGCCTGCTTGCAATATTTTTTTTTTTTGATATGAGAGCTCTCAATTTTGGCTTAGACTTTTCCTTTTGGGGTTCCTTTCAGGAGGTGATTGGTGAACCGTTTATATCTTTGTTTTGTTCTCTTATTCTACAAGATACAGGCAACTTGATTTAAAATTTCTTGAAATACACTGTCCAAACTTTTTTTTTAAATCACAAATTTCAGAGAGTTCAGGCATTCTTAAGTGATCTTTATTTGACCTATTTTCTAGGTTGGTTATCTCACATTTTCTAGTATTTGTTCAATTTCTTGATTTATTCTTAATATTTCTTGTCTCATGGAGTCACTGATTTCTGTTTAATCTACTCCAGTAGAGTAGGCTACGACTCATGGAATCCCAGGGATTCTGTTTCTTACAGCTTTTATTTTGTTTTTATCTCCTGCTTTATTTCTCCTAGGTATTCATTTAGTCTTTGCAGAAGATCCTTTTTTTTCCTTTGAGTCTCTGCTTGCACTTGTTATAAAGTTGGGTTTGCAATAATCTTTGATACTAGTCAGTGTTTTTGATTTGTTCCACTATTCACCTTTCGCTCCTGAATTGTGGTTTTGTTTCAGGAATACATTCTACTCCTTACTGGTTTTTTTTGGGGAGGGGGGAGTGGGGTCTTTAGATCTCTCAGGTCTCTCTGTGGATTCTCAGTATTCCTGTGATTATCTCTACCTTCCAGAGTTTGGCCCCTGTGGATCTTCGAGGTCAAAGCTCTGGATTGTTAGGGCCCTTTCTGGAGTCTCAGAACAGAATGTTAAGGATCTCCGATCCACTTGCATGCAAGATATCCTTGTTTGAGCCCTTTGGAACCATGCTGGTTAGTACCGTATTGGTCCCTTGTGCCACTGCCCAGAACTTCCAAAGGATTTTCTGACCACCCTGGGATTTTCTAATGGAAATATTTTATTTTTGCTACCTCTGGACACAGAGCTTTATAGGCTACACATGTTGTTGTTGTAGTTTGTCCTTACTTTTTGAAGAAGACCGCTGACATCACAGGTCTCAATTTATGGGTGAATTGGATTTAAATGAGGCAGAATTGTGCCTCTTGCTAAATGCTGGCACTGGTTCTGGGGAGGTCACTTTCTTCTTGCATCTGGTTTGTTGCCTGACCTGTGCAGTTTTGGGATGGAAAATGTCACTGTACTTTATCACTGGATTTCTTGGTTATGATTCAGTCTGGTGCCAATTGCAGGGTTTTTCTAGGGTAGGTATAAAGAAGCTGAATGTTTGAGTACAGATGGCTAGGAGTTCCATCTTAATTAACGTTTGTTCTTGTTCTTAATAAATGTTTGTCCTTGAACTGCCTCAATCATAAATCTGTGTTATAGGGTGTGTAGAACCTGGGATTGAAGCCTGATACAACCTTGAAAGTCAGAAATGCTCACTCTTTGAACTTCAAGCATCTATGACAGATTTGACAGGACAGAGGCCCATTAATGGATTTTGTTACTTTAAGTTCCACAAAGTGGTTATTAGTTATTAGCTATTGTTTAGAAATTGCTACAACATCATTTTGGTCACACTTGTAGACTCCTACTGCTGTCCTCTGATGGTCTGACTGAAGCATGGAGATGACCTTGGTCATGTCAATGGAGCATAAAGGTCAAACTCATCCTACAAAGATGGATTTTAAGTAGACCCTGGTAATTGATGGTCTAAGAGTGGCTATTAGAATGTTGGCTCTCAGATGACTAATTGTTTCAGGTCAAGCATTTCATGAAGACTGTCTATAAGGGTAGAGTGGTTAAAACATCAAGTGCCAGTGATTTCATCAGAGGGAGAATTCCTTACTCTAGGCAGATTGCAACCCATCTATAATTTAATCTTAGAATTACCTGAGGCTAAAATGAAAGAGGTGGAATATCTGACTCATGCCCTCACAGTTCATGACCATCAGAGTCAGAATTTGAACCAGGCATCCACCATGTTGTCCTGCCTATAGGATTTGTATATCAGTGAAATAATGGATCCTTACAAGATGATGTTAGCCTTATGTAAACATAAATACAGGGCAGCTAGGTGGTGCGGTGGATAGAGCACTGGGACTGGAGTCAGGAAGATCTGAATTCAGATCTGGCTGTGTGACCCCGGGCAAGTCACTTAACCCTGTTTGTCCTAGTTTCCTCGTCTGTAAAATGAGCTAGAGAAGGAAATGGCAAACCCCTGCAATATCTTTGCCAAGAAAGCCCCAAATGGTGTCATGAAGAGTCAAATGGGACTGAAATGACCAAACAACCACAAAATATATGTATGCATGTATATTACTTATCAATATAAACAAAACAATGCAGTGGAAAGAGCAGTGGATCAGGATCCAGGAGACTCGAGTTCTTGTCAGATCATCTATGTAGACCTGAGAGTCCTGTAGTTAATGCTCCTGTTTTACTGATGAGGAAACAGGCCCACGATAGTAACTGATTTGCCCCGGTTCTTACAGGTCGCAAGTAGCAGGCTGGGATACGACCTCAAAACCGTCGACTCTAAATCCAGCATTTCCCACTCTTAACTTGTGGCCCTTCCTGCCCTATTATGCTCTCCCTCCTTCACCTTCCTCTTAAGAGTCACGTCCTGAAGTGCCCTCCCTCTCGAACGATCTTGGGTGTTCATCTGTATTTATTTACTTTATACCGTAGATATTCACCGGTGTTCTTGTCATCTCCTATAGAATATAGACCCTGTGTGAGTCGGAATGGTTGCATTACCTGTATACGCACTCCCAGCACAGTGTGGTACCCCGCACGTAGGAGGAAAGTAGGCAACCATTTACTACATGCTTAATACGTGCCAAGGGCTTCCCAAATATTGTCTTTGACCTTCGAAACAACCCTGGGAAGTAGGAGCTATCATTATCTCCATTTTCCAGAGGAAGAAACCGAGGCCTAGAGAGGTTTGGTGCCTCGGCCAATGTTACACAAGTGGTAGACGTCGAGACCTAAGGTTTTCGTCCAAGTCCTCTGAGTCAATATTCTTTCTAAAATGCTCTACACAGTGGAAAAAGTGAATTGTCTATCTTTCTAAAATATGTATCAGCTAAAGGTCATAATGACAGGCAGGGTGGATGGGGGTGGGGAATTTGTCAGGCCCATGTTAAGCACAATATAAGTTTTTTTTTCCCTTAAGATGCCCGTTTACCTGTGGCTTTCCAAAAGCTTTCAATAGTTTCTACTGCCATTTTATTCTAAAGGATAAAAAAAAATGCTTCAGACTGGATTGATTTTAGGTTTATTCTCCCAGCTATGGAAGCAGGG
The DNA here is from genome assembly GCA_028646575.1 of Pseudocheirus occidentalis. Taxonomy (NCBI): domain Eukaryota; kingdom Metazoa; phylum Chordata; class Mammalia; order Diprotodontia; family Pseudocheiridae; genus Pseudocheirus; species Pseudocheirus occidentalis. The sequence goes on along the minus strand of CM053601.1, from coordinate 77,365,425 downwards.
AGACAGAGTGAGATTTACATTTTTATTATTGATTACTCTAACAAGAAATTTCCAATTACCTCCATTGTTTTTCAGAATCTCCTCTCCCTTCTAATATTTCTAGTCAAACTTTATTTTATTTTGTTCTTATCATTTTTCCCGCAGACTTCTGAAGCTTTGTGCTTCCTGCCTGAATAGAGAATTTATTTTTCCCTGCAGGCTTCTTTTCTGCTTAGCTAGAGTTATAGGAGACAACTTTGAACCAGGTATTTTTATTAGCCCCCTTTCAAAATGGGTTGACACTGCAGCCTATCCATTTGGTCGTGCATTTATGATTTGTGGGTAGTAAAGTTCTGGATTTCTAAACTGACATCACTGAGAAGTCATAGGGCGTAGTGGATCGAGCACTGGGCATTGTGGGGGAGAGCTGGGGTTGAGTTCATCATATCGCAACAGGCTTCTTCACTGCATGAACCTGAGGAAAGCACTTAAGCTCCTTTAGCCTTGTTTTCCTCATCTGTAAAATGGAACTCTATTTACATCCCCAGGAGGTGGCGAAGATCAAAGGAGGCAAGATATATAAAATGCTTTGCAAATTTTTAAATGCTAAATTATCATAGTTGGACACATAAAAGACATAGAAACTTAAAATTGAAAGCTTTTTTTCAGTCATTTTTCAGTTGTGTCTGACTCTTCATGGCCCCATTTGGAGTTTTCTTGGCAGAGATACTGGAGGGGTTTCCCATTTCCTTCTCCAGCTCTTTTTACAGATGAGGAAAACAAGGCAATCAGGGTTAAGTGACTTGCCCAAGGTCATCCAGTTAGTAAGTGTCTGCTGCCGAATTTGAACTCAGGTCCTCCTAACTCCAGGGCTGGTGCTCTATTTACTACACTAGCTAGCTGCGCTAATGTTTACCTGTGTTAAGTGTCTGAGGTTGGATTTGAACTCAGGTTCTCTTGACTCCAAGGCCGATGTTCTACTTACTGTGCCACCTAGCCACCCCCTAGAGGTAAATGCTTAATCTTCTATATTCATTCATTTTATTAACATGTTTATTGAGCTTCCAACTTGTGCAAGGCTCTGAGCTGGGTCCTTTTGATGATAAAAAAGAAACATAGGACACAGTGTGGGAAATAAGGGGGGAAAATAAGACAGTGTATCTTGTAATAATAGGTAACTATTAATAATACAAATAATAATAAAAATAAGGCAGCTAGGTGGCACAGGGGATACAGTGCCAGCCTTGGAGTTAGGAGGCCCTAAGTTCAAATTTAAATTCAGACACTTACCAGCTGGGTGACCCTGGGCAAGTCACTTAACCCTATTTGCTTCAGTTTCCTCATCTGTAAAATGAACTGGAGAAGAAAATGGCAACCCCCTCTGGTATTTTTACCAAGAAAACCCCATATGGGGCTATGAAGAATTAGACATGACTGAAATGACCAAACAATAATAGTAATTAGGTAATAATAATATAGAGATCATGTAGGATCAATTGTTATTCAGAGGATGGAAAGATTTCTTTTAGAAGGACAATCTGAGGAGGTCAGTCATGGATGCCACCATTTTAGGAAGGACGTTGATAAACTGGAGATCATCTAGGCCACAAGTATATCAAAGTTGTGACCCATTAGAACTCCTGATCCAGGAGTTCTAATGTAATTGAGGAATGTTTAACAAAAGAAAGAAAAATATGATAAAATACAGATAATACTATCTATTTTGTGGCTTTCTAAATCAATATTCAGCTTCTGGGATCAGTTTCCATTTGAGTGTGACATCATTGGTCTAGAGGAGAGCCAGCAGAACAGCCAAAGGCCTTGAGGTTATTCCATATGACGATCAAATGAAAGAGTTGGAAATATTTGACCTAAAGAAGACCGTGTGTTTTGAGGCTGGGGTGGGAGAAGGGGAAAGGTAGGTATTTTCAAGCATTTAAAGTGGATTCGTGTAGAAGAGGGTTGTCTTTAGCATTGGAAGTCGCTCCTAGGTCTTCAGGGTTACCCCTAGAACTCTTAGAGGGAGAAGAAGCTGAGCTCTGGGACTTGAACGCTAATTCAAATGTGGGTGGGGAGAGTGAACCCAGAGCCCTGTATGCTATGTGAGGGAATTGTGTGCCTACTTCTAGGGTTGGCAGGGGGGCAAAGAGCTGGTGAATGAAAGCATGAAGTAAGAGGTAGGAGGATCACCAGAACTGTGTACTTTAATACTCAGAAGGCAACAAAAGGAGTTTTAGAAAGAAGAGAGTGATTAATACCACTGAATACCAGAGAGCAGTGTTGATCTATTTTAACTGAACAGATGGAGTAATCACATTGTTTCCTGTCGATGCAGACTGAGATGTTTCTGTGGAAGAGAAATGATCGATTTCCTCTATTTCTTCCATTAACTAGCTTTGATAATTAAGAATTAACTTTAGCATATCATTAAAATCTTTGTTTTTGAATCTCCCATTTGCATTGTTCACCAGAAAAAGTTTTCTTTTCTTTTCTTTTATACTGTTTTGAGGGGGGAAGGCAGGGCAATTGGGGTTAAATGACTTGCCCAAGGTCATATATCTAGTAAGTGTATCAAATGTCTGAGGCCAAATTTGAACTCAGGTCCTCCTGGCTCCAGGGCTGGTGGTCTAAAAACTATTTTCAACAATAAAAAAAGATGAGAACAAAATGAGATTACTAGAATACCTAGTCCTGCAAAAAGTGGAATTTCTTTGTAGTGGAGACAAGGGCCACCTTAGGGACATACTCTTAGACAGAAGTTTGATTAGTCTAGTCTGGTGCTGAAATTCGTCTTTGGCTGCCTCCTTAAGCTCTCTCACAGTGAGCAGTGTGGAGAACATTCAGTGAGGAAACTCCCCTGATGTGTATTGCTAGCCAGTCTGCAATGCAATGATGTTAAACAACTTTCATCCCGTCAACCCAGTCAGTACTCATTAGAAAGGCTTGAATCCAAAGCTAGTTTTCTGTAGAAAAAAAAAAAAAGCCTGTGACAAAGTACAATACGTTTTTTTTGCTGAAAATACAACAAAGTAAAGGCATAGAGGAAACTTTAAAAAAAATTATAAAAAGCAGCTTTCTAAAACAAAAAAAAGCATCATATGGAATGAGGATACACTAGAACCTTTCCCAATCAATACATAATAAAGGAGTAAGTGACAAGCAATAAAATGAATAATGGTGCCCATTCTCTACATTATTATTTGATATAATACTGGAAATTCTAGCAATAGCAATAAGACAAGTAAAAAGAACTTAGATATATAAAGATATGCAAAGAGAAAGCAAAACTATCCCTTTTTGCTAATTATAGGACAGCTTACTTCTAGCGAGTTGACAATGATGCTAATTGAGATTCAGCTTTAGCAAAGTTTCAGGCTATAAAACAAATGCTGAAAAATCAACACCATTTTTATATAATAATAAAAAATCCCCAAGAGGCAATAAGAGAAAAGAAATTCCTTTTCCAAATAACTATCAAATGCAAAAAAAAAATATCTGGGGATCAATCTACCAAAGTACACAAAATACTTATACTGTCTCTATCCCTAACATGTATTCTTTATAATGTCACTAGAAGAAAGAACAGTAAGACAGAGCATGTACTCACAGTATAGTTTATAGCTCAGTCCTCTCACTAAATGCTTTCCTGTAGTAACTTGAGGAGCTAGTTAACTCCACTAGGTCTAATTTGTCCCCACCTTCTGAATATGAATACAGATTGAGTCTATGAGGTTTACCTCTACACCAAGGATTGATTCTTTGTTTAAATTAATTTTTTTCATTCAACAAAAGGTTGCCTCACCTTCCTTTTCCCCTCCCATTCCCCTTTCTCTGTTTTTGCTCTCCCTGGTTTAGTTATCAAAACCATATTTGTTTTGTAAAAGGAATTTGATAGGACTCTTTCTTTGCCCATTTTTTTCAAAGAGTTTATATATTATTAGGATTAATAGTTCCTTAAAAGTTTGGTAGAGTTCACTTGTCCATACATCTGATCATGGGTATTTTTTCTTTGAGAGCTTATGGCTTATTCAATTTCTTTTTCTAAAATAATATTATTTAAGTATTCTATTTCCTCTTTTGTTAATATGGTCATTTATAGTTTTATAAATATTCATCCATTACAACTTAGAACATCAGTTTTTAGGCATATAATTGGGCAAAATAACTCCTCATAATTGCTTTAATTTCATCTTCATTGGTGGTAGGTACATTTACCATTTTCATTTTTTAATACTGGCAATTTGGTTTTCTTCTCTTAAATAAAATTAACCAATGGTTTATCTATCTATTTTGTTGGTTTTTCCTCCCGTAAAACAAGCTCTTAGTTTTATTCATTCAAAGGTGTTTATTTAACTTTAAATATTATGAATCTCTCCTTTGATTTTCAGGATTTCCATTTTGGTGCTTAAATGGAAATATTTAATCTATACTTTTTCTATTTTTTTTTTTGTTGTTGCATGCCAGTTCATTGATCTACTCTTTCTCTTTTTTATTGATATATGCATTTAGAGATATAAAATTTCTCCCAAGTACTGGTTTAGGCTGTAGCCCACAAATTTTGGTATATTGTCTCACTGTTATCTTTCTCTTAAATGAAATGATTGTTTCTATGATTTATTCTTTGACCTCATTCTTTGGGATTATATTATTTAGTTTCCAATTAGCTTTTAATCTCTGTGTCCATGACTCTTTATTGAAAATTGTTTTTATTGCATTGTGATCTGAAAGGGTGCATTTAATATTTCTGCTTTTCTGCATTTGATTGTGAGATTTTTGTGCCTTGATTCATGGTCAATTTTTGTGAAGGTACCATGTACAGCTGAGAAAAAGGTGTACTCTTTTCTATTTCCATTCAATTTTCTCCAGCAGTCTATGATATTTAACTTTTCTAAGGTTCTATTCATCTCTTTAAGCTCTTGTTTATTTTATGGCTAAATTTTTCTAGCTCTAAGAGGGAAAAGCTGAGGTCTTCCACTAGTATAGTTTTGCTGTCCTATAATTCTGTTTTCTGTTTACAGAATTCCTCCTGTAATTTATTTAACTTTCCTTTAAGAATATGGATGCTATGCCATTTGGTGCATATATGTTTAGTATTGCTATCACTTCATTGTCGATAGTGTCTTTTGACAAGGTGTAGTTTCCCTGCTTATCCTTTTAAAATAAGATAAAAAAATTGCTTTGTCTGAGGACATGATTGCTGCCCCTACTGTTTTTTAACCTCAGATGAATCATAATAGATTATTATGTCCCTTATATTCAGTCCCTAATTTTCACTCTGTGTGTATCTCTGTTTCAAGTGTGTTTCTCATAAAAGATAAATTGTTCAATTCTGGATTCTAATATATTCTGCTATCTGTTTCCATTTTATGACTGAGTTCATCCCATTTACATTCAGAGTTGTTATTACTAACTATATATTTCCCTCCATTCTATTTTCTTGTATTTATATTTTTCTCTCTTTTTATCGTGTCCCTACTCAAAAGTCTCTTTTGTTTCTGACCATGGCCTTCTTTGATCTGCCCTCCCTTTTATTCTCCTTGCCCCCACTTCTCTTATCCCCCTTTCCTTCTACTTTCATGTTGGGTAAGAGAAATTTTTATACCCAATTGAGTCTGTACACACACACACACACACACACACACACACACACACACATTTCCCTCTTTGAACCAATTTAGATGTAAGTGAGGTTCAAGTGCTGCCTGTAGTCCTACTATTTCCCCTTCCACTGTAAAAAGCTCTTTTTTGGTATGAAATTTTTATTCAAGATTAGTTTTCTCCATTCTTTCTTTCCCTTCCTTATTCTCCTGGAACATCCCTCTATTCATTTTTTTATAGCACCCTAACATAATTGACTGATTTGTGTGCCCTCTGTTTTTATAGGAGCCTTCTAACTACCCTAATAATGATAAATTTATTTGAAGCTACATGTATCATCTTCCTACAGAGAAATGTGAACAGTTTAACTTTATTGAATACTTTATGATTTCTCTTTCATATATGCCTTTTTCATATTTCTCTTGAGTCTTGCATTTGAAAGTCAAATTTCCTATTCATTACTGTTTTCTTCATTAGGAATAATTGAAAGTCTTCTATCTCATTAAATATCAATTTTTATCTTTGAAGGATAATACTCAGTTTTGCTGGTATGTTATTCTGGTATGAATCCTTGTAATTCCAGGTCTTTTGCCTTCTGGGACATAGCATTCTAAGGTCTTTGCTCTTTTAATGTGGAGGCTGATGAATCTTGTGTGATCCTGACTGTGGCTCCACAGTATTTGAATGGTTTTTTCTCACTTCTTGAAGTATTTTTCTCTTTGATTTGGGAGATCTGGAATTTGCCTATAAGACTCCTGAGATTTTCAACTGGGGATATCTTTCAGGTGGTGATTGGTGGATTCTTTCAGTTTCTATTTTATACCTTCTGGTTTTAGAATATTTGGGCAGCTTTCCTTGAAAAATTTTCAAATTGATGTCTAGGTTCTTTTTTTGATCATGGTCTTCAGGAACTCTAATAATTCTTAAATGATCTGTCCTTGATATATTTTTTAGGCCAGTTGTTTTTCCAATGAGTTATTTCACATTCTCTTCAATTTTTTTCTTTCGACTTCACTTTATTGTTTCTTGATGGAGTTTTTATTTTCCTTTCCTTTAACTTGCCGTCTAATATTTTCTTCAGTGAGCTTTTGTATCTCTTTTTTCATTTGGTTAATTCTGTTTTTTAATGTGTTAATTTCTTCAATTTTTTGTGCTTCTTTTACCTCTTTTAATTGTATTTTCATAATTTTCTTGTGTAACTCTCATTAATTTGCCTGATTGTCCTCTACTGTTCTTGTTTGATTTTGACAACAATTCTTTAACTCTTCTAGAAATTCTTGTTTAACCTATGCCCAATTCACATTTCTTCCTTGAGGCTTTGCTTATAGCTATTTTTGTCTTCATTGGCTTATTCTGAGTTTGTGTCTTTACATTCCCTGTCACCACAGTACATTTTAATGGTCAGGTTCTTTTTGTTCATCTGTTTGCCCATCTTTGCTACCTTATTTCTTGTTTAAAAACTTATGTTAAAATTGAGTTCTGTTCCTGGCATAGGGATGGGGTGGGGGTGGAATGTGCCGTCCAAGATTCAGGCTTTTTTACAATGTTGTTTTCAGAACTAGTTCTGAGAGTTTGGAAATTTTTTTTTATGCTTCCAAGGTGGTGTTATCCTGGGAGAGTGTGACCACTGTTTTCCTGGTCTGCACTTCTGGTTGTTACAAGGAAAGGGCCCCTGATTGCTTGGGATTTCAATTAATATTGCTCCTCAGGGTCCTTGAGTCTTCAAAACTAGAAGTGATTCTGCTCCTCAGGGCTCCTGCTCCCTCTTGACCAAAAGTGCATCTCTCTTTTCTCAGTCTTCATTCTTCTTGACATTTCTGCAGCCTTTAACCCTGTTGAATGCCCTCTTTGCTTTCCCCTAGGTTTTCACAACAACTCTTTCTTGGTTCTTCTACCTCTCAGACTACTGCCTCTTAGTTTCCTTTGCTGAATCCTCACCCAGTCACATCTTCTTAATTGTCATTTTCCCCAGGTTTCTGTCCTATGCCCTCTCCTCTAGGCTCCCTCTATACCACTTCCCTTGGTGATGTCATCAGCTCCTGTGGATTTAATTTCCATCTCTATGCTGATGATCCTCAAATCTATTTGTCCTGTTCTAATCTCTCTGTTCACTTCCAATCTCACATGTCCAACCCCTTTTCAGACATCTTGAACTAGAAGTCCAGTAGACATCTTAAATTCAGCATCTCTAAAATTTAACTCATTATCTTACCTTCTAACACCACCCCTCCCCCCAACATCTCTCTTTTCCCTATCACTAAGACCATCTTCCTAGTCCCCCAGGCTTGTAACGTAAGTGTTATCCTCAGCTCCTCACTATTTCTCAAACCCTGCTCCCTCATCTAATTTATTAACAAGATTTTGATTTTGCCTTTGCAACATCTCTCAAATACTCCCCCTGCCCTTTTTCTTCTGACACTGCCACGACTCTTATGAAGGCTCTCATTATCTCATTCTTGGACTATTGCAATGGTACATCTGCTGGGGGGTCTGCCAGCCTTAAGCCTCTCCCTACTACAATCCACCTTTTATTTAGCTATCAAAGTGATTTTCCTAAAGCACATGTCTGACCATGCCCATACCTACTTAATAAACTCTATTGGTTCCCAAACATCTCTAGGATCAAATAAAATATCCTCTGTTTTACATTCAAAGTCCTTCATAACTTTCATAACCTACTGCTGCTCTCCCACCTTTCCAGGATTCTTCCTTCTTACTTCCATGCATTCTTTGTTCCAGGGATGCTAGACTTTTTTTCACTGTTTCTCAAACAAAACACTCCATCTCTGGTCCCTGTGCATTTTCTCTGGCTATCCCCTCTCCCCCACCCCAGAAAGCTTTTCCTTCTCATCTTTACCTATTTCCTTTCCTTGCTTCCTTCATTTCCCTACTAAAATCCCATCTTCTACAGGAAGACTTTCCCAACCCTTTAATTCTAATGCCTTCCCTTGGTTAATTACTTCCTATTTATCTTGTATATAGCTTGTTGGTACATATATGTTTGCTTGTTGTCTAACCCATTAGATTGTGAGCTCCTTGAGAGCAGGGAGTGTCTTATGCCTCTTTTTGTACTTATTGTACTGCTTTTCATAGTACCTGGCACTTAGTAGCTGCTCAAATGTTCACTGACTGATGCACTGAAAAGTTTCAGCTATACCTGTTCCCTGTCTTCCTTGTATATATCTCTCTCCCACTGGTATGATAACCTTTTGTATCTGGGGGAAGTTTTCTTGTTACTTATTTTGCTATGCTATTTAATTAATTAATGACTTTTGCTTCAACTTGATGGGCCTGTTGGTTTGTTGATGAGATAAACATATTGATGGAGGCTCATGAACTTTGATTTTGAGTAGATAATGACCCATAAAGCGCCTTGGATCTAGGGTTGTTTGTAGGTCACATGTGTGAGAAGGAAGCAGATCCTATTTAAGTATTTCTTCAGTAAAGTGCAATGACTGTTAGGGATAAACATGATCACTTTCCCTCACTACCGCCCACCCTCCCTCATACACATACTCAAAAAGATAACTATAGTTTAGTCAGACAACATTCCTGCAACTGTGTGTTTGCTAAATTTCTACTCCTTAATCTAGTGAGCCTTGTGAAACTGTATTCTGTTGTGTGTATGTGAAATTTGTCTATTTATAAAATGACAATAGGAGACAATGCCATTTTGATTGTATTTCTCTGTTACAAGAAGGGGAAGGGCGGTAACAAAAAATATTCTGTGCCTCCTTGGGAGACATTGTTTGACTAGCTTTTAGCAGTGCCACAAAGGTGATAATTACTATTTAAATACATGCTTAGATAATAGCCAGTAGCCAAGAATAGCTGTCCTGGAATATAGGCATGTTGTCCACCCCAGAGCTGCTTGCCGCTTTACTGGGTGCACAGTGGGATGGATGACATCAGGAGACCAAACAGTTATTGTCTGCTGAAGTGGAGTCAGGTAGTTGTAATCAAGGTGGTTACAAGGGGCACCAAAGAAGAGATGATGAAGAAAGATGTAAATGGAAGATGGTGGTGTAGAAGCAGCAAGGTCCCGCAGCTTCCACACTGCCACCCTAAACACCTATGAAATATGAGCCCAGACAAAGTCTAGGACTATCAGACTCACAAAAATACAGAAAACAGATCTCTCACTGAAGGCAGCTTGGCAGCAGGGGCTCATCCAGTCGGGAGCGAAGGCTGGCCCAGCCTGAAGCCGAGACTGAGGCCAGGGCCGGGGTGGTGGGAAGGAGCTGAGCTGAGCCAAGCCAAGCTGTGCTGCAGCCAGTCTTCAGAGGAGAGGATCTACAGCCTCCAGCACCTCCACATCTGCCAAGGTGTGAGGAACAGGGACGGGAGAGGGGCAGCTCGCACCAGAGCAGAGACTGGCCCAGCCCAAAACCACAGCAGCGGCTAGACCAGGCCCCAGGGTGGTCAGGAGGAGCCAAGCCTCCCAAGCCACAGCTTGAGTCGCCTTCAGAGAAGATCTAAAGCACCTGCCTGAGGGAATTTTTACAGCCAGCAAACCAGGATTAGATGGTCAGTGAAAGTGAAAGTGAAACTTTGAAAATTAATTTGGGGGAGGAAAAGCAGTTCGGCCAATCTGCCCCTGGGGCAACGAAGGAGTGCAGGAGGGGAACTGCTGGAACATGCGGCGGTGGCACCCACTGGGCTGCTTCAGAGCCCCTGACCTGCAGACTCTGCAGGGGGGCTGAATCGATTGATCAGGGCCAAGTCTTGCTCTTGCGTTGAGAGGCCCGGATCTGGATCGTGGTCTTGGGTGGTGGTCCTGGGGTGCGCTTTCAGCAAGCCAAAGCTGGTAGGACTGGCAACACCCCCCTAATAGCTCCAGCAGCTGGGAAAGCCCTAGTGATTCGGAACACAGCTTTCCCCCTGGAAGCAGAGTTTCACAGAGCTAAAAAAAAAAACAACCAATTAACTGACTGGCCAACATGAGGAAAAGGAAGCAAAATAAGAACAGCAATAAAACTCTAGAATCCTTTTTTGTGGACAAAAAGGATCAAAGCATGGAATGGGAGGAAGACAACCCAGTCAGAAATCCCACACCAAATGCTTCCAAGACACTTGAAGAATGCCTAGAAGCTATACATCAACTGAAAAAGGACTTTGAAAACCAAATAAGAGAAGTGGAGGAAAAATTGGGAAGAGAAATGAGAATGATGCGAAAAAACCATGAAAATAGAGTCAACAACCTGACTGAAAAAAA
>CM053601.1:77336946-77354133 GCA_028646575.1 Pseudocheirus occidentalis | reverse complement strand
GGAATTGCAAGAATCTAGTATTTAAAGCTATACAATCAAATGCAACTGGGAAATAATACATACAGGGATGGGGGGCAGGGAGCTCCAACCTGCCCTGCTAGAAAGCTAGAGGGGTGTTGGAGGAGGGCATAAAAGGGAACAGATTGTGGGAGTGGTCTTACAGGGGGATCAATGTTCTAGGCTGGGGGGTAGGGGCAAAAAGGGGAGAAAATTTGTAACTCAAAACCTTGTGGAAATGAATGATGTAACCAAGAAAATAAATTAAAATTAAAAAAAATAAAAATAAAAATAAAAAAAATAAAAAAAATACAATTCCTCATGTTGTGGTGACCCCCAACCATAAAATTATTTTTGCTGCCACTTCATAACTGTAATTTTGCTACTGTTATGAATTGTAATGTAAATATCTGATATGCAGAATGTACTTAAATTGAACATAACCCATGGGTTGAGAACCGCTGCTCTAGAGAACTTGTAGGATACCCCAGGTGATAAATACTATGAAGGTAGAAAGAGCAAGAGTTCAACATCATAACAGTTGGTATTTCCACTGTGCTTTAAAATTTGTGACCTGCTTCACAAATATTGTTTAATTTCACCCTCACAACAATCCTTGAAGGTTTGTGGATACTATTTCCCCTCCCCCCCCCCATTTTACAGCTGAGAACACAGAGGTAGTTAGAAGCTAAATGATTTACCCCAGGTCACATAACATTTGTCACATAACAAATTTGTCTGAGACCAAATTTGAACTCAGGTTTCCATGACTCCAAGCCTGGTGCTTTATTCTCTGTACCATCTATTAACTGAAATTGGTGAGGGCAGTGAGGGAGAGAGGGAAGGAGGGAGGGACCGAGGATGAAAGGGCTCTTGAATGAATGGATGCCAAGTGAAGTGAGCAGGACCAGGAAAACATTTTATACAATAATAGAAATATTGCAAAGATAATCAACCTTGAAAGACTTTGTAACTCTGATCAACCCAATAACCGACCACAATTCCGAAGGATTCATGATGAAACATACTGTCAATCTCCAGATGAGAGAGAGAATGAAGAATCTATCTGGAGTTCATATTTTATCCTATGGGCAAAGGAGAGCCAGCGAAGGGTCCTGAGCATTAGAGTGACATGGTCAGACCTGGACCTTTAGACTATTTTGCCAGTTGTGTGGAAGATGATTGGTGAAGGGAAAGATTAAAAGTAAGGGCATCAGTTAGAAGGCTATTGTAATATTCTAGAGAGGGAAGGAGGGAAGAAAAGGGCAGAAGGGAGGACATAAGTATCTGTAATGTGCCAGACACTGTGCTAAGCACTTCACAAATTCTATATCATTTGATCCTCATGATAACCCTAAGAGGTAGGTGCTATTATTTTCCCCATTTCATAATTGAGGAAACTGAGGAAAACAGAGGTTAAGTGATTCACATAAAGTCACATAGCTAGAAGTGTTTAAAGACAAAATTGAGCTCAGGATACTCTGACTTTGGGTCCCATGTTCAATCTAGGCACCATTTAGCTCCCTCTGATGGAAAAAATGATAAGGGTCTGAACTAAAGTGTGCCTGTCATGGTTCCACATCTGGCACAATGGACACCTTAAACCTGAGGGCAAAGATAGGCAATTTTAAAATAAATATTCAGTAAACTCCTAGCTGAAGGAGTTCACAAGAATTACCCTCAGGTCTCAAGAACTCCTCTCTAGAGCTGTTTTTAGGGACTTTCAGACCTAGCAAAGGGCCCACCTCTGGTTCCTAGGTCTATTCACCTGTGTAAAGTTAACTTAAATTGCCCCAGGTCTGTTACATACTGTCTTGGCTCAACAAAAATCCCAGCTGATGATATGGGAATGTGGGAGTTAACTCAAACTGCCCTAGTTCTACTAACAACATAGCCCAAAACATGTTTTGTGAAAGATATTGTGGAGATAAAATAGAAAGAAAAAAGTGGGAATTAATTGCTATGGAAAAGTGTCAGGGTCAGGCTTGGGAGGAAGGAGTGGAGAAGGGAAGATAACAAGTTCTATTTTGTGTTTAAGGAATTTAAGATGCCTACACGATATCAAGTAGGAGGTTCCCAAAAGGCCTTTGATGACATGGGCCTTGGGTTGAAGGGAAACTAGAAATGAACATGGACATTTGTGATAAATAGATCTGCATTTACAGATCTTCATAGAGATGGTATTTGAACTTGAGAGTAACACATGAGACCAACAAAGGAGATGACATAGAAAGAATACAAAGAGAACCAAGGACTGAGACATAGAACACACCAAGCTAAGGAGGCAAGAGATCGAGAAGGACTCAGTAAGCAAGAATAAGGAGTGGTTGAGACTATCAGGAAATTCAAGAAAGGACAGTGTCGTGGAAGCCAAGAAAAAAGAGAGTAAACAAGAGAAGCTACACAGAGATAAAAAAGGATGAGGACCATTGTGTTTAGCAGTTAAGAAATAGCTAGTAATTTTAGAGAGAGTAAGGTCAATGGTGGGCACAGGGGCCACATGGCAAAGGGTTGAAAAGTAATCATGGCTAGTAAGGGCACAGAGGAAAAGAAGAAAGACTGTGTACAACCTAGAGAGGTGTAGACTGCAGTCCATAGACAAGGTTCTCTCTTGTATACAACTCTATCCATAGCCTTGCTCTCTATCTCTTGGCATTATGTGCATACCAACACAGCTTGTAGCTGCCTATATAGCTTGTAGGCCATCCAGTTGTTATCCTTTAGTCACCAACATGACCAGTTCACCTTCTTTTCTGATCACACATAATAATATTTGTCCAAACTTGATATCTCATGAATGTAGTATGTCCTTTAACTTTCCTCCATGGATATGGATGGAAATCTCTTCTGTAACCCATAGTTGAGTTGCCTAAGACACTGAAAGGTCATGACATGCTTACTATGTGCCTAGGATGGCTTAAATCCTTTTTGGCTCTAAAGTAAGGCCAATCTTCTATCCATTATGCCTTACTGCCTATCAATAATTATCCTGTACAGATATTTGATACAAACTCTTTGGTAATTCTGAATTCCTTTTAGAGGCTTACAGCGTCCTGGGTTTTGATATAATCGGCCACATTCTCTGCAAACATATACACCTGGAGGACCATACCTCAACTATATGAAATCTATCTTCAGTTTGGATATTGCACTGGACAACCATGACAAAGGCAAATACCTTTGGTGAGCATACACCTCCTTATTTTATATTCTTATTTGATATTGAGTGAATACTATAAAAAAAAATTTCTGCTATTTAAGGTCACACAAAATTTCCTGATATATAGAGCATATGTTTGGGGAACATCTTCTTGAAGGAGGACTTTTAAGATTCTATCTTGGTCCATTGATACAAAACTCATTTTTATAGCAAAGAAATTATAAGCACTGTGGAATCGTGCATTCTCTGTACCTTTCAGTCAGTCATGGGTCTGCAAAGATATATTTTGCTATCGAATAATGATTGACAAAACTTTGTTGCTGTTCAGTCATTTCAGTCATGTCCAACTCTTCATGATCCCATTTGGGGTGTTGACAAAGATAGTGGAATAGTATGCCATTTCCTTCTCCAGCTCATTTGACAGATGAGGAAACTGAGGCAAACAGGGTTAAGTGACTTGCCCAGGGCCACACAGCTACTAAGTGTCTGACTCCAGATTTGAACTCAGGAAAATGAGTCTTCCTTACTCCAGGCCTGGTGCTCTGTACACTCTTAACAAGTCTTGCCTGTCCTCGTATCTTCATAAAGGATGCAGTCTCAAAATTCTTTAGAAATGAGAAAACAGGCATTCATTTTTTAATAGTTAACAAGTTCATTCTTTTTCCCCCTTCCCTGGCTACCTTGAGAATCAATCAATCTACTATAGAATAGAAGTCGTGTGAGGGCCAGGATCCTTTTCAATGGTATCTTTATATCCTCATCGGTTATATATAGTAGCTAACCTTTAAGGGACATTTTTAAATGTCTCTTTAATCAAATTGAGTCCATCAAATTATCCAGATAATTTTTTAAAAATACTTTTCTGGGGACAGTGCTAAATGTATCATATTACTTATCTATATGAGTCAACTAAGTGGAACCGTAGATAGAGCCCTGGGTGGGATCTGAGTTCAAATCCAGCCTCAGACACTTACTAGCTGTGACCCTGGAAAAATCACTTAATTTCCGTCTGCTTCAGTTTACTCAGCTGTAAAATGTAGATAATAGTAGCACCTACTTCCCAGGGTTGTGGAGGATATCATCACAATGCCTGGTATACAGTAGGCACTTAACAGATGCCTGTTTCCTTCCTTCCTATATACCTCAAACTCTCTAGCTAGCTGCTCAGCTCTCTACTTTGTCTGTATAAAAACAGACCCAGTATACTCAAATAAAATTTTTTGCATGACAATCTTGAGTGACAGAACAGTGTCGTATAAAGATATCAAACAAACTGTCATAGACCACAAGCAGCCATAAAACTCCAGAGGGCTGGAACCAGATTGAAATCTTGTTGGAAAATATTTAACAAAATAAATTAAAATATAATACAATATAAGCGATGTTAATTTGTGGTTTTCTTAATCTGTAGTCCATAGGGATCCCTATGTATGGTTTAATGGACCCTATTTCTATTTTCTATGTGGTGCAATAGATAAAGAGATAGGTCTAGAGATAGGAAGACTCATCTTCCTAAGTTCAAATCTGGCCTCAGACATTTCTTAGCTGTGTGACCCTGGGCAAGTCACTTAACCCTGTTTGCTTCAGTTTCCTCATCTGTCAAATGAGCTGGAGAAGGAAATGACAAACCACTCCAGTGTCTTTGACAAAAAAAAAAGCAAATGGGAAAAAGCAAATGGGGTCATGGAGAGTCAGACGTGACTAAAATAATGACAACAAAACTTCTCTTTGAGTTTGACACCACTGCTGTAGCGGATGGCCACTAGATTTGGGTTCAGTTCTCATCTCTGCCCTAAAGCATTTACTAGCTGTGTGACCCAGGCAGGTGATTTAACCTCTTTGTGGCTCATTTTACTCAGCTATAAAATGAAGAGGTTGGATTTTCTAGTCTCTAAAATCTCCTCCAGGACTAAATTTAGAACTTATTTAATCATCTAAGAAGATCAATCACCCAGCTTATTTCCTTGCCTCCACCATAAAAATTCAGGGAGGCAGATGTCATTTGTAATTACAATTCCAAGAATACACAATTGATCCTTTTTTGTCACATTTAAAATATCAGTGAAACTTCCTCAGTATCAGCCCCCTAGCATCAACCAGCAATAGCAATGTCAAAACTGCCACTCCAGTTCTCTTCATGGTGGCCATTATCAACGTCACACTACATTATTGGGAATGACTGCCAATATCATTGTAGATTTGCATGAATGGGAAGAAATGCATTTCTCCTGATTATATTAAAAGCGAAGGATGATGCCTTGAGACCTTTATAAATAGATAATAGAGCACACTAATAAACTCTTTGAAGAGCTTGGAAATATTACTCATGTTAGATGAAGTAAAATACCCTTGTCTAACATTAATAACCCTCCTGAACTTTCTGTCCTTTTATCTCTGCTGATGTTTATTGAAAGGGCTAATAAGAATATAAAAAGAGCCCACAAAAATAAATAATGTATGTTCAGGAGTATGTATTAGGAAGAATGGATTGGTAGGGGAAGGGTCACACTGACCTTCAAGAATAGAGGCATCACAGTTCTGGCCTAATTTCTCTCTGACCAGGAAAAACAGGCCAGCTTAATCAGAAATACACATCAGAATGTCAAACACAAATGAAAACAGTCCCTAAACATAGAGGATTTTATATTCTTCTCTTACAACCTTGTACTTCAGACTTTTGGAAGCTGAGGTACCTGGTTCCAATACCTCAAACATAAAGTTGTCCTGGTTAAACCCCAGCTAAAGTTTTTAAAATAAAAATTCTTTCTAGTTCAAAAACTATTTTGATGAATTCCTTTTACTATTCTCAGCCTTTCCTTTCTATTGCCCCGATTCCAGTTCCTTGTCACCTCATGCTATGGCCCTTGAGATTTGCCCCCTAATTGGGCCCCATCTCCAATCATTTCCTTCTTTAACCTATCCTGGTCACTGCAATTCGACTTATCTTCTTAAAATATTGCTTTTGTCAGGACAGTTCCGTGCTCAGTTCCATGCTTCAATAACAATAGCTTCATGACCACCTAATTTCTCAGTGATACAGGACCTCACCTAGTCCAATCCATAGCCAACAACAGGAGTCCTCACAGGAAAAGACTTGATCTCTATCAGCCACAGTCATCTAGGCTTTGCTTGAAAATATACAGCAAGGGGGACCCACTGCCTCCTGAAGCAACCCATTCCACTTTGGGAAAGCTCTAATTACTATCTCTCATTTTCTTGACATCAAATCGAAATTTACTTCTTTGAGTCATATATCAAGTACCTCTGGTTTTACCCACTGAGGCTGGTGAATGAAGCTTTGGGTGAATCAGATCCTGATTTTACATGACAGTCTTTCAATACTCAAAGGCAGCAATGACTCACCATTCTTTTCATTTTCATCAGGCTAAACTTTCCCAGTTCCTTCATGGGAGCCTTATGTTGAACTAAGATCCATCCTGGTTGACCTCCTCAGGACTATCTTCAGCTTATCAATGTCTTCCTACAATATCAGGTCTACCATTCCTTACATTAACATGAGAGTCTCCTAAAATCGGGGTGAGGGGGGAAACCTTTCCATCTTCAGCTTCCAACTCTACCAACAGAAAGCCTGCAATCGGCTAGTTATTCTCTAACAACATTCATCAACTCTCCAGTCCTTCAGTATATCTTAAGTTTTCCTGCCCCAATAATATTGTTAATATCTTTCCTCCATGGAGTGCCCCTCTCCCTGTGCTCCTTCATCTCTTCCCCTGACTTCTGCCTCTTCCCATCCTTTACTCTGTTGCATGAAATGATGACCAGTTGTACCCTACCCCAAGTCAACCTTCCTGCAAAATGCATTCAGTTGTTGGTTACAAGGAAGAGAAGATCAAAGAAGACTGCAGGTCAGAAAAAACATAATGGTACTACTGAAAAAAAAATCAACAACTCAAAATAGATGTTTAGACTCACTCTAGTTCTGTCAGTGTATACATGAAGACACTATCTTTGTCATTAGAGATCTAAATACCCTGATACTTTAACTTCTCCAGAGTTTTAGTAACTATTTGAGAGTAGATTTGGTACTTTAGAGACTTTTTTGGCCCCTCAAACCCTGTGCAAGGAGTGATTTTGTTTAGTGGATAAAGATCTAGCATTGGTTAGAGAAAGGAAGACCTGAGCTTGAGTCCTAAATACATACTAGTCTCTTAACCATGGATAAGTCATGGAACCTCCCAGCAGCCCTAGGAAACCTGCAAGACTAGACGTTGCAAGTGATCATAGTATCATAGAGCTGTAAGGGACCATGGGAGCCATCTAGTCAACCTCCTCATTTTATAAATGAGAAAGATGAAGCTTAGGTAGGTTAAGTGGTTTGTACAGCATCATAACACTAGGGTCAGAGGCCAGATTTGAACCTTGGTCTTCTTAACTTCAAGTTCAGCCCTTCACCATACTTCATCTCTTGAGTTGCCAATCTCACTAGTGAGAAGACTTTCCTACAGTACCCAATACTGATAAAATTGCAGATCCTGATTAAATTTCCTACCTCTCCTCACTCCCCAATTCTACCAATGTAAGTATGGTAAAACTTTAACAGCACTCTACATAGGAGGGAGGGACATTAGAAAATAACTATTTTGTTGTGAAAGCTATTACCTGGACAAGGTCATGGTCATGGGTTCTGTCCTCATGTGAGCTCTAACTTATGCAGGCCATTTGTCAGCAAAATGACTGGATAATGACTTGTCATTGTAGCATATATGTATATTGCTTGCTGTTACTGTCCCTAAGGAGCCAAAATCCATGGACTCCGTGAAATTTAAGTCACTGAAAGCTGACAGCAATTGTTAGTGATTTATAGATTCACTGGAAACAAGCCTTCTCACCTAATTCTTGGGCTCACACAGGATTGCTGGCGTGACTATTTCAATACAAAGCAACCAATCTACGCACCTCCCACATGGCTTTAATTCTTACTTCCCTTTCCTATGCACATGTATTAACTATGTATAAATACCAGTTATACAGTAATTTAAGGTTGCTTTCACCAAATATCTTGCAGATATTATTTCATTTGAGCCTCACAACCATCCTGTGAAATAGAAACTTTTCTTACCCTCTCATCATGACCACCTGGGATTTAAAGGAAGACAGGGTTTTTGTACCAAAGCAACATTCAGATAATGCTACTAGTGGCAATCTATTACTTCAGTAGCATAAACATAACTAAGCTTAGCACTGAGTCTGGCAGGGGGAAAGATCTAGGTCTGTAACATCATTTGGGAGTTTCAAAGAACTCCCAGGGTGGCAATGGACTCCATGGGTGCAGTTTAACGATTCATCTGTGACTTATAGACTCAGAGGATTTCTTGCACATATAGTGCCTATCAAATGCAGGACTCGAACCTGGTTTTCCTGGCTCTAAGATGAGCATCCCTTTCCACGATGTCATGCTGCTACCTTACGTAGATATTTGGCAGGCATTATTTTACAGATGAGAAAATGAAGGCAAAGGTGTTATATGACTTATCCACAACAAGCTGAGCTTCCTACCCTCTGTACCACGCTGCTACCAAAATCTTATATGTTAGATATTATTTCACAGATGAGAAAACTGAGACAAAGGGCTTGTATGACTTAGCCATGGACGTGGCATGGAACACTGGGGGCAGAATTTGAAGCTGGAATTTCCTAAATGCAAGGCTGTATTATCCCTACTTTCTGTACTATATTGCTGCCTAAATTGGATATAGTGAGTATTATTTTACTGAGGAGGAAAATGAGACAGAGGAGATAAATATTTTATCCATTGTCATATCCCTAAGTGCTGAGAGCAGGATTTGAACACAGGTCTTCTTATTCTAATTCTGGCAGATTTTTATCACATGATGAATTTTGTAAAAAAAGAACTAGACATAGGTGACACTAGCAAAGTGAAGCTACTGAGGCAGCTATTCATATAATTCAGGACAATAAATGTTTTTTTCTTGAAATAACCAAATATTTACTTCAATTTTTTCTGCTAGAGTAGAACAAATAATTTTATTATTTCAAATCTTCTTGTCTATCTTGTTTGGTTTTTTTTGGTTTGCTTTTTTTGGTATGGCTATTGAAGTTAAGTGACTTGACCAGGGTCACACAGACAGTATAAGTGTTCGGTGTCTGAGGCCTGATTTGAACTTAGGTTCTCCTGACTCCAGGGCTGGTACTGTATTCTCTCTATTCACTGCATCACCTAGGTGCCCCTCTCCCTATCTATCTTGCCCAGGTTATAAGTGCAGGGACTACTCATGGCCTAGATCTCATTTGCTCTGTTCCCAACCAGGTCCAGTTTCCCCACTCTTAGGCAGTTCCTGAGGGCTCACCATACCAATGCCAGACTTAGTATGAACACCCAATCAGCATAGTCCTCTGCAGCTCAACATTCCCCAGCTCAAGAGATCTGTAACCTCAGCCTCCTCAGTAGTAGAAATTACAAACTGCCACCACACCTAACCCAAATCAGATACCTAATGCAGATTTATATCACTTGCTATTTCCAAAATGGCTTGAATCTACTAAGCAAAGCAGGCCCCAGCTTACAAATGGATTATGTTCTCAACATGAATTTATAAGTAATTTATTTGGAATGTGAAACATGTATTCCTATATAAAGCATTCTAATTGTTTCTAAATTCTCCAGAAGGCTACAATCACAAAGCTTATATCGAATGCATGCAAACATCTAGGAAATTATTAGAATTAGCAATTGCTCCCTTCCCACTTCTCTTCCTCAAGTCTCTGAGGATCAAAAAAGAAAAATAAAATGAAGTTTCAAATGAATTTGGAGTTCATTCTTACTGAGCGATATTTATTTTTTTTGGAAATTTCACAGTGCTGATGGGAACAACCCAGGAGAGTTTTGCTATCCATCCAGTGAATGTCTGTCATCAGCTTAAATTTTTTAACAGAACTAAAATCTTCTGAGACGTGGAAAGAATCTCTATTATGTCTTAAAGGGCTTGTATTTGAACAAAGAGCTGATCTAGTATTGTGTGGCTTTGCATGCATATGTACATCTGTTGGCTTTTGAGATTTCTCCTCTTAAGGATCCTAGATTCTACCTGGGTAGCTTTCAGCCAAGATGATATAAGTCTATTCATTCGTTCTTGGCTTCATCTCAACATGAGGAAAGCAGGGTTGAAACATAAAGGATTATGCAGCAAATTAAAACTTCCTTTTCCCCAACCAGATCCAAATTTACACTTGTGCCTATAGAGTTTAAGGAAAATCATACTCTGAATCTTAAAAACCAACTTTTCTTATATAGCAGTTAAGATCATGACTTTGTCTCTTTCTCCATTGGCATTCTGGCACCTCTGATACCTTATTGAAACTGCTCCCCTCTTCTCCACTAAAAGCAAACCTGACTAGGTTACTGGGCAAGGTTGGACTGGAGTGCTAATTTCTCTATAGAGATTATGCAAATTTAGGTTATTTTTCAAATTTTATGTTTAGGGTGTAGGTGTTAATTTAACAATGAGGCAGGCAGGTCAAACAGTAGATAGAGCACTGGGCATCAAGTCAGAAAGACTCATTTTCCTGAGTTCAAATCCAGCCTCAGATACTTACTAGCTGCATGACCCTAGGCAAATCACTTAGCCCCATTTGCCTCAGTTTCCTCATTTGGAGCTGGAGAAGGAAATGGAAAACCACTCTAGGATTACAACCTCTCTCTTCCTTAGTTTCTTCAACCTTAAGTACGGAGAATAGAAACAGGGTTTCTGACAGGATTAAAATGAGGTTATGTTTGTCAAGTACTTAGCCTGGCATATAATAGGCATTTAATAAATGCTTATTTCCTTCCTTCCTTTCCACCGGAATTTGTCTCCAAAAACTTGATGACATATTTCATGATGCTTGCCTGAACACAATTAGTGAAGTTTGACCTGAGTCCCCAAATTGCCAATTATAACTCTGAACCTAACTAAGTAGCTATGGAGGTTCATGAAATTGATAAAAATACAAAATGACCCATGAAATTCAAAGTCTCCATCTCCAGCTTCTCTTTTCATCTTCAAAGAAAATTACAATAATAATTAATTAATGGAAAATGCTGCTCCATTTCTATGAAATAGACATTGATCAGCCTTATGACAAAATGAAGTTTGGCTTAATATATTCCCTGTGTTGATTAAAATGTTCCCTTTTTCAGTTTGATTTCTATGCTATGAATCTTCCTCAGTAACACAAACAATTCTTGTTCTTTCAAAGTTAATGCATTCTGAATGTCCTTTGGAATATCCCTCAAGGACAAAATGTAAGAAAGAATAATAATAATGAAGCTAAAACAAAATGCAGGAAAATTTGTCAAGGAGGGAATTGGTGCTGCAAAAATATTGGCATCACTGGTATCTAGTAAGCAATCACAGTAATATCATGTCAGTGGAGAAGTAATGCAAAAAAGATGAAATGCCATTTACAATGCTGATAGATTTTTAATACTCAAGCTTATCTACTATTATCCTTTAAAGGTCCATTTTCAGCTCAAGTTTCTGTCCTTCCATCAGTATATTAAGGATGCCTGGAGCAGAATTCTAGAGTATTTCATTTGAAGAGGAAGATAATAATTGCATATGGGACTCTCTAGACCCAAGTCAGCCAGAACAGGAAGAGACACAAGATGCTTGGAGAACCCCAGCGGTATCTTATGATTAAAATCAGAGCTATAATTAGCCATTCTTGCACCTAGGAACACAAAACATGCCAGAGGTAGAAACAAGCTCAGTTAAAAGGAAAGACTCCATGGAGAGACCTTGAACCTGGGGGTACAAAGAAGGTCCCATGGGGAAAGAGATCCCAGACATTGTCTTATCATGTGGGAAACAGCAGAAAAATAAGAAGCAAATTCCAGCACTACACCCCAACCAGAGGCCAGGGAAGAGATCACCTGAAGTACAACCACTGTGAGCTACGGGTGCCTAGCAATCAACCCTTAATGGCCAGCATCATGAGTCATTTAGGGTGACCACAAGGAGAGAGATGTCATGGGAACAAGTTCCTGGTTATCTACATTACTCTGAGTGCCTCAAGAAGCAACATTGCCCTAACAAGGTTCCTAACCATATGAATTCATTGGAGCATGGAGTAGGCAAGCTGAGAACAGTGACTTCAGATGGGCACTTTCAAAATGTTCATACACTTTTCACATATAAACCAATATTCAAATGCTTCAATGAACTGGTGATGTTACATTGTCTCCAACAATTCATCCAGGCCAATCCATTTCTTAACTGCCCATCCCATGTGACTCCTGTCCATGTCCTCTGATATAATCATTCCAGGGGAGCCCTTCCAACATGTGGGGAACTTTCTTTGCTTTCTCTTGACATTACAAACCTTTTTAACATGTGGTCTGAGCAGTAACGACATTACATTTTAATATCATATATTATTTATGGCTTTATGGCAACAGGAAACCATAAATAATACATAACACTGAAATATGACATCAGGTTACTGCTCAGACTTCACGTTTAAAAAAATTGCTTCATTCTTGTGTATCCAGTGACTACCACAGTATTTGGCACATAGAAAGCACTTAATAATGATAACACTTGAGAATTAAATAATTCTTTAAGATTTACCATGTGCTGCTCTATTCAAAATAACCCTATGAGGTAGCAAGTGTCAATTCTTACTTTTTTTCAGATGAGAAAGCAGAGAATTAAGTGACTTGCCTCAATTCACAGCTAATAAATAATGGAAAAGTAATTTGAACCTAGGTCTCTAGAATGCAAATCTAAAATTCTTTCTACTACTATACTGGGCCATTAATAAATGTTGAATCCCGGGTGAGTCACTTCCCACCTTGTAACCATAAGCAAGTCACTGAGTCTCTCAGGCCCTAGTTTCCTTCACTGTAAAATCTGAGGATTGGATAAGATGAGGTCCAAGGTTCCTTTCAGTTTTCCAAAGTTAAGTATCATTCCATTAAAGTAAGAAATGTGTGCAAGTAAGAGGAATGTCCCTTTCTGTTTTGAGTGGGCTGGGTGGGGATATAAGACCAGTATTCAAATGTCCTATAAATCAGGCAGTTTGAGATTATACAGATTTTGCAGATAGATCTCTGGAGAGTGGCAGAGGAAATTAAGCCTTTATTTCAGTATATTTTCTTGGGAATCCTATGTGTTTTATTTTATGTGCTTAAAAACATCCTGAGAAACAGTCGACAGGTTACACTGGACTTACCAAAGAGATCAATGACATAAAAAGGTTAAGAATTCTTGATTTAGTCCAACCTGACTGAGAATACATTCAACGGCATTCCTAAAAACCACCATCCAGCCTTTGCTCATAAGGCTCCAAGTTAGGAAGAACTCCCTTCCTTGAAAGATAACTTTTGCATAGCTCCCTATTGGGGAGTTTTTCCTTATTTCAAATCTAAATCTGCATCTTTGTGACCTTGTAGCTGCAACCACACTGGCATCCCCAGGATGGCTGCTAGTTCAGGTTCTTAGGTCTACTTTACAAGGAAAGATAGTTATTTAAGGGGTCGATAATCTTTTTTTAAATTACATTCTCTAGTTCAGGGGAGAAGTCAGCACCCTGAACTTCAGAGAAAACACAAGCAGAGAAATAAAGACCAACAGAGAGGGCTCTGACTGCCTGAACCAACTATACACTCACATACATCCCTGGATCGAGAGAGTCTTTACATCTGAGCAGTCAGATAGCAATCACAAGATCCTTCTCATAAGCAAGCCCCCAAAGCAACATACCAACAGAGTATATATATTGAGAGAGAGCCAGAAGGTATAACAACCCTCCGTGCCTAATTAGAAATTAGCAAAAGTTATGAAACCTTTCCTACAAGGAAGCCTCCCCTAAGCAAGCTTCCCTTAATGGTCTCCACATAAGGCCTGTTAATGGGCAGGGAAGATCTTAAATCCTATTAACATTACAGACACCCACATCTTCTAGTTCTCGCATCTACATAAGCAAAATAATAATGTAATTTCTTTCTCATGTGATAGTCTTTCAGATACTTGAAGATAACTTCAAGACAGAAAAAGAAGACATGTTTCCCATTCTCTTTTCCAAGTTAACCATTGCCAGTTCCTTCAACCAAAACTCATATAAAATGATCTACAGGCCCTTTGCCAAGCCGGTCCCCCAGTCCACAAATAAGCACAATACTCCAGATATGATCCAAATACAGCAGAACTAACATGTCTGTAGTCCTAGACATTATGACTCCCTTAAGTTAACTGAAGATGCCATTGGCTTTTTTTGTTATTTAAAAACAGAATAACTGTAGTATCCTCAGGCATGATCCCAACTGGGAAAATATACTGTCGTCTATGCACAGACCAAGTTTGTACTTTTTAAGCTACAGGTCAAGGTACAGGAAAGGTAGGTGCAGTATAATGGAAAGAATGCCAGACCTGGCATCAGAAAAATCTAGGTTTAAAGACTGGCTCCAAGCTTACCATATGCAAAGTACAGTGTGAGGTGCTAGGGACAAAAAGAGGAAAGACGCAACACTGCTCTCCAAGAGCTTACAATCTAAACCAAATAAGCAATGAAGACAAGGTAGAGGAGTGAAGAGAGAATGCAATCACAGAATTCCAGAGGAGGGACCCCAGACATCATTGATCCAAAACAAACTTGAAAAAAATTACATCATGTCCAATAAATAGTCAACCAAGCTCTGCTAGAAGACTATTTGGGGAGTGGGGAAGAAAAGATCTACCACTTCCCTAGAAAGCCCACTCCACTTTTGAATAGCCTTGTTAAAAGGTTTTTCTTTATAATCAAGGCTGTTTGCCTCCTTGCAATTTCTATCCATTGTTCCTAGTTCCAGGTTCAAAGAGAATACAATAAGTATAATTTTTCTTTCCCAGAAAAACCCTTCAAATAATTGAAGACAGAAGCAATGTGCCTCCCAAGGCTTCTCTTTTCTAGGCTAACTATTCCAGATCTCTCAACCAATCTTCAAATGGTGTGAACTTAAGACCTTCTGTTGTCCTTAAGGTTATCCATAAATAATCACTGTTCTTAAAAAGTGGATCCTAAAAACAGTGTCATGTCAAATACAGCAAAAAGGTAGGGAAGATGACTGAGGAAGGGCAATTGAATTGGGACCTTAAAAGGTTAATGGTGACCTTGAAAGGGCATTTTCAATAAACCTGTAGGGACAGAAACCAGCTTTCAGGGTCCTGAGGAAAGAGAAGAACAGGTGAAGAGAATAAAAACAGAGAGAGCATATTCCTACTAGCTGTCTAACCCGTGGGCATGTCACTTGACTTTTCTGAATATTGGTTTCTTCATTTGTAAAACAGGAGTAACTCAAATCATCCATCGCATAGGGCTATGGTAAGGAAAGTACTTTCTAAAATGTAAATCATTTTATATATGAAAGTAATCCCTGTTATTATGCATGGCACTTGGAAACTCCAGGACAGTTAGATTTTCTAATTACCCAAGGTTTTATTCTATGAGAACCTGCAACATTAATACACATAAGCACAGCCAACTTGTCCTTACTCAGTTTAAATCTAGGAGCACTGGATTCACCCGCACTTACCGGGAAAACAATTGGAGAGAGTCACTAAAATAAGCCAGTTTCATCAGTCCCATAATTCTGTTCAAGGAACAGACTTTGTTCAACAATGAGTTCTTTGAAGAAGGAAAAAAAAAAGTAAAATTGTTCTAGGGCCTTGAACTGTTGATTCTTTTCCCACTAGCTTTATTAAGGCCCTATCTCATTTTAAAATGCCAAAGTCCTACTCCAACCAAAAACACTGAAAAAGTTCAGTTCATTGCCTTTCCTCTTTAAAATATTTTTTCACTTAGCATTGGGCCAGAGAGCCTTTCATTGAGATCAGCAACTTATCTTTTCATGAAGATTCACTTCTATAAACTGCTATGTAAGGTACCCTAAATCAGCCATATGCAGAGTACAGGAATGAGCAACCGCATTTGACTAACTCTCCTTTCTGAGCCCTGATGGCACATTATCCTGAATGAGCAAAACTGAGCCATCAAAATTTTTCTCTTTTCACACTTTAAGATCTTCATTTTCCATTCAAGCAAGACCCAACTTTCTTATGCTTCTCTTTCCCTTTCAATAGAGATAGTTTGCAATCTACGTCATCTGATGACTTCTATAATTAACCTGTCTTATATTCTGTATATATAAATATAGTCTAAAGTAATTCTAAATAAATTATAATTTCATTTTCTACTACGCTGTAGAAAGCATAGAGTTTGGACTCAGAAGACCTAGGTTTAAGTCTCAGTTCTGCCATTTACTCCGTTTGTGGCCTTGGTTAAGATATGTAGCTTCTCTGGTCTTAGTTTCCTCATATGTAAAAAGGAGGCATTGTACTAGATGACCAGTGAATTCTATTCCAATTCTAAATCAAAAAAACTGAAAGGAATCCTGCCTCCTTCCCACCTGAAACCATTAAACTCTACTGACTGTTGTACTTTCTACCTGGTACTACCTGAAACACAATAATGAACTCAAAACTTTGAAGTCAGAGAAAGTGGCTTCAAATCCTTGTTCTCTTGTGCTTAACTATAATGACCTCAAGGAGGTCACTTAGTCTCATGGGGCCTCAGATTCCTCATGTGAAAATCAGGGTGAAACCAGCAGGTATCACAACCTGACAAGGTTTTAAGCTTTAGAATGGGGACTGATTCCCATTTCTCTACCAGGTAAACGTATAGGATCTATTCTTTCTAGACCATACCTTTCTTTTCTCACTACATAGCCTGGGAAGCATGAACTTTGGTCTGCATCCCCACTCCAGCCCCTTCAAATCGGAGACTGAAAACCTGGCTATGGTTCAATATTTTAGCTTAAGTGGTTAAATGGTCATGGATGACATGGATATTCTAACTAATTCTCTCTCTCTCTCTGTCTCTCTCTCTGTCTCTCTCTCTGTCTGTCTCTCCCTCCCTCCCTCCCTCCTTTTCTCTCTCTCTCCCTCTCCTTTCCCTCTCTTCTCTCCCTCTCTTTCTCCTTCTCTCTCTCCCCCTCCCTCCTTCTCTCTCTCTTTCTCTCTCTCTCTCTTTCT
>CM053601.1:77300752-77336446 GCA_028646575.1 Pseudocheirus occidentalis | reverse complement strand
TGAAGAAGCATTACCAGGATAAGACTATGTTTATTCATGGCCTGGCTGATCCTTGAGTTCCAGGCAAGAGAAGTGGTGAAGGGCTTGAGATGTGCTAGACCCTGTGAACTTCAATGTGTGCCGGGGATTGCCCTGAGGACTGGACAAGGACCTGGGAGCTGTCTACCTCTGAGGACTGGATGAGAACCTGACAGCTGTCTGCTTCTATATCCAGGTGGCTGTTTAGTGGATTCAGGAGGGAGCTGGTACCATGGAAGGGGATCCAGGGAATCAGAGAGACCACCCAGAGTCAAGATGAAGAAAATGCCTCCCCTTGGACAAACTGAGGTTTGCTGGACACCAAGGGGTGGAGAGTTTGCGTGGTTTTCTAATGATTGTATTAGTGACTAATAACTTTAGTAAATGGGAATCTAGCTAAGTGACTGACTGCTAGATGAGTGACTGATTAAGTTAATGGTTGCCCCATGAGTGGAAGATTGATATATTGTGAATCGATTGATTGAATGATTAAGTGAGAAGGGTTTCCCCCTTAGGGAAACTGGATGATTATTCTTTTGTTCCTTGTTCTAAATATTGTGGCCACTGTAGTGAAAACTGTGTGGCCATTCTAATGTTAAACTGTTATGAACACTATATTGTGACTTTCTGTGATAAGATATAATGTTGTCAATATTATATTGTGAATGTTTGCCTTGATTTGTAATGGAATAAACAGAGTGTTCACTATACTGTATAATCTGAACCTTAAAAGCTGTTCACAGTAGCATTCTTTTGGGAATCTGCTTGTGCATGGCATTACACAGATATATTCTTTCTTTTTTACAGACAAGAAAACTAAGTTTCAGGGAATTAAAATGACTTCCCTATAGTTCTGAAACTATTAACTGTCAAAGGTGGGATGGAACCAAGATTTTCCTCCACTTGACTCCAAGTTCAGCACTGTATCCATTACACCAGTTAGACTTCTTAATTTCACCTCCTAAATTCCTTCCTTCCTTCCTTCCTTCCGTTTTTTGGAGGAGAGAAGGCAGGGCCATTGGGGTTAAGCAAGTTGCCCAAGGTCGCACAGCTAGTAAGTATTAAGTGTCTGAGGCCAAATTTGAACTCAGGTCTTCCTGACTCCAGGGCTGGTGCTCTATTCACTGTGCCACATAGCTGCCCCTCACCTCCTAAATTTCACCTCTCAGCCTGATTCAAACCAGATTGAAGATTTAATTAGAGCCTCCCCTCCCTGAATATGGCAGTTATTCCCAACAGAGTCCTTTTCCCTCAATGAGGAAAATTTGGAATAAGAAGGAAGTACAGCCAGACTCTATGACATTTCTTTAGCCCAAAAACTTTACAATAATATCATTAAAAAATAGTTCCCAATATCAGACTGAGATTTAGTTATGAGCAATTGTGGCCAATGCCCTGAACTTTCTTCTCATTCCTAATCCCAAGGTATAGTTTAGTAACTAGAGTGACTAGTTCTGGGAAACTAGGGCTTTGACCCACATCAGTGATAGTGGGATGGGAGGTAGAGGGTTATCCTTGGGAATGTGTGCTTCCTCTTCTTAAGGGCATTATTCTTTCACCATGGGGAATGTTGTCCCTATACCTCACCTCACAATACTTTGCCATCAGTGTTGTGTGGTACAGTTACCTTTTGGGCAACACTCCCAAAGTTTTTACACTGTAGTGTTTCTTACCTATGGCCCATCTTCATGCCTACTCAAAGGGTCTACTCTTTGGGGAATGAATTATCTCTTTTCTTGGTGCTACTACCCTCATGATCAACCTATCTTTTGACCTGTTTAACCTGTCTCACCTGGACCCCTTTGTTCCCCATCTCAACTAATTTTTCTTTGGTGCAGGAAACTCTAATTACAGGCCCACCAGCCATTTTTTTTTTGCTTTTTGGACAGCAGTTGGGGTTAAGTGACTTGCCAAAGGTCACACAGCTAGTTTTTGTGTTAAGAGTCTGAGGCCGCATTTGAATTCAGGTCCTCCTGACTCCAGGGTCGGTGCTCTATTCACTGTGCCACCTAGCTGCCCCTCCATCAGCCATTTTAAATTCAGAACAAAATGGCTCTTCTCATTTCTCAAGAATGCTGTTTCTTGCCATGAAATAGAGCTATTTCCTGTTCCTCATAGGGACTAACACATACAGTGACACAGACACACACACACACACACACACACAGACACACACACACACACCCTCGTACAGAAAGATAGATATTGTGCAGGCTGCTGTTCTAAAGATAATTAAAGAATCCACTAAAGTAGGGCTGTTAAAAATCATAAGGACATGTCAAACATCTACAGACAGTTCACTGATAAGGGCAATTTCCTCAGCATTAGCCTATTAGTAGCTGACCCCATTTGTAACAAAGAGGCCTTATAAAGTTAATTCTCCATCTAGCTGCTTTTGGTTCAGAAAAGAAAAGAGAAAAGGAAAGCAAACCTTAAAGCTTTAAAAAAATTTTTTAGTTTGTTTTAGTTTTTAGGTTTTAAATAGAGTCCACAGGTCCAACCCAGATCTCTGGGTTGAATCCACTTTTGTCAGTCCGGTCACTGTTCCATTGGTTGTCCTGCTCCTCCAGGAGGCTCTTGAAGGAGAGAAGGGAGAAAAAAAATGGGGGTGCTGATGCTCCAAATTCCAGAGTAGGTTCACCAGTGCTCAGCATGTGCTGTCTTCCTTTAGGACCAGAGTTCTTGACCTTTTGTGGTGTGATGGATACCTCTGGCAAAATGGTGAAGTTTATTCGACACCTTCTCAAATGCAGAAAGTGAAATTCATAGGATCACAAAGGAAATAAAAATAGCTGTCAAAGTATTGAAGAAGAAAGCCTCCTGAGCCACAGATTAAGAACTTCTGTTCTTAGGCCATGGGTTGTATCTTCCTCAGCATAGACAACATGGGAGAAGCAATATCTGACGCAACTCATTTAAGAACCTTTATGGCTGATCTATTTTTAAATGAGAAGTTAGGAGACTGCTAAGGAGGAGAGTGCTAGTTTCTCTTTCTAGTCACCTCTCAGGATGTTGCTTTCATTGGAAGCCATGGATATTCCTTTGATGGGATGAAAAGAAGTCTAGTAATCTTGACCATGTTAAACAATGAGGACTTTGTTATGCCTCTGAAAACAAAGCACATTTAGACAGAGCACTGTTAATAGGATATTAGATTAATGAATTAAATCATAGTCATTAAAGAGTTGAGCCCAGCCTTTAACTCAGTCCTACAAAAACACAGCAGACATTTCTGACAGATGATATATAAAAAAAAGTTAGTGGGACTCACCTGGCTCACACACACACACACACACACACACACACACACACACACACACACACCGCACATATGCACAGAGAGAAAGAGAAAGAGAAAGAGAGAGAGAGAGAGAGAGAGAGAGAGAGAGAGAGAGAGAGAGAGAGAAACACACATAGACCAGACTTGATTCTCTGATAGGTGAAGCCTGACCATCTGCACACATTCACCCAGGTGACCGTAACCATCAGGTCTAGACAAGGCAGTTGTAGAGGCATTGATACCCCCCAAACCTCGAAGAACAGCAAAGGACTGAGCAACAACATGGGAAGAAACCAAGATCTGGTCCTCCATTTTTACTGTCAGCTGAAAAGTTGTGCATGTCCTATATAAAATAGAATTGATTCGCTAGCAACCTGAAGTGCAAATTTGCCTTTAGCACTACAAATCTGGAAGATTGTATGAATGCCTTAGAGAGAGTGGTGTTTGCTGGAGATGAGGTCTGAACTCTCCATGGGCCTCAACTATATTTCCTCTCCAGGGGTGTCTCAACCACAGTGGGAACCTGGAGGATAGTATGTGTCCTTTAGGGGAAGATGGGAGCTCCTGGAGATGGAAAGGGATTTGTCTTTGATTATTTATGAAGTTCTAGTTTTTTTTCTTTTTTTTACATTATTTCTATGGTATAAAATAGAGGTTATTTTGTATCCAACATTTATTGTTAACTTGAATTCTTCCATGAGAGCTAAGGACTCTTATTACCTACTACTCTAGAGACCTAGGCAATCTATACTGCCACATTCCCAGGAGAAGCCCTGGGTGGTAGCAAGAGCCAAGGATAGAATTCATGAGAAGGTTTTGAAATTGAAGTTCATAGAAACCTAGATTGTGGGGTGCTGCACTATAGGTTTCACTAGATTCTTTAGGTTACTCATTCTCTGCAAATGCTTTCCCTAGCCCTCTGGGAAACATCATTCATGTTTATTTCTCCTTTCAAGTTAGCTATGCTTGCTGGATGGTCCAATTACCACTACCTTTCCTTCCATTACCCTCTCCCCTCCCTGTGTCCATGACTTATATCTTTATTGATCACTTGCCTTCCATACTTTTTCTTCTATTGTTTCAACATCCAGAAAAAAAGTCCTTTCTTAACTTCTTTAGGTCATTTCACCAGCTGCAAACCTCTGGGGTTCCTTTAATGACTTATGCTATCAGGTCTCCATACTTTGTTGGCACTCTCATGTTCAAGCAGTCCATTCCAACCCAGGGTGGAATACCTCCTTAAATTCCCTATCATCATTTCACCCTTTGTAATGATTCATTTAAAATGCTATAGCAGGGGGTGGCTAGATGGCACATTTAATAGAGCACTGACCCTGGAGTCAGGAGGACCTGAGTTCAAATCTAGCCTCAGACATTTAACACTAGCTGTGTGACCTTGGGCAAGTCACTTAAACCCAATTGTCTTGCCCTTCCCCCTCCAAAAAGCAAAATAAATAAAAATGCTGTAGCCCAAATATTGTTCAGCTAAGAAAACAGTTCATTTATAACATTGTTTTTATGGAATAAATTTCTCCCTTGCAGTGTTACACCAACTAACTGTATTTATGCACATATGAGCATACATTGCCTTTCTGACTCTCCTCTAGGACTTTCTCTCCAATGCTCTAGAAACCTCTTCACTCTGGAAGCTTACTCTACCTCTGCACTTCACACACTGGAAGTACCCTGGGGCACCTGGAGTCTCTCCCTCTGATTGACTAATTCCTTCCAGAACCTTCATTTTTAGAAGGATGCCCAGACCACCAGGATCTTTATTTCTCCCCCCCACCTTGTAATGATAATGGAATTTTAAAAATCCCCCTGTATTGGCTTGGTTTTTGGGTTGAGTGTTAAAACCCAGAGCTTGTGAATCCCACTAGTGGGATGGACTTGTTGATGTGAAGAGAGAGGGATGAACTGGGAGGAGCTGGTGCTGTGGATTTAGAGACAAGTCCAAGCAGAGAGAGGCCAGAAGAACTTTTGGGGAGCAGTATCATGAAGGCAGAGAGAGACAGGAGAATTGCTGAGGGCTAGTTGGAGCTGCCTAGGACTTTTGAGAACTGCCACCTGGAGCTGCCGAGGACTAAGGAGGCATGGCTGTGATGCCAGTATTTTGTCTATCTGTTTTGATGTTTTGACAGATTTGTCTGCTGATGGAAGACAGTGCTGTTGTTGCAGAGGTCCTGGAACCTTGCTGTTGGCTCAGAAGCCCTGAAGAAGGATTTTTTTGTTGTATGTATACAGACCCTGGAAGAGGGTCTTACTAATGTTTTCAGGGGTTCTAGGACTGTTTTGCAGGTAGAGAGTGAATTAATGAGGACACTGGCAATGTATATTGTGGCTTTGTTAAGCTTTGTCTCCCCAGGAACAGAGATTGCTGAGAGCTTGCCTCCTGTCAAGATGAAGAAAAGATCTCTCCTTGGATATCCAGTGCTGTGATATCTTAACCTTGTTGTAGCTTAAGGGTAGATGGCCTTTTATGCTCTCCATTGCCCCTTTTGAGAAAGTGCTTGGTGGTAATGGATGGTATTGTAATTCAGTTGTGATCCAGGGGTGGGAAACTTTTGACTTTTTTGTGCTCTGATTGACCAAATGAATGTACTTTGTTTATGATTGGAAACTAATCTCCATTTGAGAAGAGACTAAATGAATGTACTGTCCAGGGGTGGAGTAGTACTTGGATTGAATTGAGAACTTACTACTAAATGAATGAGTTACACTGTATTTTGATTTTCTCTGTTCTGTGAATGTTTTTGCCTTAATTTGTCACTGAATAAAATAGAGAGTTACTATGCTGGTATTCTGAACCTTGGAAGTTGCCTTTGCTTGGCATTATACCCCTCCCCACATTCCCAGCTTCTTTTTATTTGTTGTCTTCCTTCATTAGGACGTAAACTTCATGAGGGTCGGGACTGTTTTCCTTTCTGCATGGATTTGTATTCCCAGAGTTTACCACAATACCAGGCAGATAGTAAGCATTTAATAAATGTTTGCTGACTCAGCTTGGCTTGACCTGCTACATTAGGCAAGTTAGTTCTTAAGTGGAGTTTCCCGCATTTTGATGAATGTTCAGTAAAACATTGAGCAGAAGTCCCATGTGCCTTCATCCTTCTGAGTTTCCGTTCCCTTTTTGGCTTGCCTTAAAATATTTTTTGAACATCATGGAAATTATTAATGAATCATTTCTTCTTTTAGGGAAACTATCAAACTGGGTGCTACCAACAGCAACTATTCTAAATCTATTTTAAAAATATAACTTAAAAACACAGAATATGTCTCCTGCATCTCTTGTATCAACTTCTGAGTAGTGCCAGGTAGAAAACTTGGGGATTAGAGACTTCCATGACATTGGCTGAGGTCTAGTGGGACTCAGTACCATGGGGACAGGACCAGGTGGGATAGGATTAACTGTAGCTGTTCTCTACAGCCTGAGAGGTAAGGGGAGTGGGGTATGAGTAGTCAGAGGTCTGTTACCAGCTTGGCAAGTACAGAATCTGGGAAGAGAGCCAGATGCAAGAGGTGAGTTGATATGTTGGTAGACTAGAATCTGCACCAACAAACAAGCAGGACCCAAGGGAGAAAGCAGAATCAACAGTCTGAGGCCATGTGAGGGTCAACAAAAACCAGATGTCAAATAGACCAAGGAAGAGGACCCTGAGTTCAAGCAAATAACTTATTACAGTTTGTTATGTTTGGTGAACTAACTGTGCCTGTGGGAGTTTAGGCTAAACACTGGAAGTTCGCCCTGCCTCCAACCTTATTTTTATTGGCAAACCATAGCTATGGACAACCCATGCTCACCTCCACTACATTTGGATTGGGAACATCATGTAAAATATTAAGATGGGGGTTGGACCTGATTTTTGATAGTGCAGATGTCTCCTGGTGAGCAAACTCTCATGATTAAGGTACCTTCTCTATAACTTAGAGGCTTGTCCAAAGAGTTGTCCAGAAGATTGGCATGCAAGGTTATACAGTCAGTATGTGTCAGATGTGGGATGAGAACCCAAGGCTTCCTGACTCTGAGGGCAGTTTTCTATTTACTGTGCCATATTGCTTCTCAGATAATATCAAACATTAAAAAAAGTTAAATCATTCAGGTTCCCCTGCAAAAGGTATTATGAGATTAAAGAATGGCTAAGGTTTATTCTGTTCCCTCTGCCCCCAAACTCCTCCACGCAGAGACAACTTTGAGGATAATCATAGAAATTGTGTCCATCTATGTTCCCTTTTTGTACCTTCTGTTTTTTCCCCAATACCTCTCCCTTCTCCTCCATAAAGCTTCTGGCTGCCTAATAAAATTAAAAGTGCTAACAACAACAACTCATGTTTACATAGACCTTGGTTGTTCATAGGATCATAGATCTGGAACTGGAGAGGGATTTTAGATGTTATCTAGACCCACCCTCTAATTTTTACAGTTGAGAAAATTGGAGCCTGTAGAGATCAAATAACTACTTATAGGCACATAGAAACTAAGCATCAGAAGCAGGATTTGAACTCCAGGCCTCTGATAGCCAGTACTCTTTCCTCTATTTCATTCTGTTTCCCCATGCATTATTTTCTTATTTGGCTACAAGTCATGAAATATTATAATGTCTGAAGAATTAAAGTTGCAGATCACTGAAAGGTCAAGAAAGAGGCCTATGGCAGGCTGCAAAATATTACCAGCCAAGACATGTATGAGTCATGCAGGGAGAAGCATTACTGGAAAAGGAGGTAGGCTGGTCATTCTAACAGTGAAGGATAAACCACATTCATCCTTCATAGTCCATTGGTCTCTGGCAATGGCAAGAGATATAGAAGAAAGCCTCCATGTGAGATGAGCTTTCTGTGGTTGCCAAGGGCATGGATGTGTGTAAAGCCAAGCACAAGCAGCTTTCCAGAAGAATGCTGCTGTGAACAGCTTTTCAAGGTTCTGATTACACAGTATAATGAATACTCTATTTATTCAATAACAAATCAGAGCAAAACATTCACAAAAAAGCAAGGCACAGCATTCACAATGTTATAACTTATCACAGAAAATCAAAATAAAGCATTCACAACAGCTTATTGCTAAAATGGCCACATAGTTTTCATCACAGTGGTCACAAAGTTTTGAACAAAGAACAGTCATTTAGTAACTCAATCATTCAATCATCTCAATCATTCAATCATTCTTAAGGAGGCTTGCCTCCTTAAGGGACACAAAATATGATAGTCAAAGTTCTCCACCCATGGGGTACAACAAGTTACAAATCAGTTGCTATTCAGTCATCATTCACTATTCAATCATCAGAAAATGCACAAGCCCTCTACTCCCTAGGTCACTAGTAAATTACAATTTTTCAGTCAGTACATAGTACCCAAGTAAAGTCTTTTCTCAGTTTGACTTGGGGTGGTCTCTCAGATACCCGGGATCCCCTTCCATAGTCCCAGGTCCTACCTGGATTCACCAAACTGTCACCTGGGCTCAAAGGCAGACAGCTCCCAGGTACTTGTCTAGCTCTCCGTGCACTTCCTATTCCATGCTGAAGCTCACAGTGCCCAGTCCACCTTAAATCCTTCATAGTCTCTGTTCCT
Source organism: Pseudocheirus occidentalis (assembly GCA_028646575.1). NCBI lineage: Eukaryota > Metazoa > Chordata > Mammalia > Diprotodontia > Pseudocheiridae > Pseudocheirus > Pseudocheirus occidentalis. The sequence goes on along the minus strand of CM053601.1, from coordinate 77,327,583 downwards.
GGGAAGTTAAGGCTTAACAAAGCCACAAACATATTCATCCAAAATACCAGCATCACAGTCATGCTTCCTCAGTCTGAGGCAGCTCCAGCTGGCCCTTAAATGTGGTAATGGTAATTTAATTTGGAGATGTCCCTGAATTGACTAGGTTTTGGGGTTGATTGTTAAAACCCAGAGCTTGTGAATCCCACTCGTGGGATGGACTTGTTGACATGAAGAAAGAGGGCTGAACTGGGAGGAGCCATGAGTAGAGAGAGAGGCCCAAGCTGAAAGGAGGTCAGAAGGAGGACTCTTGGGAGAGCAGTATCCAGTATTGTAGAGCCTGAGTTGCTGAGAGAAAGACTGCTGAGAGCTAATTGGAGCTGCCCAGGACTTTTGAGAACTGCCACCCGGAGCTGCTGAGAACTGAGGAGGCATGGCTGTGATGCTGGTATTTTGTCTGTCTGTTTTGATGTTATTTTGCCAGATTCACCTGATGATGAAGGACAGTGCTGTTGTTGTAGAGGTCCTGGAACCTGGCTATTGGTTCAGAAGCCCTGAAGGAGGATTTTCTTGTGGTACCTTCACAGAAATCCTGGAAAAGGACTGATGTTTTCAAGGGTTCTGGGGCTGTTCTACAGGCAGAGAGTGATTTCATGAGGACACAGGCATTGTTGAGCCTTGTCTCCCCAGAAACTGAGACTGCTGAGGGCTTTCCTCTGGTCTAGATGAAAGAAGGGCCTTTCCTTGCGTTTTAAATGCTTAGATATCTTAAGGCTTAAGGGTGGATGGCCTTTTGTGCTCTCCTGCTCCCTTTTGAAAAAGTGCTTGGTGTTAATGGATGGTATTGTAATTACTTTGAGTCCAGGCGGGGGCGAAACCTTTGGCCTTTTTTGTGCCAAATGAATGTACTTTGTTTATGATTGGAAACTGATCTCTATTTGAGGAGAGACTTTGACTAAGTGAATGTACTGTGTAGGGGTGGAATAGTACCTGGATTGAATTGAGAACTTACTTGCTAAATGAATAAGTTATAGTGTATTTTGACTTTCTCTGTTCTGTGAATGTTTGCTACATAAATGGGGTTTGCTATGCTGGTAATTCAAACCTTGGAATTTGCCTTTGCTTGGCATTACAGATGTCTTTAGCAGCTCCCCAAAGCTCTAGCTGGCCCTTGATCTCAGCAACTCCTCAGGGAAGTTCCAGCTGGTTCACAGAATCAAAATCACTTCAACCAGCTTCCCAAAATCAAAATCATTCTCTCTAGCTGCGGGGGCTTTTCCTCCTCAGCCTCCCCAGGGGCAGCAACTTCTGTTTCCACAAAGCTTGCTCCAAGAAGATCTGTCTGACCAGCAGGGGCTTCTCCTTATATACACACAGGGCATTAGCTGCTTCCTGTTTCAGCCCCTTCCTGTTACATCATCAACAGGGCTTCATACCTTCTGTTTATTTAACAGAGACTTGATTAATTACTAAGTGCTAAGTACCTATTGTTAGCTTTCCAATACCAAGGGATCAAATTACATTACTATTGCAATGAGTTTTACAGATGAGAAAACTGGTACTTAGAGAGCTAAAATATCTTGCTTAAGTTTATGTAGTCCATAAGGATCAGAGTTAGGACTTAAAACTTAGTGACTCCTTTCAGTCTTCCAACCAGGCCTCCTCTTCCCTTGTAATACCTCACATACCCATTGTTTTCCTTTATCTCATTTCCTCAGGTCCCCCAGTCCTGTTAAGTAATCTAGTAAAAGAGTCAGTGTATGTAAACCTCTGCCATTTATTTATATGTTCATCCATAGTTCCCAAGAAAGGCATTTAAAAGAAGTGACTTATAGTTAATCTTTACATCATTATGGTAGTGAATGGGAGCTATTTTGGGGTAACAGGGTATTTTGGTCTCTCCCAAATCATATCCCATGAGTAGATGGCTCATATTTCACTTGGCTCTTACTCCCTTGGGCATCTATTTTACTTTCATAAATCAGCCTCTAAAGTGTGGTTGGGGGTGGGAAAATGACATACTTTTCAGCTTTGGGTCAAGAGCAAGTACTTTTAGGTCAGTAATGAAGAAATCTCTGAATTTTGGTGACAAAGAGAAAAAAGTGGTACAAAGTAGTCTGACTGAGATCAGGGGTGTTTTGAGAATGATTTCAAATTGTGGTTCAGGTCCAGGAGGCCTTAACTAATGATCTCTGAACTCTATCAATGGAGGGGACTTTTGCTCTTTCAATTTCTGTTCCAGTTGATTACCTTGTAGTTTCAGTGTCTCTTAGAAAAGGTGGCAATTTGGAGCACATACATAACTTGACTCACAAACAGAATCTTTTATGGGCTGTTGCACAGCAGTATCTTTGGTTGTGCTGAAAAGAAAATGAATTCATCCCCACCAAATTACTTTGATCTTGTTTTCTATACACACAAATAGAAAAGGGAATACACTAAAGCTGTTCTATAGCCTGTCTCTGTGCCTGTGGCTCTGTCTTGTATGTGAAATCATCTTGTAGCAGGACTTCAGTTTGTAAAATCCTTTAGATTACAAAGATTCCAATACATGCCAGAGAGACAGCCTAGCATAATGGACAGTGAGTTGGACTTGGAATTACAAAGATTTGGGTGTAAGTATTGAATATTGTATAACCACAGATGAGTCACTTAGCTTCTCATTGCCGCAGGCAACTCTCTAAAACCATAAACTTCACATAAGTCACTCCTCTTTAGGAGTCAATGAAATTTCCTACACCAATTTTGAAATCAGAAAATCAGGGCTGAAAAACAACTAAACCCACCCTCCCCCCTCACACCACAAAGCAACCAAAAGATCTGCTTATTTTGAATTTTTCCCTAGAGTGAATGGTGCCTGTGTAAGATTTCAATTTATACGCTGGTTTTTAATTTTAAAGAATGCAAATGGACATATAGACAAGTAGGTGTGAGACTTGGATTCAGAAAGACTTAATTTTAAATCTTCTCTCTCACACTTGCTAACTGGTAACTCTGGACCAATGACTTCACCTCTGTGTCACTTATGCAATTACATAGGACTGATATATATATATATATATATATATATATATATATATATATATATATATACACATATATATATATTTACATATACATATGTATGTATATAAATTTCCTAAAATCTTAGTGTATTTTTATTTTAAAGTCAGAGACACCCTATATATGTGCATGTATATATGTATAATGTATATATCATTTATATGTTTATACAATACTTGATAGATGATGATATGCTCCTGCTTTATTTTGGCTCATTATCACTATTTTAAGTCATTTGAGTGCTAGTGTTCATCATGAAGAAGGGCTAGTAATTGTAGTTACAGCATGACAGAAATTGAGAGTTGGAGGGGGCATCAGCAGCCACCTAGTCTAATCTATACAAGAACATATCCAATAAGTGGTCCTCTGGACCATGCTTGAAGACCTCTAGGGAAGGGGGAACCCACCATCTCTCAAAGTAGCCCATTCTACCAGTGGACAGCTCCCATTGTAAGGAAGTTCTTAAATCTTAATTTTGTCTCTGTATCTTCTATCCATTACTCCTAGTTATCCTCTCTGAGGTCAAATGGAACAAACCTAAGTTCCTGTTCTCCATGACAGTCCTTCAGATGATTGAAGACAGCTATTATATCCCCTCTGAGTAGTCTCTTCTCAATGCTAAACATTCCTAGCTCCTTCCACTGATCCATATGTGACTTTGCCTCAAGGCTCTTCACCATCCTGGTTGCTTTCCTCTGGATACTTCCAGCATATCAGTGTCCTTGAGTTGCAGTACTGGAACTGAAGACAGTACTCCAGATGAGATCTGATAAGGATGGAGTACAGTGGGACTCTCACTTCCCTATTCTTAGAAGCTATACCCTGATTAATGTAACCCAAGATCATGTTGGCTTTTTTGGCCGCTACATTATAGTGTTGAATCATATCAAGCTTTCAGTCCACTAAAACCCCAGTTCTTCTTCAGAACAACTACTGTCAGTCCATTCTGTGCCTATCTTCTAACTGTAAAGTTCATTTTTTGGTACCCAAGTGCAAAATCTTACATTTGTTCCCATTAAATTTCATTTTATTAGACTCAGCCCAATGCTGTAACCTTTTAGGCTCCCTTTGGATCCAAAATCCATCATCTACTGTGTTAGCCATCCTACCCAGCTTTCTTATGTGAGCGCACTATCTATGTTTTTATACAAGTTATGCCCAGATTCCCAGGCTACTCCACTGGGGACTTCCTACCACATCGACTTGGAACCATTAACAACTATTCTTTGAGTCTGATCATCTGATCAATCCTGAGTCCATCTGATCGTATTATTGTCTAATCTAGATAACTCCATCTTCTTGAGTAGCAGAGTATGAGATATTTTGTCAAAATTTTTGGTAAAATCTAGGATCATAGTAGGATTATGAGAAGACCTTAGGAACTAATGAGTGTTTAGTGATAAGAACAGCTTGCTATATATAATGCTTTAAGGTTTGTAGAGTGCTTTATGGTAATCCTCTCATTTGATCCTGACAACAATCCTGTGAAGTGCTGCTATTATTACCATTTTATAGAGCAAGAAACTGAGGTTCAGGGAGGTAAATTGAATTTGCCCAAGATTATGTAGACATCCTAGTTTCTTAGGTAGAATTAAAACCCAAGTATTTCTGATACTCTATCCACCTATTCCTTTAAGAGTCAGGAGACTTTCAGGGTAGACAGACCCAAAGCTAAGGTTTACTGTGAGGTGGCTAATATTGGGAAAGTCCATTTTTACTGGTGCTCTTAAATCCGTCCTTGGAGATCACATTGTCTGGGCTGCCAAGATGCCTGGTATTTTTTTTTCTCTAAGTCTTCTATAATCCTGTGTCTCTACAAACACACTGCTGAGTCACACTACCTAGAAAGAATGAAAATGTATGATCAGCACTTAGAAATATTGAGTAAAAATTTCCTCGGTGCCTAAACCAATAGCTGATATTCAGCTGCCTAGGGAGTTCCAGTCCTCTGGGAGAGAGAAAGAGTTCTTCCCTAAAGCACATGATTAGCTAGGAGAGAATGACTGTGGGACTTGGAGAAAAGATCTCTCTCAGAGTTGGAGCAGTGTTTCTGGTTTCCTTTCATGATAGAGGATAACATTTCATTAGAAACTAAAATGGCTATTCAGGATAACCTTAGCAGGATATATTAAGGGTCTGAGCAACCATAATTAAAGAAGGATTTTTGTGCAAAAATTTGGGTTTGGGGGATTTTGTGACTCATATAAGTGGTCTTGATGGATTTCACTGATGCTTCAGATAAAAGGGTATTTGGGAAAATGTGAGAAATAATCGGTATCTTGGTTTGGTTTTTTTGTTTCTTTTTGCAAAAACCAGATGATTCAACTACAAGGCAAAATTGCACTTTCCCTCTTTTAAATGCTTTGCTCTTAACTTACTGTCCAAAGAGTGTTTAGTACAGTCCCATGGCTGGAAAGCAGTTGATTTTTGCTTGACTTCATATAGCTTTGGAAAGCAATGGTAATCTTTTGCAATGCACCGGAACACTGAACAACCTAATGTACAATCAAATAATGGCTTGGATTACAAAAGCGATAAGGATTCTTTCTCTTGGTCCTGTAATGCAGAGATATGTAAAACACACAGTCTGAACTCTGAAGACAGACCTTCTGAACTAGATTAAAACATAATTGGGAAATATTTAATGAAAGAAATAAAAGTACAATAAAACAAAGACGATGTTATTATGTGGTTTTCTAAGTCCACGTGCCCACAGGAATTTTTATATATGGTCTTGTGGCCCTCATTTCTATTGGAGTTTGACACCACTGATACTAGCATTTGAGCTCTGCAATACAACCATTCTAGGACTGCATTTTGATGTTGCATGTACTTTTGTGAGTTCGTATATTGGTTAGTGGGGGATATTCATCAGCTACTCAATCCCTTAGTTAAAAAAGTGATTTGAATGCAGTTCTTAAAATAAGAAAGTCTTCAGCTTTGTTTCAGGATCAGCCCAATGGCAGATGAATTATGAAACCTACATTTTTAATTCAAGGATATCTTCACTGTAATCAGTGTGTTAAGCATCTATCTTGCTGTCCAAATGAAGAAAATTACCTACATTTAGTGTAACTTCATGCTCCAAATGCCCAATCCCTAGATTTACATGGACCAGTTTTAGTCTGGGAAGGAAGAGTATCTTCTCCAAAAATCCCTCTTTGGCTCATGCTTCCATGCAGGGCTTTCCTGAAGAAGCTCAGAATTTGATTCATCTTTTCTGCACTTAGGTAATAACTTCTATCTATAGCTTTATGATGTCAGTAAAAAGCACCCTTAGTTCCCATGCAAGCATTCAAGCTAACAATATATCAGATAAAACATATTATTTTCCCCCCACAAAAATGCAAAACAAACAAATGACAAGTAGGAGCTAATACATAGCCAAGACAATTCTCCCTTGTGCATCAGTGGGTCACCCCCACCCCCACCACCCTCCAGGGTGATGATAGCCCCTATAGCATCATCCAAATTCATACCACCGCACTGGTTAAGATGCCCTGAGAGAAGTGCATTTGGGAGCCCCATTCTACCTTATTGACCTCTGTAGTCTTCCAGACTTGTAGAAATGCTCTAAGATATGATGCTGTCCAGAAAAGAAATATCCTATAAAGTTTTTTCCAGAACATCTGTTCCTTAACAGAAGATAGACAGACTAGGTATTGACTCAGTAATTGGTATCTTATTCTTACTGGCATCACTTTTTCATTTGTGCAGAGAAAAAGCCTAGAATTGCAGTTTTCATTCCCCCCACAGCCTGGGGATTAAAGAGACTTTGGGGGATTTATTTGATAATATATTCATATGAACAAGTGATGCCACATTGTATATAATGCATTAAATGAGGAAACACAGCCCCATTCCTTTTGCTTGATGCCTCCTGATTCTACGTCCTTTCAAATAGATAAAATTTCAGTTAAGAATTATCTGCCAGAAGATGAGTCAGTATGGCTTATCCTTTTAACAATCAAAATAAAGACTTTGCATAGCTTTGAAAATGTTTTATTGATGCTCTTTTCCCAATTTCTATCATTTCCCAGTGATATTTTTTTCTTCCTTCCCCCCTCATTGCTTCACCCTTCAAGCAAATACAAACAGTTATGCAAAGCAAGTCAATACATTGGCTGGGTCTGACATGGTAGGTCTCTTTGTTTCTGTATCAGTACTTTGCCACTTCAATGCCAAAAGGTAAAAGGCATGCATCCCAATAAGTCCTCTGAAGTCACGATCAGTCACTGCATTGATCAGAATCCAGAAGTCTTTCAATGTTTTTTTCCTCTTCTTTATTGTGCTTATCATGTAAATTACTCTCCTGGGTCTGCTTCTGTTCTTCTGCATGGGTTCTTCATATGGCTTTTTAGCTAGTATTCTCCCATATCACCTAATTAGACTTTAGAACAGACTTTTGAGTAGTAGACTACTTCCTAATGTTATTAGGACTAAAATATGGAAAAAAAGTATCTTTAAATGTAGATGAAATCAGTGAATTGCCATATTGGTTGTGCACTAAATGATCACATTTGTGTCTCAATCTGGGACATCTTTTTCCTTCTCTGTTTCCTCAATGACATAATGCTCATTTTGCGATCCTTACAAAAATCAATTTATCACACTCACATATTACCTTGAATGAACAGTTTCCCACACCTATAGTTATCAATCCATCCCATGATAGCAACTCCTTTAGGTCAATGCCTCAAAGCTAGAATTCATGATGTCTTTTCTGCCCATCTTTGTTGTTAGGGGAATAATAACATAGATCATTGGGATGGCTTAAAAACTTGGCAGGGAAATCAAACTGCTGTGGAAAATGGTTGTTAAGGAAGTAAGTGTCAATGATAAGGGAAGCACTGCAGTAACTCAGAGAAAATCTGTTGGTAGGAGCCATCATGGCATTTATTTGGATTCTAGGCTTTTTTGCAGAACCTTCCTGGAATCTCAGGTCTTTTACTCTCTTGCCCCAGGCAGGATCAGAACACTCTCGGGGTTGTCAGCCAATTGCAATTACTTCTTTCCTGCACCAGAGGAACTTGGCCCAAAGCCAGGAAAGAAAAGAAAAGTAAAACAGATCAGAAAAAAAAACAAATAAGGCAAGTAGGTGGTGCAGTACATAGACCGGTGGGTTTGGAATCAGGAAGAATTGAGTTCGAATTCAGTCTCAGATACTTTCTAACTGTGTGACCCTAGGGAAGTCACCTAATCTATGCCTTCCTAATTTTCCTCTTCTGCAAAATGAAGATATAATAGCATTTATCTCCAGGGTTGTTGTGAAGACCAAATAAGATGATTGTTAAGTGCTTAGTACAGTGCATGGCACTATATAAATGTTAGCTATCATTACTATTATGAAAAATTATACTGACTACAAGCTCACTTTGAAGTTCCAATAGCTAGAATGACTTTCTTGCCTTGATCTTCCAGATCTAATTGTTTCTTGCCTGCTTGTTAACCTCCTAGTTTATAGACGCTTGGTTGTGTCTGATCATAGACCAAGTATTGACTGACCTTCCCATGTTTTACATCCTTCTGCATGAGTTCTCTTAACTGCTACCCAAAAGCTCTAGTTCTAGTCTGGACCCCAGCCCAGAGAGGTACATCTGTCCCAGAGGCCACAACTCAGGAGCTCAGCATCCAATTTGTTTTTCTGCCTTGTCCTGTTCTAATCTTGAGTTAGGGATATAGCAAGTGTAATCCTCCTGCTATGTGTATGACCAGGTTTGCTCTCTTTTATTCTTGGCCTTGTGCTAGAGCCGTAGTCTAGTAGAAAGAGCTCGGATCTTCAGAGTCAGGAGAAATGACTTTGAATCCTGTACCAATTATTCAATCAACAAGCATTTTCTTAAGCATCTATTATATGCCAGGCATTGTGATAGGTGCTGGGGATATAAAACCAAACCAAAATAGTTCCTGCCTTCAAGAAACAGTTTTAGGGTGAGAAAACACATACATTTATAAATATATGCAATGTGTAGGAGTAAGGACTAGACCTCTTCTTCAGAGGTGAAGAAAATCCATCTATCAACACAAGTCAGCACCTTCTCTGTAACTTATATTCTTTTTTGCTTTTTATTTTTTAAATATTATTTTATTATTTCCAATTACATGTAAAGACAATTTTAAAAAATCCATACTTTTCTCCCTTCGTCCTTCCCTCCCCTCTTCTTTTCCTAAAAAGGTAAGCAATTTGATATAAGTTTTATATGTGCAATCATGTAAAGCACATTTCCATATTAGTCATGTTGTGAATGAAGACACAGATCACAAAAAAAAATGAAAATAGTATGTTTCGATCTGCATTCAGACTCCATCAGTTCTTCTTTGGATGTGAATAGTGTTTTCCATCCTTTGGATTGTCTTGGATCCTTGTATTGCTTAGAAGAGCTAAGTCAATCATAGTTGATCATCACACAGTATTGCTGTTACTATGTAAATTGCTCTCCTGATTGTGCTTATTTCACTTTGCATCAGTTCACCTAAGTCTTTCAAGGTTTTTCTGAAATTTGCCTGCTCCTCATCTCTTACAGCACAATAATATTCCATTGCATTCATATATTGCAACTTGTTCAGCCATTCCTCAGATGATGGGCATCCCCTTAATTTCCAGTTCTTTGCCACCACAAAAAGAGTTGCTATATTTTTGCACATGTAGAACCTTTCCCCTTTTTTATGATCTCTTTGGGATACAGACCTAGAAGTGGTATTGCTGAATCAAAGAGCATGCACCCTTTGATTGCCCTTTGGGCAAAGTGCAATTTGTATTCTTACAGAGTTACATATAGGAGAGGTGTCAAACATGCTAACTTCATGTATGCCTCAGGAACTAGACTGAAACATAATTAGGAAATATTTAACAAAATAAGTAAAAATATAGTAGAACATAAACAATGTTAATATGTAGTTTTCTAAGTCACTATACAACCCACAGGGACATTTAGTGACCCTTTTTCTATTTTAGTTTGATATCATTGGCCTAGATTCTGGATGGGTTTGGTGACTTGCCCAGGATCCACAACTAACATGTGTTGAACTTTTGTCTCCATTTTTTGGGGGAGGCAAATGGGGGTAAGTGACTTGCTCAAGGTCATACATCTAGTGAGTGTCTGATGCCAGATTTGAACTGAGCTCCTCCTGACTCTAGGGCCAGAGCTTTATCCACTGCATGACCACTTTAGTTACTCTGGTATCATTCATTTTGAAGCCAACTCCCTATCTAAGAACTATACCATAATATCTGTATTATATAAACTTATAGGCAATAAATACAAGGTAATTTTGAGAGGAGGCACTAGCAACTAAGAGGAATCAGGAAAAGCCTCACATAGGAGGTCACATTTGAGTTGAGCTCTTTGGGAAACTAAATATCCTAAGAAATGGAATAAAGAAAGGAGTGCACTCAGACAAAATCAATGCAACCAAGATTAAAAAGAAAGCAGGAAACTGGGATTTTAAATAGCACGTTTCTATGATAAAAACCTCATTTCCCAAATATTGTATGATGATCAACTGTAAATGACTTAGCTCTTCTCAGCAATACAATGACCCAAGACAAATCCAAAGGATTGATGATGAAGAAAAATGCTATCCACTGCAATAAAAGAACTGATGGAGTCTGAATGCAGTTCAAAATATCCTATTTTTCCTTTTTTTTCTTTTTTTGGTGGAGAGAGAAAAAAGGAGAGAGAGAGACAGAGAGACAGAGAGAGAGACAGAGAGAGATACAGAGAGACAGAGAGACAGAGAGACAGAGAGACAGAGAGAGGAGATCAGGAAAAATCTTTAGGCAATAATCATATTTGGGAAGTGGATTTTGAAGTAACAGAGACTTCAAAGAAGCAATTGGGCAGGTTTTTCCAAAAAACCCTGGAAGGAGAGCGTCTCTAGGAGTGGGGTGGTCAATAGTGTCAAACACTACAGAAAGGTCAAGAGGATGAAGACTGAGAAGAAGCCATTTGATTTGCCAATTAAGAAATAATTGGTAACCTTGGAAATAGCAGTTTCTATTGAGTGATGAGGCTAGGAGTCAAATGGCAAGAAGTTTAGTGAAAGGAGAAGAAGAGGAAGCAATGGGTGGAGATGACTTTTTTTTAAAAAAAGTTTGTGAATGAGAGAAAAGATGATTATCTTTAGAAGAGGATTTCTTAATTTAGGGTATGTAAATTTTAAAATGGATAATTAGTTTCCTTTGTAATCCTATATATTTTATTTTATAGATGTTAAAATACTTTGAGAAGGGAGTACATTAGGTTCATTGGTATGCCAAAGGGATCTGTAATACAAAGGAAGTTAAGAATCCTTCACTTAGAGGATGCCTGACATCTTTGATGTTAGGACCACATGAAGGTAGTTTTTTTTTTAGCATGAAAGAGAAGTGGACATGTTTATATGCAGTAGTAGTCAGCAGATAGGGGAATATTGTTAATTGGAGAAAGAGAAAGGAAATAATCGAGGTGTGTGTGTGTGTGTGTGTGTGTGTGTGTGTGTATGATCTTCTGAAAGATACAGGAAGGGAACAATGGTAAATATAGCAGTTGTTCAGCACCAAGAGAAATAATACCTTCAGGATAGGTCAGAGCTATTTACTCATTTCAGTTTTCTGAGTATAACTGGCAGCAAGCTCGTATGATGAGGAGGGCATGGGATAGATTTTTAATACATACTTATTGATTGACTGCAGATGTGTAGGAAGCTTGAGGAGAGAAAAGAAGTTTTAGAACAGCTATTGAAACAGGTGTGACAGTAGTTTTTGGGAAGAAGAAAAGGATTGCTTTAGAGCAACGAAGGCATATTAGCTAACATAGATTTATAGTTGGACCCAGTTATCATGTTTGAGTGACTTCCTTCAGGGATGTTCAGAAGCTTACTATTTTGATTTATACTATTAAAGAGAAAGTTTGTGAGGTTTTTTTAGTGATCCATAAGTGATCAATAAGTAGTTGTGATCAATAAGAGTCGTAATATCTTTTTTCAAGAATAGACCATACTGTACCAGCTTAATTTTCTTTGTTCATAGGATTGCTAGAAAGACAATTCAGGAAGAATACTTTACTTCCTTCCCACCCCCTGTCCCCATTCAATTTTATTTGAAAAAAAAATGTAACATGTATTTTCTGATTTTAAGTACTGAATTTTCTTTCTCCCTTCGACCCCTCCCCTACGCATTAATAAGGCAAGCAATATAATACTCATACATGTGAAGCTAGGCAAAACATATTTCCATGTTAGTTATGTTTCAAAAAAGTAAAAAAAAATGTTCCTATTTGTACTCAGAGTTTACCAGTTTACCAGTTCTGTCTCTGGAGACGGATGGCATTTTTCATCTTGAGTCCTTTGCAGTTGTTGTGGGTAATGACACTGGACAAAGTAGCTGAAATCTTTCACAGATGATTATTATTACAATCATATTTCTGTTACTGTGAACGGTGTTTTCCTGGTTCTGCTCAATTTACTTTGCATTCATTCATAGAAGTCTTCCTAGGTTTTCCTGAAACCATCCCCCCCTTTTTTTCTTGTAGCATAATAGTATTCTATCACAATCCTATACTACAATTCGTTCAGCCATTCCCCAATTGATGGACATCCCAGGGGGAATACTTAGACAGTATGTCAAGATTTCATCAGAACATTTAACAAAGTCTTGCTTGATATCCTTTTGGAGAAAATGGAAAAATGTGGTCTGGGCAATAGAGTTAGGTCAATTTAGGATTAGTGGAAAAACCCAAAGACCAGTCATTTAAGGGATTGGGGAAAAAAACAAACAGAAAAACTCTTCAGAAATGTAAATGTATGAGATATCTCTGATGCTCCTGACTATACCAGGATAGAAAAGCACCTTGTTCTTTATTTGGGTGTAACAAAGATAGAGGGTTACCAACCTGCTGTAATGCCAAACAAAGGCAACTTCCAAGGTTTGGATTGCCAGCATAGCAAACCCCATTTATTCAGCAAACATTCACAGAACAGGGAACCTAAAAATACAGTATAACTCATTCATTTAGCAAGTAAATTCTCAGTTCAATCCAGGTACTACTTCACCCCTAGACAGTACATTCATTTAGTCAGTCAAAGTCTCTTCTCAAATAGAGAGTACGTTAATTTGGCCAATCACAGAGCACAAAAAGGCCAAAGGTTTTCCACCCTGGACACAAAGTAATTATAATATCATCCCTTAACAACAAGCATTTTCTCAAAAAGGGGAGAGGAGAGAACAAAAGAACATCCACTCTTAAGCTATAACAAAGTTATGATATCATCTCAGTATTGAAAACCCAAGGAAAGGCCCTTCTTTCATCTAGACCAGAGGAAAGCCCTCAGCAATCTCAGTTTCTGGGGAGACAAGGCTGAACAAAGCCATAGCCAGCATCCTCATCAAGTCACTCTCTGCCCCTGAAAACATCAGCAAGGCCCTCTTCCAGGATTTCTGTGAAGGTACCACAAGAAAATCCTCCTTCAGGGCTTCTGAATCAGCAGTAAGGTTCCAGGACCTCTACAACAGCAGCACTGTCCTTCACCAGCTGGTGAATCTGGCAAAACAATATCAAAACAGGCAGATAAAATACTGGCATCACGGCCATGCCTCCTCAGTTCTCACCAGCAATTCTCAAAAGTCCTGGGCAGCTCCAATGGGCTCTCAGCAGTCTTCCTCCAAGCAGCTCAGGCTCCACAATACTGGATACTGCTCTTCAAAAGTCCTTCTGGCCTCCTCTGGGCTTAGGCCTCTCTCCCAATTCATGGCTCCTCCCAGGTCAGCCCTCTCTCTTCACATCAAGAAGTCCATCCCACAAGTGGGATTCACAAGCTTTGGGTTTTAACACTCAACCCCAAAACCAAGCCAATACAGGGGCATCTCCAAATTCCATTACCATTACACCTGCCTGGTTTACTCCATCAAGGTTTTCAGGGAAGGTGATTGTTTCACACCCACTGGCTCCACTTATTATAATAGGTTATGAAAGGTTCTTTCTGACATGGGTTTAGAGGGACAGCTATGTGCACCAATCAGATAAATAAACATCTTGACTTTGCTCCCATCTGCTTCTATTCCTGTACTTTCCTTATTGTTGTTAATCAATAGCTTTTGCCCAAAGGATTATTACTTTGGGATGCAGTTCAGTGGGTTTGAACTAAAAATGGAAATTGTGATAAAGGAGTTACTCAAATGATGTAGGCTGCACATTTCCTTTGATACCAAGTACAATATCTCAGGCAGTAAAAATACCACTTGGGTGGATGTCCCTTTCTTTCTTGGTTGAAGACTGGGTCATAGCATCTATAGGAATCAAGAACATCTGGCTCTCAGATGCAGCACAGGCCCTAGAGAGACAATCTTTGAACCTTCCAGTTAGATTGGCAGCTTTAAAGTCTGAAATCCTTTCTGCTTTTGCCTTGGATCCATTCTGGTCACTAGTTTCTATGCTGCTTGGTGAGATTCAGGAGGGACTCAGGCACAAGAGCAAGGATTGCTGCCATGGCGATAACCTTCCCTTCTTCTCCTCTTTTCCTCACTCAATTATCTCTACTTGAAACCTCACCTTCTTTGGGAACAGTCAAGGCTTAACATCTTCTAGGCCAGACTGTCACAGAAACCTTGTAGCAAGGAGATTGGCATTGCAGTTTTCATTTCTGATCCACTTGGAAAAAGCAAATCCATGCATTGGATTGTGCGTCTTCATGGCACTACTTTCCTTATGGCCTCCCTCTTGGTGCTATGTTTTCTCTTAGGCTCATAAAGCCATCTCAGTCTATCAGAGTCTTGGCAAAGGCCAGAATGCTTCTGTTAAATCAGATTACATATGAAATCGAGAAGTTATTTGTCCTGTTCACATATACATTCAAATAAATGCTTACAATAGAAGAAACCATCTTTTTAAAAGTTTGTTAAATACTTTTCAAAATGAATAATCTTTTCCCCCCTAGACTAGAAATTTTCGTGATATAGGGAGCTTCCATAGTGCACTCTCTCTGCCAATGCCTGTCAGCATCAACAAGTACCTGGCCCTTTCACTGTTTCAGCTCCACATATGCCCAAAGTTTGGGGCTCCAGGTCCCCAAGCCTTTGGCAAAGCCGGAGAACATCTTCCTCCTCTCCAACACACAAAAAAGCTATTCCTTTTTATCCCAGGAACCTGAACTTCTCCCATATGCCTCCTAGTTTTTTTTGTATTTAAATGTCTCTCTTGGTTCTATCATTGGAACTTAAAATCTTCAACAGTTGCCTAGGGCATGAAATGATCGAATGAATTGCCAAGACTCACACAGCTCTTATATGTGTCAGAGACAGACTTGAAAATGGGTCTTTCTTTCTGACTCTAAGGTTAGCTCCCTACTTGCCGTACCCACACTGCCTTAGTAAATACTGCTGTTAGTCCCTCAATTTTATTTTTAAGGAAGATGTATAACTAATTTCCTCAGTGCACAGGGAAGACCCTTGGGCCTGGTGTCAGGAAAATGAATTAAATACGATCATTGATGCTAAATATATAACCCTGAGTAAGTCACTTCTTTGACTCAGTTTCCCTACCTGTAAATGAGGATAGTAATAGTACTTCCCTCCCGGGGTTGTTGTGACAATCAAGTGAGATAATAATTGTAAAATGCTTAGCATAAGGCCCGGCACTTTGGAAGTGTGCTTTTCATGCTTTTAAGTGAATCATTGTGTACCATTTCCACTGATATCTCACTCTGTTCTCTTCTGACTCTTGAGTCTCATTAGTGAACAGACTCATTAACATACCATCGGCACAAGGTCATCATGAAAACTGGGTGTCATAATTAGAGGCTGGATTCTCAAGTTAGCACATGGGACCCAGTTTTTAGATGGAATGATGGGTTTTGACCTTTCTCGGCTGCTCTTGTGGATTTTGAAGAATCATATTTTTTTTTCCCTAAGTGAAGAGCAAATCCAGCATTGCTTATTTTCGGTAATTGAAGAGGATAACATGGATCACCTAAAACTTTCCAGTCAATGTGTGTTGGAGAATTTTTTCTGTTCAGAGGCCTTTCACCAAACTCTTCTGGAAAACACTGGAAGCCCTTTTCAGGCAGTTTGAATAAAACGAGCCATGCCGTGATGCTAGATTGTGAACTATACCCATAGAGTCGCAGCACTGACCTTCAGCAATGCAGATGGGATGACATATTCTAAGCCATTTAGAGGTCAAACACTGCAAATTCTTAATTTTGCAAAACAAATAGGTAACATTTATATAACATTCACTATATGCCCGGTAGGAGGCAGCTATATAGCTCAGTGGATAGAGGGCTGGGCCTTGAGTCAGAAGACCTGAGTCTAAATCCAGCCTCAGATACTTACTGGTTATATGACCCTAGGCAAGTCACTTAACCACTAGAAAAAGACACTTAGAGAAAGACATGGCAAACCACTTCAGTATCTTTGACAGTACGGTCCATAGGGTCATGTCCAAGAGCTGGACACGACGGAATGACTGAACAACAACGCGCCAGGCAGTTTGCGATTATTTACCTGATCCGATCTTCACAACAACCATGGGAGACAGGTGCTGTTATTATCCCTACTTTAAAGACAAGGACATGTAGGCAAATAGGTGAAGTGACTTGCTCAGGATCATATAGGTAGGGTCTGATGCTGGATTTGAACTCAGTCCTACCAGACTTCAGGTCCTGTGCTTTCACAATGTTACCTAGTGGCTAATTAGAGGCTTTTAGAAACATGAACTTCTATAAGGAAGACTCCATGAAAGTCCCTCTGTCCTTGTCTCTGTGTAAAGTTTGGGCAGGATACCAGGGCTCAGAACCCTGCTGCCATTTTTCACCCTACTCCTCCCTGGGTAAGCCTCCGGCTTCTCCAACCCGGTATAGCAAGACTTTCTTCTATACTTTTTTAAACATCCTATAACCTGAGGTTTCTCATGCTGCAAACTCATGCTCAGCTTTCTTGTCTCTGTACTTCCAAAGGTCATTTAACGTTTGTACCCTCAGACATAAAGGTGATGGAACATACTGAAAAGGTTTCCACGTTTAGATCTTAAACGTTTCTTCCAACTTAACTTTTTTTTTCTTTTTTTCTTTTCAAAGTAATTTTTGTGGGTAGCTTTTGTTCTTTCATTGCCTGAATATCTCCCAGTAGCCTTTCCCCATTCCATAAAGTTTTTTTAAAAAGGAAGAATGGAAAAAGCAAAATAGCAAAACTAATCAATATGCTGAAGAAAATCTGAAAATATATGCAGTACTCCATACCCATAGCACTCCCACCTCTGCAAAGGCATGGGGGAGATCTTTTTTTGTCTCTTTTTGAGGACCATACTTGTTATTTATAATCTATAACATTCACTTTTGATTGTTTTGTTGTTGTCGTACTTTCCATTTACATTGTTGTAGACTTGGTATAAATTGTTTTCTTGGCTTTACTTACTTCACTCTGCATTAGTTCATATAAGTCTTTCTATGCTTTTCTGTTCTCACCATAATTGTCATTTCTTATAGCACAGTAATATTTCATTATGTTCATGTACCATAGTTTTTGTTTTTTCTTTCCCCAAATGATGGCCATCTACTTTGTTTCCAGTTTTTTACTACCACAAAAAGTGTGGTTATAAATATTTTTGTGCATATGGGAACTATTTCTTTCTTTCTTTTTCATCAGTGACCCCCTTGTGATACATACCTCTTAGTGGAATATCTGGGTCAAAATGGTGACTTTAGTTACTTTATTTTCATTATTCCAAGTTGCTCTTCAAAATGGTTGTTCAAATGCACAGCTACATGAACAAAGCAACAATGTGCCTATCTTCCCACCACTTCTTTATCATTGTCAATTCCCATCTTTGGTCATTTTTACCAATTTGCTCAGTGATGAGGTAAAACCTCATGGTTGTTTTCATATGCATTTCTCTTAGTAATAGTAATTTGGAACAACTCTTTCCTTCCTTCCTTCTTTCCCTCCCATCTCCTTCCCCTTTCAACTCTTTCCTTCCTTCCTTCTTTCCCTCCCATCTCCTTCCCCTTTCCTTTTCTTCCTCCCCTCCCCTTGCCTCTCCTCTTCTTTTCCCTTCCCCATTTTGCCTTCCCCTTCCCCCTTCTATTTTCCCCTTTTCCCTTTCCACAGTATTGTGCGGCATTTATTTCTTTATCCACAAAAAAGTGATAGCTCAATTAGATGACCTCCAAAAACCTTCCACGTCCTCAATTCTGTTTTTACTCTGTGTGTTTTTTTTAAAGAAGAAGAAAAAGGATGGGGAATTGTTGGCAATCAGTAATAAAAGATGCCTTGTCTTTTGCAACACATGCCATGTACCAACAGGAGAGTCTGAAGTCTCTCCAGTACCTAAATCACTTCATTACAAACCAAACAAATTGAGAATCCTGTTCACTTGGTCAGGCATTGTCTTGAATAATCTCTGGTGGCTTGGAAGAGGTCTTATCTATTCAAGTTTAATTTTCTTAATCCAATAATTACTGAACTGTGATTTAACAAATCCAGTTGGAATGATTTGCCACCACAGTTCTTAATGATCAATAGGAATCACCCCATTATCAACCAGTCTACAGCAATTTATTGATTGTAGGGACTGACTGCTGGGAACCTAAACTGATTTTGCCCTGTTATTGCATTGTGTGCTGGCTAGCAACAACTATGGGGAAGATTGATTTACTGATGGGATTTTGCTTTTGTAAGAATGAGCTGCATGGAACCGGTATACTTTGCTGATCAAAATAGCACTAGAAGAGTCCTGAAAGTATTTCCAGATCAATGGAAGAGGGGTGTTTTTCTAAAGCTCTGAAGAGATGAGATGGAAGAAGCAGATCAAGTGGTGAATGGTATCATATTTCCCACTACTGTTAGCAGGAAAGAGAGCCTTTCAGCATCTGACCTAATCAGAAATCTTCATCAGAACACCAATAGAAGGAAAGATGGGGAAAGACCATTGCAATGCATTGGTCTTATGAATAGCGTCCAAGTGGAGGGAGACTGGATGCTGTTCATACCTCATGAAAATGATGTGATTTCAGGAGGCTAACCTGGGAGCTGGTCCAAAATTTATTTTTAGTATTGAATGTGTCAGACACATTTATACAGGACCGATTTCCTCAGGCATCAAAGACAGAAACTCTGGAGCTGAAAGCTGGCAAGAGACATGATCACAGAAGAAAAAAAATGAAGGTTGTTTTAAAACACAGTGTATGTTTTATTGGTATTGAAAGTGACAATGCAATGAAAACACCAAATAAAGATAAAGCAAACCTACCTCATACTTAAGACTTAGAACAGATACAATCTGTGCCAGTGATAAAGAACTAAATTTCAAAGTCAGGGAAGAAAAGAGCAAGTTGAAAGTTCTGGTTTGCCTTTAAGAAGTCACTGCTTGTCTGCAAGCTCATCTGAATCTCTGTTATGGCCGTCATGGAAAGGTCATGGGGTAGGAAGGCTAAATGTAATCTGCATGATGATTCAATGATAGAAGGAAAATCTTTCTGAAATCTAATTATGTACACACAGCACTGACATAAATCATTTGGCAGTAGACTCCTGCAGAAATGTTTAAGTACAAAGATAAAACCAATAGAATCAAGTTTAGAAGTACAGACCTGCTAATTAGGGTAAATCTGGTTAACCAAGGGTGACTGATCATCGTAATTAATATTCTTTAGGGAATGTAATAAAAGGCTTCAGTCAGGAAATTGTACCTTGGCTTCAGCATATACTCTAATATCCCATTGAGTTTGTGATTTCATTGAAATTAGTTCTCCCTTCAATAAGGAAGAGTGCAACTTGCCTGACCATCCCATACAATGCTGTCATGATCTCCATATATTCATCAAAGGGAACCCACCTATCCATGATTGTTTCTTCTGATACTGTGTGGTCACCAGTGGAACATGTAAGCTCTTCATAGGTTGTCCCTTGCTGTCTGTATGTGACTGGCCCATTTCCCCGCAGTCCCCTACATAAACCATTTCTTTAATGTCACTTTTCCTGTGGATTTTCTTGGATAATTCTCCATTTGTAATGTTTTGGAGCCTGCTTATATATGCTACCAGTTTTATGAAGAGAGATTAAAATATTATTTGTTTACTAGATGCACACTTGAAAGAAATTAAGTGGTATTAGCTATAACAACATCAAGGTCACCATGGGCTCCTACTATTTAAAACTAGAATATAACCTAGGTTGAAAGGTTTTTTGAAATACTTCAGAAAGCATAGAGCCCTACAAAATCCTCCATAGTTGTGCCATTTTAATTAGGAATTTTGACTCTATTTTAAAAAAGTGTTATTGATGCCTTTTTTTTATGTCATTGTCATTTTCAGATATATCTCTACCTGGTAGAGACCCCACCCCCAAACATGGCTTAAAACTAGTAGAAATCATTAAGAATCTATGAGGGTGACACAGTGAATAGAGCACCAGCCCTGGAGTCAGGAGGACCCAAGTTCAAATCTGGCCTTAGGCACTTGACACACTTACTAGCCGTGTGACTTTGGGCAAGTCACTTAACCCCATTTGCCCTCCAAAAAAAAAAAAGAATCTACAAGGCTAAAGCCACTTCTCTTACTCAGATAAAATTAGGGAACAATTGAGGTACTTTGGAAGTTTCTGAACTAATTCCTACCATCAGAAGGTGAAAGGACGTTAAGAGAGCGGTTACACTATTTTAACCTAGAGTCTGTGCTGTATGCTTTCCTGAAACTGGAGAGTAACAGTAGAACTTGTTCCTTGGAAGACTCTGCCAGGGGTAGTGATCAAACAGAATACCCTCAGTAAAAGGAAATCTCACTGGACAATTAATGTCCTGCAAGGAAGATCCCCATCTCCTTCCACACAATGAGGGCTCTTGAGATGTCTTTTTCTCCTTGCTTTGAAGACCATTCTCAGCGACATGACCTTCTGCTTGGGCAGAGAGAATCTTTTGGTTAAAAGTTGACTATAAAGTGAAGGGAGGGGGAATGGCTTCACCTTGGTTACCTGCTTTGGAGGAAGAGGAAATTAAAGCAGCAATCATAACCCTGGATCTCTCTGAAAGAGCTTAAGGATAATATAGATTGTAACTGAGGGTAATACCACAAATCATCTTCTGGGAACTTTTTAAAAAAATTGATTTGTTTATTTACTTTAAGTTTACAAGATTCAGTTCCACAATCCTTTGAGTTTCAAATTTTCTCCGCTTAGTCTTCCTGGCCTCTGCTCCCTCCCACCATGGCAGCATGCAGTCAAGTATAGGATCTGCAAATACTTTCACATTGGACATTAGTCTGGTTGTATAGAAGGGTTGTAACCAATGGAGTGAACAATGGGAAAGAAGAGACAAAACCAAACATGAAAAGAACAATAGTGTGTAGATTGCTTCAGTCTCCATTTAAACTCTGTTCTTTCTAGATCTTTCTCTGAAGGCAGATATATCCTTCCATCCTGAGACTTATAGAGCTGTCTTTTAACTGTACATTGCTGAGAAGAGTCCAGTTTTTCAAAGCTGGTCATCACACATACTATGTGTCTGTGATTGTGTACAAATCTTTCCTGGTTCTGCTCTTCTCTCTTATCATCAGTTTTTATAAGCCTTTCCAGGTAAATATGAAGTCCATCTGCTCCTCATTTCTTATAGCACAATAGTATTCCATTACATTCATATACCACAATTTGTTTAGCCAATCCCCAACTGATGGGCATCCCCTTAATTTCCAGTTTTTTGCCACCACAGAGAGAGCAGCAATAAATATTTTTGTACATATGGGTCTTCCTCCCACTTCTATGATGTCTTTGGGATACAACCCCAGAATTGGTATTACTGGGTCAAAGGGTATGCAGTTATTTATAGCCCTTTGGGCATAGTTCCAGATTGTTCTCCAGAATGGTTGAATCAGTTCTGGGAACTCCTTTATGAGACAAATCATCATGCTTGGGAGTACATGGGACTTTGGGAAATTATAGAAGTCTTTAGCACTAACAGTCCATCATCTATAGCCTTCTCTTTGTTTCTTCATCTTAAAATAAGGTTTTTATTTTATAATATTGAGAAAAAAGCTTAGGAGCAAGGAATCATGTGTTATCATCTATGGACACATATAGGGGGTTTGCCAGATTTCCTAAGGGAATCATGAACCAAGAAAATGAGAAAAAACTTTCAAAGTATGCCCAGGCTCTTCACACTGTGAGTGGCTTATCTGAGGATTATAGTAATAAATGGCTGAAATAGTTTTATCACAATAAAATTTTAGAGCCCCAGCAAAACTTGGATAAATAAACTACAATCTATCTGGAACATAGGATTTGGAAAAGAAGTTTCAGTTGTCATTTATGGTTATTATATAGACTGTTGTATCTTTCAGTGGAAGTCAGTAACACCTTCCCGAGAAATAGCTCATTAATATATCTGGGTACCTTCTTGGCCATATTGGGCATTCTGCCTCTACGTGGGCAAGTTCCATAACCTCGCAAGTTCAGTTTCCTATGTAAATTGAGTAAATAGGTAATATTTATATTATTTATCTTGTTGTTAGTATAAAAATGCTTTGTAGGGGTGGCTAGGTATCATAGTGAATAGAGCGCCGGCGCTGGAGTCAGGAAGACCTAAATTCAAATGTGGCGTCAGACACTTAAACACAAAACTAGCCATGTGACTTTGGCAAATCACTTAACCCCAACTGTCCTACCTTCCCCCCTCCAAAAACAACAAAAAAGTGCTTTGTAGACCTTCAGATTATGTGTAAAGATCAATTATCATCATCATCAATTATTCTCCTGCTCATTTTTTTCAGTGGAATTCAGATTCGTTCTTTTATATTGAATTTTCTGTGGAACATTGCATAGGTAGATAAAATTATTGCTTTTTGTAGTTGCATAAAAGAATTGTGATGTAAGCTCATCTTCATGCTTGCTGAACATATCTTTGTAGTAATTAGATAGAATGATGGGAATGATATGTACTGCATCTTTATCTCACATGATTTTAATTCTTCTGTTAGGGTCTATATGTTTAAAGCTCTTCACTCCATATGACATGTGGATATAGGCATTTGGTGTGTTAATGTTTATTAAAATATTGTTTAAAATCTTTTGTGCAACAATATTATATCTGCCTAATTGTGGACAACATTTCAGTCTGCATTAATGATGTCATTCCAACAGTGTTTATTTGTTTAATTTTCAAGGATATTTTAGAGTTCTTGTAGGGGTGTATACTTTGTTGGTTTATAAAAGTTATCATAGTTTAGTTGTAAAAATTCTGAATATCTGATCATATCTTTCTTGGTATTAGTAGTACTAAAATTTTACAAACAGAAATCAATTCATTGAATAATCTGTATCTATAAACAAGTCAAGACTCAAAAGGAAATCTTTCTGTAATTTCTAGAGGGGGATCATCTGATCTTGAATCCCTATTACAAATCCCATCTACTTCTATGAACAAATCTGTAAGACTCAGCTATTTATTTAACATTCCTTTCTTACCATAATATTGGTTAATATGATTGATGTCTATGGAGTACCTTTTGATTCTTTCCTTGGATCT
The DNA here is from genome assembly GCA_028646575.1 of Pseudocheirus occidentalis. Classification (NCBI taxonomy): domain Eukaryota; kingdom Metazoa; phylum Chordata; class Mammalia; order Diprotodontia; family Pseudocheiridae; genus Pseudocheirus; species Pseudocheirus occidentalis. The sequence goes on along the minus strand of CM053601.1, from coordinate 77,304,055 downwards.
TAGTCATTTCATAGGCACTATCTCAATACATTCAGTGGTATATACCTCTGGTCAAGCTTTGAGAAGTGAGGCCATTTTTCTATAAAAGCTTTTCTACAAATTTTTAACCTATTTATTCTGTGCTCTGAAAATATCAACCAATTCTCTGCCTTGGTTTTGATGAATAAGTGTTAATATTTCTACACAGCCACTTTGGAATGATGAGCCCTGTCTTTTGTTAACATTACATAGAGGTTCCCCCCCCTCCCATGACCTTATGCTTAATATGTTACCAGGAGGGCACAAGACTTTTGTAAAGATCATCTTCACTCATTGTTTCGATTTGACCTCTGGATTCAAGCTCAAAGCTTTCAGTTTTAAATGCTCCTCAGCGTACATTAAGCATTTTGCATTAGTCAAAACCAAATGGCCTTTTTGTCGTTATTGGAGAGAGTTTCTACAAAATGAGGTAGCTGTTGGATGTGCTTTTCAACTGAACCCTGCAACTTTGTGTCATCACTTTTTACATCCTCATTTCTATTCAGGAGTGATGGTAATGAATTTAAGGTTAAGTAGAACCAAAGATGGCTTAAACAGTCTCCCTGGAAGGTGTCATATTTTATACAAATTGTTCCTACCATTTTTTGTGTCAATGACATGTTTTAAATGGAGGACAATATTCTATGTGGACATGAAATACTATTGTATTCTCACTATGCTTGGATCTCGTCAATATATTTTCAGTAAATAACTAAGCCATGAGTGTGGAATTGAGTCAAAAGTTTTGACTCAATAATTATTAACATTTGGTTCAATGACAAGGACAACAATAAGGAAGTATAAATGATGTGGCACTTTGAGATAGATTGTTCAATGTTGACTGAATTGATAATAAGTTTCTCTTTGTGCTCTTATACTTCTTGGCTTATCCTATTCGAGCTTGTAAATATGTTGTTTTCTTCTGAGTGTTTATTTTTTTCAGTTATACAAGCTGTGAATGGTTGGTATAAAATGCACCAACCTTTAAGTTGTCATTTAACCATATTTGGAGGGGCCATTATTGTTTTCATCTTTGGTAAGAATGTGATGCTTTCCATTAAGAAAGATGGGATCAGACTTGTATCAAAGAAGAAGTTGGCAAAATACTTTGGTAGTAATTAATGTACCACTGGGAAGAATTTGAACCAATATTCAGGAATCTTTTTCTGGCCCAGGCCCTTTCATTTTTTTTGCAGAGAAACCAGAATTTCAATCACCAGCCTTGATGTAATAATTATGTTATTCATTATATTAATGGATAGATGTTTTCTGCTTTACATTTGGTCCAACTTGAGCTTTTGTTGTGTTGGGCTTCTTTTGATCATAGAGACAATAAAATTTTCTACATCTTACTTCTTCAAATGTTCTTTCTTTCTCCTAGTATTTTTGCTACTAAAGACTGTATTTTTGATCCGTGTAGAATCCTTTCTTTTTTTTCTTTCTAGTGCTGCACTGATTTTTCTTGTATGTATATTAAACTTTTGACTTTCACTTTTAATTGTTGGTTAAACATATCAAGAACTTTGATATACTTTGGTTTTCCATATTCCATCTTGCATATTTAATTTCTTTGGTTACCTTTAGTTGAGTAATATGGTATCCATGTTTTCTACTGAATATATTGGTTAAATTGGTAAGCTTTCAGGATCCAACTGCAGGTCTTCATAAGTTTTCTCAAGTTGCTTCCATCATGTTGGTACTCGATATAATTATACTCACTTAATTTGGTGATTTTTGTAATTTTATGTCATATCTAATATGTGCCTAGAATACAGTGATACTTCCCTTTTATCTTAATTAAATGTCCTAAAAATCATTTCATTAAAGCAGCTTTGAATTTTTTACATTCAATTTCGTTTAGTGAACATTTGTTAAGCACCTGCTATATTCCAAATACTGTTGTAAATATTGGGAATGCAAAGTTTTTTTTTTAAGTGGCACAGTCCCCCCACTCAGGGAATTTATCGTCTAGAATTATTATAGAAAGTAAACAAGTGGACATAAGGAAAGACTTCATTTTAAAAATAACTTTCATGAAACTATCATATAGTCTCCTTTGATTCTACAAGGGTAGAGACTAAATAATGATTATCTTCATTTTTTACACTAATGAATTTTCCCTACCCCCTCTATTAAGCAAACAGTTCAATTCAAGCAATTCAGTTAGTCCTTATTAAGCACCTATTATTAATGAGAATGTACAGGCAAAATGAAAAACAAAATGAATATGCTTTGAAGGATTCCGCATTCCTGTTAGTTTCTTTACCCCCCTGAAACTCTCTTCCCCTTATGAAAGAGAATAAACACTAGAAGCAACACTAAGCATTCCCTATCCACCCCTTCCTGCATGTTGGTGTGTATAGAAGTTTGTTAGCATTATTGATTTCAATGTCACACCATTTTCTATGTTATAACAATTTCTTTTTTTCCTATTCAGCAACCAGACCATCATTATTTGCCCACAAGTACTTCCATGCCAAGAAAAAAACAGGATTGAAACATATGAAATTATCTTTTACTCCTTTTTTCTTGGAGAATTATTGTAAGGAGAGAAGACATCAATGTAGTCAGACTGAGTAGTTGATATCCTATTTGCAAAGTAATATCCATCATTTTATGGTTTTCCAGGGTTCATGGTGCTGCCCAATCCTCCAATGTATTCAAATCTAGAGTTGACTCTTTTAAGTAAAATTTTTAAATTTAGGGCAGAGCCAAGATGGTGGCGTAGAAGTAGCAAAGCACCACAGCTCCCACACAAACATGCTAAAAACTCATAAAATGGGACTCTAAAACAGATTTTCAAACTCCAAAACTCTCCAAAAGATAGAAAGAACATCTGTTGCTACAGGCAGCGCAGCAAGCGGGGCTCTTCTCAGCAGTCTGGGAGCCACACCGAAACCCGGCCAGCTCAGGCCCTGGGGCATCGGAGCCGCAGCTATAGGAGAGCAGATCGGCTGCACTGGAGGCACAATTACCACATCTATCAGGCCAGAAGAAAAAAAGGCTAAGAGAAAGGTCAGTGGATTTTGCTAACTGGGGAGGAGAAGAGCGGGTCGGGCCAAACTGCTCCCAGGGCAAGGAGGCAACAGGAGGTGGCTGTAGCAGCAGGAACGTCTGAGAGCCGCAGCGGCTTCCACTGGGCTGCTTCAGAGCCCTCAGCCTGCAGATAGCAGGGGGGCTGACGCGATCCATCGAGGCCAAGGGCTTTTGCGTAGAGTGGCCTGGATCTGGATCGTGGTCTTGAGTGGTGGTCCTGGGGTGCGCTTTTAGTGAGCCAAAGCTGGG
>CM053601.1:77269322-77300252 GCA_028646575.1 Pseudocheirus occidentalis | reverse complement strand
CTATCTTATCCTGTCCTGTCCTGTCCTATCCTATCCTATCCTATCCTATCTTATCCTGTCCTATCCTATCCTATCTTATCCTGTCCTGTCCTGTCCTGTCCTATCCTGTCCTATCCTATCCTATCCTATCCCATCCTATCCTATCCTATCCTATCTTATCCTGTCCTGTCCTGTCCTGTCCTGTCCTGCCCTGTCCTGTCCTGTCCTATCCTATCCTGTCCTATCCTATTATACTGTACCACACCACACCACACCATACCATACTTTGTATCTCATATCTCGTATCTTGTATCTTGTACATCATGTTGCATTGCATCATATCGTATCGTATTGTATTGCACCGTGGCATGGCATGGCTTAGTGTGTAGTGTTGTGTCTTGTCACGTCACATGGCGTCATATCATATCATGTCATATCATATCATATCATATCATATCATATCATATCATATCATATCATATCATATCATTACCATACCATACCATACCACACCACACCACACCACACCACATCACATCACAATCATATCATATCATATCAACAAGTTAAGTCAACATTTATTACTCATCTGTTATAGGCCAGGTACTATACTAATAAGCAAGTATTTATTGAAATCTTCCAAAAAACCTTTGCAAACAATGCTAGCTTTTGTATACACACACTGTTGATGACAATATATGTGTATATGCATTTATACACATATAAAACACGTGTGTATATACAATATGTATATTCATATATAGTAACCATTCTATGCCTGAATTTTTTAGTGTTTTTAGCTTAAATAAATATTGAATTTGGTCAACAACATTTCTTTATTAATATAGCTTTGAATAATATGCTTATTAATAATAGTTTGGAGTATTTTTGTTTTTAATATGATTATGTTAATTCTTTTACTAGTATTGAACCATTTTTGCATCCATGATATGAACCCTACAGCCCTAGATTTAGATAGTGGCTGTAATCTACTTTCTCGTATGATAATTACACCAACTTAAATAGTTCCTCCCACAGAGATTTTGGCTATTATTCCTGTATCTTTAAGAGAACAGGAATAAATCCATGGGAAATGACAGTTATTTGTCATATGGAGAGAGTTAACTGTCATGGCTATGAGATATTGCATAAGGCACAGAGTTCTCTGTAGGACTGGGAGAACTTTCCTGAATAGACTTCAACAATTGACTCTTATCTTGTGGGAAATGGGGACTGAATGAGTTATCTGTCCTCTGTGAGGAGTCTTTGAGAAGACTGAGTTAGCTGTCACTTTAAAGAGATTATGGAGACATTTTGAGAGAAGTAAGCATAACTTTTATACTGTGAAGAAAGCATTCTGTGCAGAAGACATCCCATGTAGAAGACATCCACAGGAGAATTCTTTAGGGACTTTAACTACCAGTCTGAGGATACCAATTGGCTGAGATTATAATGTGTCTGGATGAGTCAGCAATTAGAGATGACATTTCCTCCCCACAGCTAATATATTCTTAAATATTTAAGCATATTTTTTATTGTTTGTTACACTCTTAATAGATTATATAGTTAGTAACACTGAGGTTTTGTTTATGTTTATGAGACTGGGATTTGGTACTGAAAAAGACAAAGTTTGTGGAAAAAACATGCTTCTGTGGTTTTTATAAACCTGAGAGAATTTCCTCATAGCTAATTAATTAATGCTTAAGTAAAAATCAATATTTCTGTACTTATGGGAATTTATGAGGAAATTTCAGAACTTACCTCTTGAATGATTTTGAACACAATATAAGAGAATTAATAAGGTTATAACTTATTTAGCCAACTTGGTAGTGAGGTTTTTTTGTGTTTTTGTCTTAGAGATCATGTAAGATATGTCATTTAGTATTTCGTACCTTTGTGACACCCACATCCATTGGATGATTGGGTTTGGATTTGCAAAAAACTGGTTTCTCTAGAACCTTACTTTAAAAATGTGCCTAAATATTCCCTAGCAATAATTCTTTTTCTCTACTTTATCCCTCCCTGGTTTAGATTAGTACTCATAAGAAAGTTTGGTGTAGCGTTTTTCCTCCATTATTGAGAATAATTTGTGTAGTGCAGTTATCAAGTGATCTTTAAGTATTTGTTAGCATTAGCCATAAAAATATCTGAATCAGGAATATTTACCCCACCCCCTTCCACCCCATTATTCTCTGAACTTTTGCTTTCAGCTTTTTTTTTCTTGCAGTTCTAGGAGCTTGTTTCTGACTTTGCTCTTGACTCAGACATTTTCCTTTTTATTGCAGAGGTAACCTTTCTCCCCTACATACTTCCAGACACAGGCCAACCTTAGCTTCCTAAAATATTGTGGTGTGGGGCCCTAGCTAATCACCTGCTCACGTTAAACTGTAGTGAGAAGACTGACAGACTGACCTCATCTAGGCTTCCAATCTCCTTTCCCTTGGACCCCAAAGCCCTCCCCTTCTGACTACTAGCCATGTATTCTGCTTCCCTTCCACTATATTCATAGTTGTATTCCCTTTCCTTTCTATGTCTAGACAAATAACAAAACAAAACAAAAACTGCTTGTTGTGGAATATGGTGGGGAAGCAGTTAGACTGTCACTTTTCTGGGGAAAATTGGTCAAAATTTGGTCTCATAATTGGCCTCTTAAACACTGGCCCTCAAGGTTGCTTGTATTAACTATTCCCAGAATGTGGGTTGGGGAGGATCAATAAATGAAAAATCACCTATTAAGGCTTACTCTGTCCCAGGCATTCTTAAGTTCTGGGGATATAAGGAAAGGCAAACAAGGCACTCCTTTTCCTCAAGGAGTTTATCTTCTAATGGGAGAAGAAAACTCATAAAGGGGAGCAATGGGGGAAGTGTTGCTTTCTCAAGAAATTGCCAATAAATAATATGAAGACCTGATTCCAAGAAAGATGAGGTAAAAATTTGCCTATCAGAGCTCAGGGTCCCCATGTGGAGTGTAGGAGGCTCTTGTAAGGATGATGGCTAGAGTGGAGGTACCATATAATCAGAACTGCCTGCAAAGCTTAGTATGTTCAGGAGTTTTAAGTATTTGTGTTCTTAGGCATTATTTCATGGAGTTCTTACCTTGTGTGGTATTTTTTTCTTCCTATTTTGTGGAATAATTTTGAATTATTCTTTATTTGGAATATATGTCCTTTTTAACAGTTCAGGAGGTATGAGGAAAACAACTATTGTCTCCTATTGCTGACTAAGTGAATCTAATGTGGATAGAGTGCCAAGTAAAGTACCTTATATATAGAAGACATTTAATAAATAAGTATTTGTTAAGTTAAACTGGAATTTAATGACTCTATTAACATTTGCATCTATTTAATACTTTAAAAGTGTAACTTGGAATTCTCAGCCTATGTAGTTGACACATCTCTTTCTGCTTACACTAAGGCTTAATTAACTGCTTGCAAATTTGTATTTATTCCACTTGAAGGAAAGAAGATTCTATAGGCAACTGGGACCTGACAACTGAGTTGGTGCTACAGATGCTATTTGTTACGAATTCTCTTGAAATATCACCTCCTCTGGGGCACCTACACTAATTATGTTCTATAGAAATGCATACTCTTTTCTGAAGAAATAGTATCGTTGTGATGTACACTGGGTTGAGACTGATTAGGAAATGCAACCCGACTGTAAGCTCATGCCATTTGAGGATTCCTTCTTCAGCCTGGAAAAGTGGAAACTTGGGTTGGATTGATCCCGATAGTGGTCTTCCAAGAATTTTCAGGGTTGTCATGTGGAAGAAAGATGAACACCATTCTGCTTTGTCCTGGAGCACAGAAAGAAGATAAAAAAAAACCATGTAGAGCATTTATTAACCACCTACTACATGCAAAGCATAGGAGTCAGTATGGTATAGCAGAAGGAAAACTTTTCTTGCAGTCAGGAAGATGCAGTTTCAAGATTTTTCCTTCCTCTGATATCTATTAGCTATGTAATCATGGTCATGAGTCACTTAACCCCTTAGTGACCCAGGCAGCTCTCTAAGACTAAGTTAGGAATGAGTTGCTAAACTACATTGGCGGAAAGGATTTCCACATGGACAATGCGTTACATCGATGAAATTACAACTTTAGACCAAAAATATATAAGGCATTGAGCAAGGCGCTTTAGATACAAGGACAAAATAAAAGTCCCCTTTCTCAAAGGGTTTATACTACACATCTACATTCTTAGATTGCCTTATGTGGCAGTTGAAGTGGACTATATATAAGATATATACTTGCTGTTACTATAGAAATCCTAACCATTCATAAATGGAACATTCCCCCACTTTTAGCAACCTACCAACCAAGGAACAGGCTAACAATCATTAATTAATCAGCCAATTAAGGGTGTAGTATATATTTTGGCCACCAGAGGGCCTTCAGTTTACACACACTTGTATAGTCGTCTTCCTCTGTCCTCCCCTTGGGTGCCTGGCTTAAGGCTCAGTATAGATTTAGCAGTATGATTTATGTCTCCAAATTACTAAAGTATAAATTCCTCATCTCTTAACTCAAGCCCTATATCACATTTGGTTAGTGCCTTAATCATGAATAACCAACCTCAATTAAAAGACTTAAGTGATTGACTTTTGAGTGTCTGTGTAATTTTTTTCCATAACGTAGAACACAACTTTAAAAATAACAAAACAACAAAGCTGTGAAGAAATTTCTGAATAATAAACTGTAAAGAAACTGTTTCACTTGATGTTCTCTCACTGATCCTCTCAAATATAAAACTTCCTTCTTCTGCGATTCCTGTTTTCTCCTGTTTGTTAAAGAATTAAGGATAGGAGTTATATATCTGACATTCCTTTCCAATATGGGGGCAAGGAAACATGAGAGGGGAGAGTTTTTCTTCCCTCCATCTCATTAGCAGGTATGGTTTTAAAATTTTCTAGTGAGTAGTCTATATTTTGGGGTCTTGTCTTAGCTCTCATGATATCCCAGTCACAACTGGGTAGGCTGAAAATCAGTCCAAGCACAGTGGCCAGCCACTGTCTGTGGTTGATATGGCCAGCAGGGCATGTAGCTCTGCCCATTTATTTTTCCCTGCTCTCAGAAGCTTGAAAAAATGGAATAGAATGACAGACTCAGAATGTCTCTCAGGTCAAGTCTGTGAAAGCAGTTAAGGGTGACTGGACCAAGCTTTGAGCCCATAAGCAAAGTCTCATTTTGATTTCTAATCTCTTCAGCAGCTTCATCATGTTCTTGAATTCATGACCAGGGGGGTTGTTGAAGACTGCTGTATTATCAATTAAAGTTATCTAACAGGAGAATGGGCTACTTTAAGAAGAGATAGGTTTCCCTTTTTTCTAGATGTCAATTGATTCCCATTTGTTGGGGATCTTTGTTCAGGTGGAGGTTGAACTAGATGGCCCCTGACATATCTTCTGATTATGAGATTTGGAAAAATGTATTCCTCTTCCAGTCTAGATTATTCCTTTGTGTTCCAAAGAAAGTGACCAAATTCTGTGGAGCATCACTTAGGATTCTAGTTCAAGCAGAATCAGGCTATTTATATCTAGTTGGGGTATCAACTGATGGAGAGGAATGAACCTCCACAGGGGCTTAGTCTGGAGTTAGATGGAGAGGTTTAGTTTGTTCTAGAACCTTTTTGGCTTCTTGAGCCTTGTGCTTGCCCTTGAATCAGTTGGTCCAAGCCTGGATCTGGCCTTCTGGAGAAAATAGAAATACGGATTTAGTATCTTAAGGAACCTTAGAGTCATCTGGTGTAACCTCATTATTTTATGTTGTTGTTTGTCCTTCATACTTGAAGATGACCAAAATGGCTACTATGCTGGGGTCAATGTACAGTGTGTCTGACTGTGGCTGATCAGACCAGTATGAGCTCAGAAATTTCTATCACAGGTTGGGCATAAATAGACCATATGAACATTTGGAGTGAAGATTTCTCTAAATTTGTGCATCTTGTATTTCTTTTGAGTTACTGCAATCTACTTTACTCATGTAGCACAATAACTTCTTTGATGCAAGCAGTGCCATTCTGGATGACCATATGCCAGCATCTCCCATCTCTCACAATCATTACCAAAGTTCTTTTGAGAAACCTTGAGAGTGTCTGTGTATTACTTCTTCTGACCTCCCTGTGAGTGCTGGCCTTGTGTGAGTTCTCTGTAAATAGTCTTTTAGGCAAGTGTCTGCTTGGCATTTAAACAATGTGGCCAGTTCATCAGAGTTGTGTTCTCTGCAGTAGAATTTGAATGCTTAGCTGTTCAGCTCGAGAAAGAACCTCAGTGTCCACTGCCTTATCTTACCAGGTGATCTTTAGAATCTTCCTAAGACAATTCAAATGGAAGTGATTCAATTTCCTGGCATGGAGTTGCTATACTGTACAGGTTTCATAGGCACCCAACAATGAGGTCAGCACAATGGTTTTATAGATCTTCAGTTAGGCTGACCTTCAGGAAGATTAATACTTCATCTCTCCCACACTTTCCTTTGGAGCTTTCCAAACACTCAACTAGCTCTAACAATGCATGCATCAACCTCAACATCTATGTGTACATCCCTGGAAAGTATACTGCCAAGGTGAGTGAACTTATCTGCAGCATTCAAAATCTTTCCAGTATCTATAACTTATGGTTCCATATATAGATGGTAGATAAAAAGAACCCTTGTTTTCTTTATGTTAATCATTAGGTCAAAATTAGGATAAGAAATAGAGAATCAGAACATGCTTTGTTGCATCTCAACTTCAGAGGCTACATTGATTGTACAATCATCTGTGAATAAAAGTAATACACCAACTCTCCCTCCACTTTAGTCTTGGCTTGTTGCCTTTTCAAGTTGAAAAATTTTCCATCAGTGCAGTAGTTGATCTTGATGCTGTTTTCATCCTCTTTGAAGGTGTCTAACAACATTGCTGAAAACACATGTCTCAAAGTATGGGAGCAAGCTCACAGTCCTGCTTCATTCCATTGATAACTGTGAACGTGCAAGAGCATCATCTGTTATTCAGAACCTGTGCAAGCATGGCAGCATGAAACTGGTGTACAATATTGGTGAACTTCTCTGGGCAGCCATATTTTACCATGATCTTCCACAGGCCCTCATGAACGACAGTATCAAAGGCCTTAATCATATCTACAAACATCATGCACAGACCTCTGTTCTTTTCCTGGCATTTGTCCTGGAATTGTTGAGCAAACACCATATCAACCATCCTTCAGCCCTTTCTAAAATCACACTGGCTCTTGCATAGATGACTATCTTTCAGGTGGAGGATCAGCCAGTTAAGGAATCTGGAAGATTCTTATTGGCAACGACTAAGAGAGAAATATTCCCCTGTAATTGTCCAAGGTGAGCCAATTTCCTTTTCCTTTATATAAGTGGACAAAAGATTCATCCTTGAACTCTCATGGGATAAGCTTCTCTTGTTATACAGCCCAGAAGATTTCTGTCAGCTTTTGTATGAGCAATGGACCCCTACCTTTTAGATCTCTGCTGGAATAGAATCAACACTAGGCACTTTGCCACAGAAGAGGAACCTTGTAGCATTCAAAACTTCTTCAGTTGGAAATTTGGCCAGAGAGGGATTGGCAATGGTTTCATCATTGGTTGATGACAATCTGTTAAAAACATTATGGAAGTGTTCATCTCATCCCTCCAGGATCCCATCCTTTTCACTGATCAGTATGGCTCCATCAGTGTTGAGTAGTTGAGATGCACCAAAAGTCTTTGGCCCATAAATTGCCTTCAAGGCATTGTAAAACACTTAGGATTGCTACTCTCTGTGTAAAACTGAATTTAATTTGCCTTCTTACTAGTCCAAGAATCCTGCATCTCTCTAAGCTTTGATTGTATTTTACTTTTGATGGAGTTAAATGCTGCCTTTTTAGAGATGGATGAACTATCCTACTGGTAGACCCTGTAGAGTTCTCATTTATCATTTAGTAGCTTCTGAATTTCCCCATTATTTTTGTCAAGCCAATCCTGATGGTTAAGAGTGTTCTGGCCCAGATGAGTAAATGTAGTGCTTTTGCCAAATCTTTGAAAACTGCCCAGTCCTTTTCTGCTCCATTGTTACTAACATTGTGTTGGTTCAGCTTTTCCTTCAAGTCAGTAACAAACTGTTTTCACACATAGAATCCTTTTGGCTCCTCCAGATTTGCCCTTGCAGATTTGAACTAGATGGTCCCAGCCTGGAACTGGAAAATATAGCAATATGGATTAATGCTCTAAAGAACCTTAATGGTCTTCTGGTCCAACCTCATTATTTTACATATGAGGAAACTGAGGACCAGGCAAGTTGAAAGATTTGTCCATGGTCATAGACAGCAAAGGAAGAGCTGGGATTCCAACTTAACTCCTCTGGTTCCAAATCCAATACTCCTTATGTAGCATCACTGATAGAATTCCAGTGAATTGACAAAAAGGAGCGAGACTTCTAAGAAGAGTGGTTGGGTCAAAAGTAGAAATGATATGTGGGAGTCATGTATCTTAAAAGCTTGAATGTGAAGGACATAAATTGTAGCTCAAAAAGCTTATTTTTAATAGATAAATACAGCTAAGTGGCATGGGGCAACTGGGTGGTACAGTGAATAAATTGTGAGACTTAGAGTCAGGAAGAACTGAATTCAAATCTAGCCTCAGAAACTTTCTAACTGTGTGCCCCTGGACAAGTCACTTAACCCCTGCTTGTCACAGTTTCTACACCTGCAAGGATAATAATAGCACCTACCTCCACCCCCGATTGTTGTGAGGATCAAATGATGTAATGTTTGTAAAGCCCTTAGCATATAGTAATGCTATATAAATGCTAGCTATTATTATTAGCAGCTGTTACATATATGTTTAAATATGGAAAGGATGAGCAAGAAACTGATCAGAGTTGGATATTTTTAGGCATAGTATCTCTTCCTGTTTCCATAATTTTTGGTCTAAGGGTTAATCTCACCAATGTAATGTTTTCTCTCCATTTTATGCCAGTCTGATCCACAGAAAATTTCTAGTTAAAAACAAAGACTACCAATAATTTGTGTTTCTTTCCTTCTTGGATTTCCAATTAAAAATACTTTTGTATTCCTGGAAATAAAAGAATAGGGGCTACAGAAGATGGTAAAATGAGTCAGGAAATTACCTAGCTCTCCCAAATTCTCCTTGAAGTAACTTAAAATAATGCTTCAAATTGAATTTTAGAGTGGCAGAAATAATTAAAAGTTGGGGTAAAGTAGTTGTCTAGCCTAACACAACTTAGGAGGACATTAGGAAAGATCTGACCTATGTTGTGGTGATCTGACCAAGAACCAAGTACAGATAAGGCCATGTCAAGAAACAGCAAGATCTGGGGGCATCTGTGAAGGTTTCAAACTTGGTTTTGAGAACTTTTATCCCACAGATAGTTGGTGGGGGAGGGATTGGGAGGCTACTCAGGGGAAGATTGTAGGGTCCTCTGCTGGCACTGAATGAAGAACCCAGACCCATTGAATGGACCCAGTATTAGGCTGTAGCTACTGGAGAGGAGGAATGAGCACACATTGAGTACATTTGCATAGAGATGGGGACTCTGCTCAAAGTTCTGGAAAGGAGGGAAAGGGCTGTCAGTCACAGGAGACCAGAGTCCCTGTTTCTAGTTCTAGGGCATAGGGATGAATGAATGTCTGTGGCCATCAGAGAACAAAGGCTAGATGGGGACCACTGGAAGTAAGAGTGTTTGCAGTGGCAGCAATGGGGTGGTAGAGGCACTTCTTGCGATTCACAGGTGTAGAGGAGTATTTGAGGTCATTCATAAATGAAGGCATAAATCAAAACAGCAACAACCATACCTGGCCTTGGATCATAGAACATTGGAAGGATCAAAAAGTCAAAGACCCCACAGATAGTGCTCTGAAAACAACAAAAGGAAAAACCTGAAGCCTGAGACATCCCACACATGCTGGCAGCAGAACCTGACCGTAACATAAAATTAATGAGCAAGAAATAGGCCATTAAAAAGAGTAAACAATAGAAAAAACACCGCATCAAAATTAGTTACTAAGATGATAGAGAAGATCAGGGCTCAGATGCAGAAGAAGGCAGTGAAGTCAAAACAGCTACTTGTAAAGCTTCAAAGAAAAGTGTAAAATGGTTAGAAGCCCCAAAAGAATTCTTAGAGGAGTTTAAAAAGGACTTTAAAATCAAATAAGAGAGGTAGAGAAAAAATTGGGAAAAAATAAGAATAATGAAATAAAATTATGGAAAACTGGAAAAAATAGTTCCAAAAACTTGCTGAAGAAAATAATTCCTTAAAAATTAGAATTGGGCAATGGGAAGCTAATGACTTCAGAAGACATCAAGAAATAAAACAAAATTAAATGAATGAAAAAATAGAAGATAATATGAAATATGTCTTTGGAAAAACAACTGACCTGGAAAACAGATAGAGATAATATAAGTATTCTTGGATTACCTGAAAGTCATGATTTTAAAAAAAGTCTAGACATTATACTTCAAGAAACTATTAAGGAATTTTGCTCTGAAACCTTAAAACTAGATGGCAAAATAAGAATTGAAAAAATCCTCCAATCACCCCCCAAAGAGATCCCAAAATGAAAACTCACAGGAACACTATAGTTAAGTTTCAAAGTTTCCAGGTTAAGGAGAAAAATATTATTAGCAATTGGAAATAAATAATTCAAATAATTTTATCCTCATAACAACCATGGGAGGCAGGTTGTATTATTGCCTATTTTATGGATGAGGGAATTGAGACAAACAGACTTTAAGTGATTAAGATCAGTGTCATATGGTTAGTAATGATCTGAGGCCAGATTTGAGCTCACATCTTCCTGATTCTAGGTCCAGGGCTCTATCCACTGTGTCACCTAGTAGCCTGCTGATTGAGATACTTTATTTTAAGCAAAAAAATCACAAAATAAATGAATATTATAATCTCTTTTTGCTTTATTTTCTAGTTCATTCAAAGATTTTTCAACAATATCCTTATATCCAGTTTTCTATGAACAGATTCATTCATTAAAATAGGATGTAACAGCACTTAGCAACTTGTTGATAATAAGAGGCAAATTACTTCAGATTGAACTTATTTATTGAGTTCCTCAAGGCAATATTACTCAAGGTAATAAATATTATTTATATGTAACTCAATTTTTCAGAGGAGATGCCTTTAATATTTGTATTATGCTTATCGCAGTGCCTGACATGGAACAGACATTCAATAAAGGCTTTTCTCTCTTCCTTTTTATGATGTATTCAATACAGTGGAAAGATGGATTGAGGAGTTAGAAAAAAAATGGTTTTGAATCCCAGCTGTACTACTTACTAACTGTGTGATCTTGGCAAATCATTTTCCAACTCTGGGTCACAGTTTTCTCCTTTATAAAATGAAGCAATTGACCTAGATGAGCTCTAAGGCACCTCCCACTCCTAAACCTATTATTCTTTGATGCTATGCTATCTGGTGAGATATATGATGGTTAGCCAATATTCAAAGCCTGAATGAGAGAGGATGAAGTAGCACTCATGACATGACCTGTCATCATGTGATATTTATTCCCTCCCCATGCCGTGGCATCCCCTCCCCTGGCTAGGAGAGCCTAAAACTGGTGGACTGCAACTTACAACTTTGGACTAAGACTACTATAGAACTTTTACCTTCAAAGGAATCAATTTCTCAGCCTTTCAAGTGGGGAGCATTCAAATATGGAGCAAGGGTTTTAGGACAAACAGAGTAGGGCTTTGGGAGAATTTCTCTTTCTACTGCCCTCTATAGGTACAAGTTAATGTTTGACCGTTATGGTGGGGTGCCTTATGAAACCCCAATGTTTTCATGATAATGAAAGAGGTTGATGTGTGTTCAAAAGGCTTAACCTTTTGAAAGTAATTTTTATTACTCTATAAAATGGGAGTGATGACATTGACATAGGGTTGTAAGAATTTTTTTAAAGCAATAACATGAAATTGCAAATAATAGCTCTAATAATATTATTATTGAGATTTACAGAGTACCTTTCATGCATTATCTCTTTTGATCAATTCAGTTCAAATTAACAAGCACCCATCAAGTGCTAATTGTCACTGTTTTGGATGACAGGTAGGTCCTGACCTCAAGCAGCACATGTTTTATTGGAAGCAATCTACATGACAAACCTATATGGTGGCAGCTACTGGCATTATTCCCATTCTACAGAGGAGGAAGTATTAAGTGTCCACACAGGTAGGACGTGTGGCAGACAGAATTCTAAGCCAGGTTGCTTCCGACTTCAGGTCCTGTGTCCTTGCCTCTATGGTGCAATGACAAATAAAACTTGGCAATAACTTTTTTGGACCTTTGAATAATGACCTTGACCTGATATATCAACAAAAAGTTCTTATATTCCTGGGGAAATTGTGCCTATAAAAAAGTAGCAGTTCTGTTTCACAGATGCAACAAGACTATTATTCTGGCAACTGCTGATGCTGTCTTGATGTTATCATTTTAGACAGCAAGCTAACTGCTGACCTGCCCTTTGTTCCTCGCCCCCAAACAATGTTCCAGAAGGAAATGAGAAATATTTTGACTTTTGTTGGAAAATGGAGTTGTCTTGAACGGTGAGGGACAGGGGAGAAGGAGCTTAAAGTTCAAGGTTTTGAAGACAGAATGTTGGATGAGAGTATATGCATTTCAGTTTAATAAAAGGTGGAGGTTCTGACTCATCCAGTCTTGATGAGGGACCAATATAGACACACAAATACCACCAACCCACAAACAAAAAAGATAACATCAGGCTTATAAAACAGACCATGTCTACTTGTGTAGGCATCTGATAATTCCTGTGTCTGTTCAGAGGCAGAATTTTAGTTTCATAAGTGAGATGGATAGGTACAATTTAACATCAGGGTTCAATTTCCAGGGTTTAACCAACAGTGAAGCTTTTTGGACACCTTCTTTTACATGCTTATTTACGAGAGGAAGGGAATGAGGAGTCATTTCTTCTATTTTAACACCTTTTATTTTAATTATGATGGTTTGATACTCCATGTACCATTACTGGCCATTTACATAGGGGCCTACTTGCTCTGTTTATTCTTCAAAGGACTAGTCACAAGGCAGGCAACATGGTGACACAATGATGCCATGAATTATCTAGCTCTCTCAGCTTGAAGATATTTTCAGGGAATGATTGACCCAGTGACCAATGACCAAGAAAATTGTGCCATCTTCTTTCCAGCGAGTGTTTTCATTATCCTGGAATAGACAAATTTGATAATAGGTCACCATTAAGGGACCACTATTAGGGATCTCAGAACTAAGGGCTTAGTTAGGCTCTTTATAGTCCTCCAAGGTATATCATATCTACAATATCATATCTGAGAAGCAACAAGTATATATAGAGGACGGGTCTTGGAATCATGAAGACTTGAGGTTAGGGCCTCTTTCTGATATATTATTATTAGCTCTGTAGCTAGCCATGGGTAAGAACCTCTCCTAGCACAAGGGAACTTTTTAAGACTACATTACAAGATGGATTGCCAAACTTTATGAGTTGAGGCTGAATCCACACTGAACATTCCTCAAAAAGATGAAAATACAGGCCATTTAAAATTACCGATCTATCTATCTATCTCTCATCTATCTATCTATCTATCTATCTATCTATCTATCTATCTATCTATCTATCTATTGATATCTCTTGAGCTCACAAGCAATTGCCCTCCAGCACTCAATTAAATGCATAGAGGTTTCATTATATATGTATATGTATACTCACATACATATACATACATTCATGCCCCAAAGTAGACTATATCTATTTACATCTATAACTGTATCTGTATCTATAATCACATCTACATGAAACATGCCTATATCATTTTGTCCAAATAAAAACTCCTTGGGGAAGCCAGGTGGTGCAGTGAATAGAGCACTGTCCCTAGAGTCAGAAGGACCTGAGTTCAAATCTTATATCAGACACTTGATGCACTTATTAGCTTTGTGACCTTGAGTAAATCACTTAATCTCAATTGCCTTGCCTTCCCCCATCGGAAAAAAAAAAGTAAACTCCTTGAGGACCAGATAATTGCATTTGTTGTCCTAATATGACCAGAGTCTAACTCCTTCTAGGCTCCTGGAATGGTCAATAAATAATTGTTGGATTAAGTTAAACATGTAGTCAGATTAACACTTTTAAGAAGTGAGGTAGAAATTTTGATAGTTGTACAACTGGATAAATGCTGTGGGCAAACCTGAAATTTGAGTTTTTAGGAAATTGGACTAGATCAGGGGTCCTTAGGTTTTGGTCTATGAACTTGATTTTAAAAAGTATTTATAATTATTTTTTAACTTAATTTAATAATTAATGATTAATTTATAATTAATTTTAATTATATTTTAATTTATAATCTTTTATATTTTAGTTCATGCATTTAAAGATGTTCTGAAGTGTCCACAAGCTTTCCCAGATTGCCAAAGGGTTCACAAAAACTATTGAGTCACTGGACTAAATGATTGAGCTCTGTGATCAGTTTCTCAAGAAGTTCTCTCATTCTTTTTCTTTATTCAAATCTTCATGTGCAAAATGACTAACCTGGAAATATTTTACATGATTGTAGATGCATAACCTACATCAGATAGCTTACTGTCTCAGGAAGGAGGAGGGTGGGGAAGAAGGGGAGGTAAGGATAGAATTTGGAACTCAAAACTTTAAAAAAAATGTTAAAAATTTGTTATGACCTGTAATGGGTGGGGGAGATAAAATGTGATAATTAAAGAGAAGTGAAATATGTATCCTGAGGCAACCAAAGGCAAGCTATTTTTGTGCCCATCTTGCCTCAACTTCCCCTAGGTCTTTGTTTTTATAGGAACATAGATTTAAAGGTGAGACATACTCAGAAATACCCTAGTCCAGTCCCCTCATTTTACAGCGGAGAACACTGAGGCCCATAGAATTAAAAATTAAAAATTTTAATTTAATTTAAATTAAAAAATTACAAAAAAATTTTTTTAATTGCCTGGTGTCATACAAGTAATAAGTGACAGAGGTAGCATTTGCATCGAGGTCATCTGACTCCAGATCCAGCATTCTTTCCCCTATAACATACAGAATCTTGGTGATTTGGAGTTAACAGAAGAGATTGGGGGGGGGGGAAGAAGGATGAGGATTAAGGACACTAAGGGTGGTAAGTGTGGTAGGTAACAGCAAGGGTCCCTTCAGAGAGCTCTACCTCACTACATTTCCTCCAAGACTAAAAGTCAGGGCAGAGGGCAGGCAAATGACCCATGCCTCACTACAGGCTTGAATGAATCAGTCTCCCCTTCCACTCCACATTACCAACACCCACCCACAGTTCTTTTTCTAGAAGGGAAAGGTAACGTAGCCTAATGGCTAGAGAGCTAGCCTGTATCTAAACATTGGATTGAAGTCGTGCCTTTGACATAAACGGGCTATGTGACCCTGTAACTTACTTAGCTTCTTAGCTTTCTAGGTAAATCTAAGCCTGTAAGTGGTAGAAAAAGTAGTACTGGTAATGAAGGGGACCAGAGATCTTTGACTATTGGTACAGCTAGAGGGAGGGGGAGAGAAGAAAGGCAAGCCTTCAGGCATGGGAGGAGAGCACATCAGGCCAGGTACCTATCCTCAGTCCGGTCAGAACAGAGATTAGGTCTTCCAGAGAGAACCACCAGGTGGCACCTGGAAGGAGCCTGTAAGGGCAAGCACTTATGTTGTCCAGACATGCACTGGTGTATAACAAGACTGATAAGGAAGTGAAGGCGCCGAGTTTCCTAGCCCACAGCTCCTGCTCCTTCATCAGACTATCTATAATCCAGGGCGATTTGCGCCCCGGCCCCCTCCTCCCAGCACCCTCTAATTCGTGATTGTTCACGTCATGGTGTTGCTACTGCTAGATCAAGCTGCCTAGCGTGTGTGTATTTGTGTGATTGTTAAATTAGGGTTTGCTTTGAGAGGCTAGCCTAATGCACTGAAACCAGATGTGGAGGGGTCCCGGGAGAATAGGGTCTGAATGTGTCCGCGGCTCCCCCTGGGCTTGGCAGCCTGGGTGCTTAAGGACATAGTCTCCTGGTTTTCCCTCTGCTTTCTCTAGTTTGCCAATAGTGGCCTCCGAGGAGGCTGCACCAGGTCACCTCTGACCCTCGGCTTTGCAGCTTTGCTTTTCTCTTGCTAGACGAGGTGACCAGTCGGTCCCTCCCGAGGGAAGTGGAAACCATCAGCAGCCTCACTCAGCAGGGCAAGGAAGGGGGCCCAGGACGTCTTTCCTCTCCTCTTTGGCCTGAGGGGGTCAGGGCATACAAACTCCTCTATAGGACTGCGAAGGGAGCCGAGCCAGTGCCCTTGCTGCTGCTGCTAATCTGCTGATGACATTGGGAGGAGATGGCTTGGAGGAAGGATAGGAAGAGGAGGAAGAGGACGAGGAGGAAAAGATGGAGGGGGTGGAGTTAGAAGAAGAGGAGGGGGAAGAAAGTAGCATTTGTGCCAGGGGGTGTGTGAGCAGCAGCGGGCGCTTGTGACAACTTCTCTGGCGGCAGCAGCGCGTGTGGCAGGGCTGGCAGCGAGGACAGAGGGAGGGGGGAGGGAGGGAGGGAGAGAAGAGCAAAGGAAGGAGGGTGGGTGGCGGTGGAAGGGGATGTGTGCGTGCGTCTCTTTCTGAGCCTGCTGCCTGTGCCCAGTGCTGCTGCCTCCGCCACCGCGGCTGCCCCTGCTCTCTGCTCTGCTCATTTCCTTCTGGTTTTTCAGCCAGAGGTGCTGGAGACTCCAGTCTATAAATAGCAGGTTACAGCTCCTTCTACACGCACACGCGCGCGCATATATATACACGCACACACGCACGCACACACAAACACACATACACTCTGAAGGAGGAAAGTCAAGCTAAAAGTCTGTGGTGCCACTGCCAGCCTACACCTCCGGCCGCCGCTGCAAGCCCCCAGCCCCATCTCCCTCCGGAGAGGTAATTTTTGCCTCCTATTTCCAAGGACTCTCTGGGAATATTGGCGGGGCTGGATGGGCTGTGGGGGAGGTGGGAGAGGGCTGCTGCTCTGGAATGGGTTTGGGGGAGCACACGTGAGTATCCTGGGCTGGGGCAGGGGGAGAATGGACAGACGCCACTCTCTAATTGCGCTGCAAGTTTCTCAGTTGGGCTTTCCTGTTCACTACCCTCCCCCGACCCGTTCCTGCACCCCCATCCATTCTCCTGACTGGCTAGCTGGTCTCTTACTTGGTCTTTTCTCCCTTCTTTCGTATCCATACAACTCCTTGCCTCAACTCTCCCTTTCCCCCAACCATGCACACACTTTCAGGTGCCTTCAGGTGGACCCACGGCTGACCTTCCTGGGCACTGCCCACCTGCACAGCTCATGGCCCTCCCGGCTATCTGGCTCTCCCTGGCGCTACTGCGTGCCATCCCTGTCCTAGACTCAGAGATGCTGCATCTCAAACGGAGAGAGCTTGCTGCTGGGGTTCTCAGCTGCCAACCACAGCATCTATCTCTTCCTTGCTTCCCTTGTGTCTCTCCATAACTCCATTATATGCAATTGTTGTCTTCCCCCCACCTCTCCGCCCCTTAACTGCAATCCCAAACTCGATAGCGATCCCAATGCACGGTTAACAGCAGTTGCCCTTAGCCTGGGGTACTGTACAGGAGACCGTTCTTTCTTTGCTTCCCTTTCTCCTGCGTAGACCCTGGCTCCCCAGCTCCTTTCACCCTAACTTAGAGGGAGGACAAGTAGAGACTCGGGGGACTGATGCCTGTGTGGAACGACAGGCAACAGGGCTGGTGACTAAGGTGATGTGGAGTGGTTGCTGGAGTCCCGCTCTAGATACCTGGTTTGCCCCTCCTCCCTCCCCACCCGTCCAAAATCTCCTCCCACTTTAGTAGCTTCTGCCACCGCTGCCCCAGAGGAGATGCAGGAGACAGACCCAGGAGCTGCTGCTGGCTGGGGAGAAGACGTTCATTTCTGAGGGTGAGGATACGCATATTTATTAGGCTGTTGCTGCTGTTGTCCAAAACTTACCGGGAAAACCTGGTGGTTTTTCTGATGCTGTTATTTTAATAATGCAGACTTGCTTCTTCTCCCCTTTTCTCTTCTCCTCCACCCTCTTCCCCTCCTTGTCTCCTTTGAGGATTAGATGTATAGTTAGGCATTTATGTATCTCACGACTTGGGGGGGCTGTCTGTATATATTTTCCCTTTCCTTTTAACACCCCCTCCCCCAGCGGCAGAATTTGGTCCTATAAATGTGTAGGACTATAAAATGCCTCCCCCTCCAAAAAACCCCTAAACAAACAACAAAGAAAAAAAGCAAAATCTAATGGAAAGAGTTAAGTGATTATTGTGAGTGCCATTATTGCTTTTATTATCATTGGTTTAAGGCAGGGACTAGATAACCTTTTGGTGGGTATGTTTCACAGATCAAAAGTTGGGCACCCAACAGAAGGCACCAGTAGTCTTCTTTCTAGTGGATTTTGGACCAGACATTAGAGGAAACTCACCAACTGCAGACTACTGGGCTGTTAAACCATTCACCGAGGGAAAAAAAAAATCACAGGCAAGGAAACGCAGTTTATGTTGAGTAAGAAGTTCAGTGAGATGAAGGTTGCAAGCAAGACAGGAATTGTCAGTTTACCCAGTGTAAAGAGCAAGGCATTATCTTGGTTATGTCAGTTTCAGAGAGCAGCCCAAACTGAGCACTGGTAATTCAGCACAAAAAGATCAATCTCCTTATGATAAGTAGATTACAGCAAATGTAAATTTGGGAGATTTGTTCTAATGTTAAATTGCTCTTCCTATGGAAATGTCTTTCTAGTTAATTCTTTAAAATGTGACATAAGAAGATTGCCCTTGAAAGGTTATAAAATGTGCATGGAATACAGGCTGATGCTTCCTCTTAATGGAAAAGATGTGTATGCTGGCTAAAATAAATCCTTCTGTTCCTTTAAAAAGAACATTCTGTTTGATAACTGGGAAGTTAACACTTACTGATGGTAGGATGGCAAATAAGGTACACATGTTAATTCACATTTTGATGCTGAGAAGGTATGTGATAGAGGTATAAAAAAATGACCAGACAGACATTAAGATTTCTAGCCTGGGCATTTCATCTGTTGAAGTACAGAGCCAGAGCTACAGGCAGAAAATCTATTACAGAATTTTGGGTTCAGAAATCCAGGGCTCAAAATCATCCATATTGAGATAAGACTTTGCACCCAATTTCTGGGTCCAAACTGATGGAATGACTTCAGTTTTCAGATCGTTTTGGGTATCATGCTGAAAGGGCAGTAGGTTATAACACTAATTTCATTAGTGAAATTTCATAGATAAGTAGTTCCATTCCATTTTAGGTGTGTGAAAAGGAAAACTATTAACTTTAGGGAAAGGGCTTCCTTCTAGAGATACTCATTCTAAATTTTGTGACTTGAAGATATTTCATACCCTGCATGAGACCTTGGAGTGTCTCCCAGTACAAGTAATGTAAATCTCCATGTGGGGAGCAGAATTAACTTTCTCTACCTTGAGGCAAAACCCAAGGGGGTGATTCTCAGAAAGGCAGAGAAAGAAAAAAAAAAACCCTGCAAACTGAATTCATATCCCTTAGCAACCACATGCATAGCAGTTTCCAGGTAAGTATCTAACATCTGAGAATCCAAAGTTTTTTTTTTTTAATGGAATCATAATTAGAGAGTGAAATGCTTACTGAAAACACCATCTCCATTTTGCCTGATTCACAGACACCAATCCCTAGCCAGTGACTACATTGAGAAAATACAGGTAACAGACTTGTACCAATAATACATTCTTGCTCTTCATAGATATGAGAATTTCAATAGGTAGGAACACATACTGTAAAATAATCACAAATTAAAATGTTAAGGTGTAATTTCATATCTTGTCTTTTTCCAAATTTCCTACCTTATTTTATAGCCAATTTTAGTTTTACATGCAAGTCTTATTTTCAAGCCCTTAGGGCATCTGCTTTACAAGTTATTTGGCTAAATTAAAAAAAAAGTTGGCTAAGAAATTCTTGTGTTCTGTATCATAAAGGAATTTTAGGATATACTCATTGTCATACTAGAATTTTGTGCCTATGATTAAGTAAAGAGTTAATTAATGGAATAAATCAATTTTGGAAACTTAATATAAACCTTATTATAATATTTTGGTCCCTTGAGATTTATTAGTTATATTTATTTCATTTAATCCTTACTCAGTATTTCTTTGAAAAAAGTCTATTTCAAAAATTTCTAAACATGGCTAATGTATTGTGATGTATTGATGGAACTGAGGTAAAGGGGTGTATGTGTGTGTTTAGAGCAACTTGGGCAAGGGATGTCAATTGTTTACATGAGTCTTGGCCAGCATACAGATTAGTAAAATGGATTATTTTAAACTTTTAAAAAGTTTTATGTGAGAGGCAGCATGATATAGGAGACAGAAACTGAACTAATCTGGAAGACCTGAATTCAGGTCCACCATCTGACACATTACTATCTAATGGAACCCTGGATCAGCACCCCAGGAAGCTTGGTTAGATTGTTTGTTGTAGTGAGAGTGCTGAGGAAGTTTCCAATCTGGGGAATCCCTGAGTATATGTCATTATAAGTCTAGTACCAAAAGAAAAGAAAGTTTTATGATGCATTCTCAATATTCTTATTGTTTCCATATGGCAGGATCCTTTCATTTATTGAAAAGATACTACACAGACATATCTATTTCATATTAGATTTTTTCCACAAAATTATTATTTTGTTATAGCTTGCAAATTCTGGAAATGGGCAAAATAATTTTGAAATCTTTGCTGACATTGAGGAGTATAATAGTCCTAAATCTTATTTTAGCCATTGTAAGCAGAGGTTATGTACAAATCTGTGGTTTTCCTGGGTCATGTTTTCAAATATAAAGTACTTTGCATACAGTAGGCATTTAATCAGCACTTGTCCAATGAATGAATGAATGGAAACAGAGTGGTTAATCTGTCAATATTTAAAGTAATGACCATTACTTAGGAAATTTAGCTTAGGATCCTTAACACGAGGCAGCTAGGTGGTATAGTAGATGAGATTACTGAACCTGGAGTCAGAAAGAATTGAATTTAAATAAGGATGTTCAAAACATTTTGAGATATTTGTGAGCTCAGATATTTATGTGATATGTGGAAAAGTTCCATTCTTTCATCTGCAGTTTCTTCACCTGTAAAACAGGAATAATAATATTTACCTCCCAGGATCGCTGTGAGGACCAGATGGGGCAACACGTGTACAGTAAAGGATGAGACATTTGCCAGTTGGCAAATCCAAGTTGGTATGGTCCATGTACTGGGTAGCTTGGAGTTGAATTTCCACTTTACTTTGGGCTACCTGGACATAACTAGTGATGAAAGAATCCCATAGGACTTATCTCAAGGATTAAACTAAGACCTAACCCTTCTTAATTCTAGTGCCTTCCCTCTGTTATTTTTTTCTTGTTTATCCTATGTATAACTTGCTTTGTATGGATTGTTTCCTGTGTTGTCTCTCCCATTAGATTGTAAACTCCCTGAGGTCAAGGACTGCCTCTTGTCTCCCTTTGTTATCTCTAGCGCTTAACACAGCGAGCACAGAGTAGGTGTTTAATAAATGTTTGTGGAGTGACTGAGAGCTGCAGTCTTGATGTTTTTAAATTTCAATTTCATTTGAAAGAATTCTGGTAATCTTTCAGACTTCCCTTCTAGCGATTTTTATAGCTGGTAAACGCCCAAGTTGTGAGTGAATTGGAGGGACAACAGTGCTAGTTCATGGTGAACAAGAACAGGAACAGTGGAACCCACTGATCCAAGGATTAACATAACATCTTTCATTTTTTACGTTGGAAAGCTGAGTCCTGCAGAGACGAAATATGGAACTCTTCCGGCAACTGAAATGGAGCAAAGGTTGCTATAGAAGCAAGGCAAATAGTATCACCTTTCTCATGGCCTCTTCTCTGTCTCATTCTCTCTGAAACCCCACAGCTGAACCCCCTGCAATATGTTTGGAAGACCGTTACTCATGAGATAATACTGGCTTCTTAATCTGCTTTGAATATTTGTTTAAAAGCTGCTAGTACACAATATATTTATGTTGCATTTGGTTGCGTGAGAAATTATTGTGAATGGTACACATATCCAGATGCTACTAACAATAGACTAATAGGAGAAAGGGAAGGGAGTGTCCTCCATAAGGTGAGAGAGAGAGAGAGAGAGAGAGAGACAGACAGACAGACAGACAGACAGACAGACAGACAGAGACAGAGAGAGAGACAGAGAGACAGAGAGAGACAGAGAGAGAGACAGAGAGAGACAGAGAGACAGAGAGAGAGAGAGAGACAGAGAGAGACAGAGAGACAGAGAGAGACAGAGAGACAGAGACAGAGAGAGACAGAGAGACAGAGAGAGACAGAGAGAGACAGAGAGACAGAGACAGAGAGACAGAGACAGAGAGAAAGAGACAGAGAAAGAGAAAGAGAGACAGAGAGACAAAGATGCACAAAGAGACAGAGACAGAGAGACAGAGACCGTGAGAAAGCTGATACCGTCTGTTTTGTCCCATAGCAACCTTTGCTCCATTCCAGTTGCTGAAAAGTTTCCATGTTTCATCTCCACAGGGCTCTGCTTCTCCAGGTAAAAAAAAATGAAAGATGTTATGTTAATTCTTGGATCAACATAACTAGGAGAAAATGACATTATACAAAGTTAGAAAATAAAATAGTTGAAATAAAAGAACAAAGAATGGCACCTGAAATTGAAATGATAACCTATAGAAAAATGGAGATTATAGCTATGACTGCAACAAATGTTTTAAACTGTTATTAGTAGTTATTGAATGTCCTCAAATGTCTTTTTGAACATCCTGATATACTAAACTAGCTAGATGACTGCACATTCCATTGAGAATAGGAGCGTCCATCACTCTCACAGTAACAAATGCAGTGTATTTGATACAGAAAATGAAAAAAAGTCACTTCATTTTTTGGAGGGGAAGCATTTCATGCCTTCATGACCCAAATCTGTAACTTTTCATATTTGCTAACACAATCAGATCTTTCTTATCTTAATTTATGAGACAGGCCTGGTTTTATTGAATGTGTAATCTCATTTTCTTCCCAACAGACTTCTTCTCTTGAAGCAATTATGAATAAATATGTTTCAAACCTGTCTTTCCAGGGGGGAAAAATCTGCTTAAGAAATACAG
This sequence comes from Pseudocheirus occidentalis, assembly GCA_028646575.1. Lineage (NCBI taxonomy): Eukaryota > Metazoa > Chordata > Mammalia > Diprotodontia > Pseudocheiridae > Pseudocheirus > Pseudocheirus occidentalis. The sequence goes on along the minus strand of CM053601.1, from coordinate 77,277,103 downwards.
TATATTCATATCCCTAAAGACTCTACCTTACATTTGGAATTAAAAGATAGACTCCACACTAGATGGCAGTGTGCAATGCTGAGTAGCCTGAGGTCATTTTAATGGCAATATACTCCTTTTTACAGTTTTTTTTTAGCTTACTGTAGAATTTTTTATTTTCATTTAATGAAATTAAAATCAACAGGCAGCTGGAACCCCTGCAATATGTTTGGGAGACCTGCTACTTGTGAGATAGTGCTGGCTTCTTAATCTGCTTTGAATATTTCCTTAAAAGCTGCTGGTACACACTATTTTCATGTTGCATTTGGTTGCACAAAACATTATTGTGAATTGTCTATGGCACACATGCCCAGATGCTACTTACAACAGGATAATGGTAGAAAGGGAGAGGAGAGCCCTTCATAAGATGAGAGAGACAGAGAGAGACAGTGATACACATATACACACACACACATAGACACAGGGAGACAGAGACAGAAACAGAGACAAAGATACAGAGAGACAGAGATACACAGAGAGACAAAGAGATAGAGAAAAAGACAGAGATAAAGAGAGATATATGGTAGTCAGTTTTTAAGTAGGCCCAGAATGACCCCTTTGAGGTCAGTTGTTGAGCAACCATAAGGATCATGACTAGCTGGCTTAACATGGGGTTTAAGATGATTAAATTGTAAAACATGCATTCACATCAAGATCAGTCTCTCCCAACAAGCAGACGAGGCCAAATCTAGGTCCATTTCTCCTTCTCTACCTTCTTTGGAGTCATAAGACCCTAGATTTGACTCTCAAGTGTGCTCTCAGGAAATTTATTTACCTTTCTCAGGGCCTTAGTTTCCTACTCTATAAAACAAGAAAGTTGAGCTACATGACTTTTAAAGTTCTGTTCAGCTCAAAGTCCTATGTTCCCGCCTCAGTTTCCAATCCTCTGATGGCTCTGTGATCACAGAGATGGGAGTGTTCCCTCCAATGATGCAGATTGTAGCTTCTGTCCCCTGTAACTCTCCTCTGTGTTCTCCAATAGAGGGTCCATCCACTGTGAAAAAAATAGAAAGTACTTCAATCTATCTGTGGAAAAATATTAGAAGCTCAGGTTATGCTGTGCAGGTTAATGATCAGATACCCAAGTACTCTCTGGAACAATGCAGCCTCGCTATCTTAATGACTGCATCAAACCACCCTGTCATTCTCTAGTTCTTTGCTAAATAATGGGTTATTAGGAAGACTGAGGAAATTTAATTGACTATATGATGGCTGATTTGAATGTAGCTGATATTTAGATGAGGAAAATAATGGGTCACAACATAGTTAAGTCAGTTCTTCTGACATCTTAACAATAGGCTAGGATCATTGTATGGTCTGTCTCTTCTGCTACCCAATCACTTAGTCAAGAGAAGCTGTTCTGAAATGCTGTGGCATCTCTGCTGGGGCTTTTTCATTCTCTTCATACAAATGCAGTTCTAGAAGAACCAGAGTTGGAGGAAAAGATCAAGGAAATTAGCTAGACACTATTTGGGCAAAAGGCACGGGAGGAAATTTGCTTTCCTGCTCTTTAAGAATAAACGCATCATATGCTGGAGTTTTTGTTAGTTGATTCAAGGAGTAACAATACTACATTTCCGTTTAAATGTCAGAAAATGTGTTATTGGGTAAACTGAGTAACCAAGCCAATTTCTGCAAAAGGCAGTGGGACACAAAGCATTAATAGTCTACTTCTCTTTAAAATAATTCAGCCATCCAGCAAGCATTTTTTTAAGTGTCTCCTATGTGTCAGGCACTGAGGCTAATTGTCAGAACTGTAACTAGGAAGTTTGGTGCCTTGCGCTTATTCATGTGAGAGGGATGTGGCATAGGTATAAAGGATAGTCTATCCAAGTTGAGGCACATCACACCACAAATTAATTCCCTGTGACGAGGTAGGGTAGGGAAAGGCAGAAGAGAGGGAGGAAAAGGGTGTAGAAGGGATTGTTTTATAAATCTTTGGCTAGCCCTGATTGCCTAGCACAATGCCTCACATGTAGAACATTCCTAACATTTATCAAATGCATAAATGAATGAATGATTTAAAGCTCTTGTGTGGATGCCTATAATCAACAATACGTTAGGACTTTAAGGGATCTCAAGAATTATCAAGTCTAGACCATTCATTTTACTGATGAGGAAACCGGCAAACACATTGATTGAGCAAACTCTGTCATGTCCATCAACTCTATGGCCCTTTATTCAGATTTACTGATTAACATGATATTTGTGGCTGGAGGACTATTAATTAAAATTTTTAAAAAAGTGTTGGGCTTTGGGTGGCTTTTTGGCTTTTATCCTAATTAAATGTTCTCTCCCATCCTCTCTCTCCTCCCCTGCCAGATTAAAAGAAAAAAGTCAATGCTTTAATGATTCCTATACATTCTGATGTTTTTAACTGACTAGCAAATTGGATTCAATATTCTGTCAAAACAATTTGGACCTGTAGAGCTGATTAACATGCTCCATTTTTTTTAATTCATAAATTTGATAGGAAGTCGAATCTTGGTTATTTTTCTTAACTCTAGAAGCATAATTGGCGCAGAAACAACTCTAGAACGTGACTTTTGGAGATTTTATGATAGTTTATATTTTGAGGTAATTTTGATAAAGGATAATTTATGTTGTCCATTCAACAAATATTTATGAACTATATGCTGTGTGCAAGGTGCTAGAGACAGGTCTATGAAAAGAACTCAGTCTCTACCCTCAGGGATCATAAAATCCCACACAGAGATATAGAACTGGGAGGGACCTTATCAGCCGATTTAGTCTAACCCCCTCATTTTATAGAGGAACTGAGTCCCAGAGAATCTAAGGGTCTGACCCAAATGCTAGGTGACATAGGTGTCATTTGCACCCCTGTCTTTTGACTTCAGACTGAGCAAACTTCTTGTATTACCTCTGGGTCTTCCAAGTTAATGAGGGAGGGGAGTAGGAGGGCTATGCCATGTATACCAATTAATATCATCTCAGTTTCTACTTCTTTTCTGTTTCTCAGTGTTCTCTCTATTCTGAACTTATCTTATAATTACATTGATATGTGCATATGTACAATGCAGATAGTTACCTCCAAGAAGGGAAGGAATGATTTTTCCCCTGCCTTAGTATCCCCAGAGCCTATCACAATATCTTGCACACAGTAGGTGCTAATTAAGTATTTATTGAATTTTGAATAGAAAGCAGGACATGATAAAGGCAGAGGACAACAAAGCAAAGTTCTAGTAGAAATCTGAGGAGGGAGAGATCGCAATAATTCTTGCTGATCTCAATTTCTTTCATTCATGCATGCATCTATTTATTTATTGGGGAGAGTGAGTGGAGTATTTATGCTTAGAATATTTCAGTTATAAAAATATCTATGTGAATTGATTTGGAGTCCCTCGCATGGAATTAAAGATGTTTAGCCTGAAATCTATGCCTAGCTAATTATCAGAGATATAATTAGAAAGTCCAGTGAATGGGGCAGATTCATCTGGGAATGGATGGGGAATGTGGAGTATGTATAGGGTATAGTCTTACCTGGTCAGTTGGAGTCACATCAGGCAGCCCTTCAGAGGTGGGGAGAGGTTGAACTGTAGGAAGTAAAATAGGGAGGTGGTGAAATTGGGGGAAGATAGGTCTTGGGAAATAAGTGGGATCTTTGTGTTTCCTCTTCTCTACCAACACAAGATGGAACAAGGTGAATGGATTTCTGAAACATCTGAAATGAACAAGTTTCTGGACTTAATTTCATGGAAAGAAATCTTATCTGTTAGATGATGGCACCCTCGAATAAAACTTTAGGCAGTATGCCTAGTTATAACTCTATTCATTATTCATAAACCTTTCTTCCTCTTTAGTTTACATAACTGGCCACAGTAGTGCATAATGTGGCTTAAAAAAAAAGACTTCTTAGACTGGATCATAGGAATACAGAGCTGGAAAGACCTTAGAAGTGGTCTAGATAAAACCTCATTTTACAGATGAGGAAACTGATAATCAATTACTAATAATAGTATTTAATTTGTATTATTAGTTTTGCTCTTTCATTTTCATGATATAGGCTGAATGGCACCTTTTTTCCCCCTCACTTAGGGAAGTGTACCATTAAGCTTAAAAGTGAGTTTTTTTTTCTCCAATTACCATGCTCAGATTCTTGCCTGTTTATCTGGAATTGTATTTATTGAAACAAGTCTCAGATGATACTCTCAGTTTAAACAGTTAAATCACCTAATTCAACAGTGAGTTCAACTTGTTGAACAGCTCATTAATGTGTTACCACAAACCTTCCATAAATATGCATTATTATTTATATCATCAAAGCACAATGCAAAAAACATTGCTCATTTGAAACTTGGGGTTTTTTTGGGTGAAAATCAGATAAAATTATCTTTAACATTACCAATTTTGGCACAGGATGATGGAGTGATGGAGTTAGGCATCTTGCCTGAAGCTATAGCTCATTCATTCTGTTCTGTCTAATTCTATGAAAGGAAAATAAAAACAAACAAACAAACCCAAAGATAAATAAGACGGAGATGCTTTCATGCCCATTTGCTGATCTCTTTCTTAAACATAGAATGTGTACTCATGCCAGTTCTCCTTTTTTGGTCCTGGAAAATGTTGTAATCCTACCTCTGAAATCATGGAGAAGAGAAAGACCTACTTTGACTCATGTCATTTGACTAAACTAGTAAAAAGAAACAGAATTCTCATCTGGAGTTCTTGACCACTGCTCTTGTTGTTAACTATATATTCATATATAATAATATATAACATAAATATAATATAATAATATATATGATAAAAAGCAGGTCCTTGAGAAGGTCATATTGTACCTAAGAAGGTGATGACATCTCAAGGGAATCTTTTGTAAGAGAACCCTGCAAGAGAAAGGAGAGCATGGCAGTCTGATGTGGTGACACTCTTTGTTCCCTTCCAACTGTTTGACATGAATAGACTTTGATGGCCAGATAATGCCATCTCACCTTGGGGAAAGCAAGTTACACTACCGAAGGGGCAAAAGCAAAGGTCTCATGGGAAGGAAATGGGCCAAATTGAGACAGATTTGATGATGAACATCAACACACCCTTAGGTTTATTTCAGATCCCATTGTAGCCTGTGAAGGGGTGGGATGGAGAAAAAGTATTATTGACAACCAGCTGTCCTGAGGCTTCCTGTTGAAGAGTAAAAGGCAACATGGCTAGCGACCACAGCACCCTCTGTTGGTGTCTTTCAAAAATGACTGTCAGAGTTGCCCAGAAAGGCTTCAGAGGGGGCACATAAAAGAAAGGGCATTTGAGTGACTATCAAAGCTCTCTTGATCTATGCCTTTAACAGCACCTGTGTTCATGTAGAGGTCTACCATGTAGTTAATTGCACCATGGTGGTGGTATTGACTATCAAACCCTGGGGATATGGGGAAAGGTGCTTTCTTTTCCACAAAGATGTTCGCTTTGTCAGGAACTCATTCTCTGTCCTACTGGTAAAAGAGTCAGACTCCATGTTCCAATCCACGGACTGGAGAATTGAGCTCAACAACAAAAATATACATTATAATTTTCTTCTGCCAAAGTGTTCTAATTCACATGATTAGGTTGATATGCCCTTTTTGGTTGACTGCTTAAAGCAATAATGCTATCACAGAAATGAGAATTCTCTTGATGCCTCAGGGGAATTTTCTTTCATTTGTTTATCATTAGATTTCCCTGTCAAAACCTTTTTAGGCAACATGACATCAAATCAGAGAGAGGAGCCAGTGTACTCCAATGTCCATGTGATGAATGAAAAAGCTATACTTTCTCCCTGCTAAAATTCTTGCACACTGCCTTTCTGACCAAGCTAGATCCTAACTATCTGTATTGCCAAATATCTGCAGGATAGTGGTACTTGATAAACATTTTATAAAAAGCAGAAATGATAATAATTCATAGAGTGATCAAATATTAAGTGCTGAGAAAGATATTAGAGGTTGACTAGCAGTAGACTGTAAGAAGTTGAGGATCAGATACCGTTTCTGGCTCTCTTGAAAGTAAATCACAAATCTATGAGCCTTAGTTTCTTCATCTTCCAAATGGGAATAATAATAATACCTGTAGTACCAACCCTCATAGGATTGCTGTGAGGTTCAAATGAGAGAATGTATGTAAAGCAAATTGCAAGGCTTAACACTATGTAAATGTCAGCTATCATTATCATCATCAATCATCATTATATAGTCCAAAATTCTACCCATATTTGTAAAGGGTAAGAAATGTTTTTAAGTTCTTCTGAAAAATCTCTAATTTTTTTTTATCAATAGGAAGAACCAAAGGTTTTTTTTTTAAAGTATATAAATAGCTATTTGTCAATTTTCTGGACAATTATTATATCAGGGACTCAGAACTGTATAGACTGGGTATATATTTGCATAATAATGATATTTATGATTTACATCTATGTTGAAAAAATGCTTTCCTTGTAATCTGTGAAGTGAGTAGTGAAAGTTTTATTATTCTTATCATACCCTTCCCCTCTGCCCCCCACATTTTTCAGTCAAGGAAACTGAGGCTCACAGAGATTGCAGTAACACAGCTAATACATGACAGAGCAAAAATCCAAATGCAGGCTCTTTGACTTCAGGTCCAGTTCCCCAGCCATGACAACATACTACTTCTAATACAGGGACACCATGCATAAAGAGGTAAAGTCAACAAAGCCAGGCCCTTTGAAGAAACAACATGCACACAGAGTATGCAGTAATATAGCAATGGAAAGCAAACACACTAAGGGAATTTTGCCTTGCTGGGACATAAGCCCCTATATATTGCAACTGTCTATCTAATTTGCTTTTCAGGGTATTAGCACAGTGATTTTATAGCTAGGTTTGGGGGTATTCCAGTTAAGTTTAGTCCTGTATTAATAACTGAACTGTGAAACGGTGTTGGGCAGAGCAATATTATGTGGGGCATGGTTGTACTTGAGAATTGACATGTGTAGTGCCATGCACCAGCAGATTCCCAAAAGAATGCTACTATGAACAGTTTTTAAGGTTCAGATTACACAGTATAGTGAACACTCTGTTTATTCCATTACAAATCAAGGCAAACATTCACAATACATCACAATATAATATTCACAATATTATATCTTATCACAGAAAATCACAATATGGTGTTCATAACAGCTTAACATCAGAATGGTCACACAGTTTTCACTACAGTGGTCACAATATTTAGAACAAGGAACAAAAGAATTATCATCTGTTTTCTCCCTTAGGGAAACCCTCCTCACTTAATCATTCAATCAACTCACAATATATCAATCTTCCACTCATGGAGCAACCATTAATTTAATTAGTCACTAATCTAGATTCACAATTACTAAATATCATTAATCACAAATACAGCCATTAAAAAACCACACAAATCCTCCACCCCTTGGTGTCTAACAAACCTCAGTTTCATCCAAGGGGAGGTCTTTTCTTCATTTTGACTCTGGGTGGTCTCTCTGATTCCCTGGATCCCCTTCCATGGTCCCAGCTTCCTCCTGAATCCACCAAACAGTCACCTGGGTTCAGAAGCAGACAGCTGCAAGGTCCTCATTCAGTCCTCAGAGGTAGACAGCTTCCATGTCCTTGTTCAATCTTCAGGGCAGTCATTGGCACACATTGAAGTTCACAGGGTCCAGCACATCTCAAACCCTTCACCACTTCTCTTGCCTGGAACTCAAGGATCAGCCAGGCCATGAACAAAGTCTTATCCTGGTCATGATTCTTCAGTCCTCCAGCAGTTCAGCTGGC
>CM053601.1:77230965-77269222 GCA_028646575.1 Pseudocheirus occidentalis | reverse complement strand
TCTGTCTCTGTCTCTGTCTCTCTCTCTCTCTCTCTCTCTCTCTCTCTCTCTCTCCTCTCTGTCTCTCTCTCCTCTCTCTCTCTCAAACTCCAACTCACTTCTTCAGTCCAGCAGCCCAGCTCCCAGATGCTGAGACAATCCTGTTTCCTCCAACAGGAAAATCCCAATTCTGTCTCTCTATCTCTAGAATTCTTCTTTATATACAGCACTGGCCTCCTGTTTCAGCCATTCCCCTTCTTCCATGTAAACAGGAGAGTTCACACCCTCTCAACAGGGGACAGAGATCATACTTAGCCCTAAGTTACTAAGTGCTAAGTATCTGCTAAACCGATTGCTGTTACAGCATGACATATAATGAATGAACCTTTGAAGACTACATTTCAAGTTCTGTGTCAAAGATTCTACTGATAACTAACAACCAGCTCTTCAAGAGAAAAAAAAGTATACAGGACACATTTTTAGGTTTAATCTGCATTATTCACATTTTTCTATTTTTTTTTGGCAGCAGAGGCAATCAGGGTCAAATGACTTACCCAGGGTCATATAGCTAGTATGTGTCTGTGGTCATATTTGAACTCAGGTCCTCTTGATTCCAGGGCTAGTGCTCTATCCACTAAGCTGCCTAGCTGTCCCTTCATTGCTTTCTTAATTCTAGACAGCCAACAAAACAATAAATCAAACTCTGATTTTTAGTGTTTGCCAATTCCTATGGCAGCACTGCTTATGCTAGAAATGTAATGATCAGCTACCATCAACCGGCTAGAGCTGGTTCCAGCATTCCCCTTCATGTGCCTCTCTGACAGACACTGAGCATGTGTGAGTGTTGGCAAATCAGCATCACAGTCAAACTCTGATTAACACCCTCAACATGATAAGTAAGTTGCAAAGATGTTTCATATCTGCAGTGATGAAAGGAGTTTCCTAACTGCAAGCTCTTTTGCTATAGAAGCAAATCCTTTTACTTAGTATTTGTAGTGAAAATGATAATGTGATAATGAAAATCAGAGTAAAGAAAGAGGATTCCTTGAATGGCAAATTCTACCTCGGTCACCTGCCAATTCGTTCATTTGATAATCATTTTTCATTTGCCTTATGCACTCAGCTCTGTGATAGTTGTGAGAAAAGATAAAAAGTTTCAATACATCACAGTACCGACATTCATGGTGCCTATAGTCTAACATGGAACTAAGGCATGCTATCTACAAAATGTCACCCATAATCACTGATGACACTGGTTACTCTATCCAAATCCCTTGCTGTACAGAAGATACCAATAAGCTGATATCATTGGCATAATTATATAGTTTCCTGAAAGATGTGACTGGAAAGAACATTTAATGCCAAATCCTGCCCTTGACATGAGGTAATGAAGTAGATGTACAAACTGGCAAGAGCTTCTGGGTCTTAGTAATCTCAGCAAATTGCTGGATCCCAGAGGGATTGAAAGGAGCTTGATCTATATTCTGTACAAGAAAGGTACATCAGATAAAGATTTCTGACATTCCAGATAAATCAGTGAAGATAATGATGATAATATGAGAATATAATATATATTATCAAGAAGCCAAGGGGAATGATTTTAGCAAAGTAAAAATGTACATTCTATTAATCTAGTTAGTACTTGAAGTTTTTGTTTTCTTACCTCCTATTATCTTAAACAAGATTAATTTTTTGTGACCAGCATGTGGGGTAATGTGAACCAATGTTAATTTGTTGATAGTCAACAAATATTTATCAAGTATATATTGTGTGCCAGGCACTGTTCTAGACCCTGGGGAACACATAGACAGAACAGATATATTTCTGCTTTCAAACAGCTTACATTCCATCAGGAAGAACAATATGTACATTTTAACACTGAAATTTTAACACAGAAAATTAGTGTGAATCAGTTTTGGAAGGGAGAGCCACTAGCTGCTGGGGGAATCACATAGGATGGGAATCAGAGTTACTGTATTTTGTCCCCAGAAAGCTGAAGTAAAGACATTTGGTAGAAGCTGTATGGAGCATATTTCAGCTACATGTAAAGACAAAGTTCCTGACATGTGTCCTGAACCAAAGGCTAGCTGACAAGAAAAGAGTCTTCCTGAGTCACCATGTGGTCACCTTAGATGACTTGTGCCATGTCTTCTAACTCTGAGATTTGGTGATTCTGTGAAATACTACAGGTTTTAAGAAGTGCAGGGCAGTTGGTTGGTTGAACAGAGCCACTAATTGGTGAAGTAAAAACTCATGAAATGTGGAAAGAAGAAAATATAAATAATAAAAAATGGCAATGCTTCTTCAGACCTATAGCATATTGATGTCTAGATTTCAAGGGAGATTTCAGGACCTTATTTCTATTTTAAATTACTAGTACTGCTACTGCTACTGCCACTACTACTACTACTACTACTACTACTACTACTACTACTACTACTACTACTACCACCACCACTACCACCACTGCCAGGTACTACTGCTACTGCCATTGATACTCCTACTACTACCACTACCCCCACGACTACTAGCTACTACTACTACCACCACCATCGCCACTACTAGCTACTACTGTTACTGCCATTGACACGATTACTACTACCACCAGCACCACCACCACTACTAACACTTTTGTGGCTCTACATGGTTTGTGGAAGTAGGTATTGTTATTATTACTATTTTACAGATGAGAAAACTGAGGCAGGTAGAGGTTAAATGACTTGCCCATGGTCACTTAGCTAGTAAGTATTTGAATCAGGATTTGATCTTGGGTCTTTCTGACTCCATATCTAGTGCTCTGTCTACTGTCACAGAAGAATGTCTTGCTTTTAGAAACGTCTTTCTTGCTACTTTTAAGGAAAGAAATGAGAAATAAATTTTTTCTATCAAGGAAAAAAACTGCAGTTTCCATAGACATAAAAATCAAATCAGGTGGTTTTTTTTAATAAAGAGAAACAAAGGGTCAAATTAATTGACAAAATGAGAGTATATTTTAAAATACACATTGGATACTATTAAATAGAAGGTAGAAAGGAGAAGAAAGAAAGGGGATATGAGTGAAACAGAGGAAAGAGATAGAAGAATTAGATGAGGGAAATTTTTTGGAGGTAGAATTAGGGAAGCAGACAAATCTTATCATCAATGAACAAGTATTTATGAAGCATGTGTTAAACACTGTGCTAGGTGCTGGGGATATAAATACAAAGAGTGAAACAATCTTTGCTCAAAATGAGCCTGAGGGGCAGGGATATGATATGTACATACAGAATGAATACACAATAACTAAGCTTTATATAGAACTTCCCAGTTTTATTTTATTATAACCTTTTGAGGTAGGAGCTATTATTATCTCCACTTTACAGGTAAGGAAACTGAGGCAGAGAGAGGTTAAGTGCAAGGACATTCTGGCAGTATTTAACAACCAGCTTTCTGAAGGGGAAAAAAAAAGTATGTGTATGACATCCTTAAATTTAATTTGCATTATTAAAATTTTCTCAGTTGCTTTCTTAAATCTAGAAATCATCAAAATAATGAATCAAACTTTTATTTGCTGATAATAAAAATCTGACATTATCTCTTAGAGCCTATGGGAGCTGCTTCCACTATACCAACTAGTTCAGTGCCTTGCCCATATTTACACAGCAAGTAAGTGTTTGAGACAGGATTTAAAACCAGGTCTTAAAGTCCGAAACTATCTTGTCTACCACTTGGTTTCAGTATTAAAACTATTTATAAAATATTATAAAATTATACAATATAAAGTTATTTTATAAATATTTAAAAATAAAATAAATGCAAGGTAGTTGAGGGAGGGAAGGAAGGCACTAGCATTTGGGAGACCATGTTTTGTGTAGAGATGGTGGTAGGTGGTTGGCGTTTTGAAGGAAATGACCTAAGGGTGAAGGGGGTGTATTCCAGGCTTTGAGGATGGCTAATGAAAAGATAGATACTCTCAAAAAGGGATTGGAGAGACAAGGGGAGAGGAGAGGGAAAGAGCAGGGCTGACTCTTGGGCAGAATTCTGAAGTAGGAGGCTTTGACTTTAGAATTCTCCCTCCTCCCCCATGAATGCCCCTTTCCTGTCTTCTGGGAGCATTTGAGACCTTGGCCAAACAGGAACTAGCTCCCATGGAAAAGTAATGATTTTAGAAAGGTTTTCTCAGTCATCCCACAAAAGCTGAAGCTGGGCTCTGATTTCTCAGCTGTGCTGCAGGCCTGGACAGCTTTCCATCACAAATGAAGACATAATTTTCATTCCCAAGGCATACAGGAGACATACTTGACTGGGTGGCTTACTAGGCAAGTACAAAGATACACCTGCAGGGGGAAGCACCTGCGGATGCCCTTCATCACTACAATCTGACTGTGTCTCTTAGCTGAGGGTTGCCATCATTAAACCCCACAGAGATACAGGTAACAGGTGAAAAAGATGCTGGGCAGCTGCAGAAGGTGGAATATTTAAGAGGGTAGATGAGCATAGACACCATTTGCTGATGGAAAATGGGCCTGGCCACAGGTATATTCCCTTTGTTTAGGCAGCTTTAATCATCTGCAGATCCACGGTTGGGACCAGGCAAACCTTGGAAGCTCATGAAGGGCAAAGCTGCATAACCAGAGATTTCTGGGAAGAGTCTGTGATGCCATTGGGTCTGTGTATTTCCCTTAGCTCGCTGCCTACGTGCGTAGCAGCTGAAAAAATTACGTGTTGCACTGGCCACACTTTGCACCTCCATTTGGTAGTGGGCTGGAGGAGGGTGAAGGGCTATTTTTTTATTTTTTATTTTTAAAGAAAGGATTATGATCATAACCCTAAAGCTGAAAGCACCTCAAACCCTTTCATTTTATAGATAAGGAAGCTGGGGCCTGTGGACCTTGGATGACTGACCTAATAGTGAGTATCATAGTGGGGATTTGAACCCAGATCCTTTGAATCAATTATCCATTTGATGATCATTGTTTATGGCAATGTCAAATGCATAGTAGGAGCTTAATAAATGCTTGTTGATTGATAAAGCTGTTCATACATAGCCCAAATTACATTTCTGCTATAATGATTATTCTGGACCTGCAACCTAAAGTTTTTCTGGAGGGGGGACTGTGCCAGGTGTAATGTCAAAATGCTTGCCTTCCTCTTTTTCTACCCCTTTTTGTACCCACTCGCTCTTTGAAATCAGAATTTCAGGGGTCAGTTTAAGGACCAAACACTATTTGTCTTCCTCTGCTCTGCTTTTCTTCCTAGACTGAGAGCGAGGGTCCAGTTTCTGGGGTCCTGGCTGCACCTGCTTCCTCTTGCCTCAGGAAGCTGGTAACCTAGCCTCCCTCATAGAGTCACTTTGCGAATTTCTCTTTTCCCCTAACTTTTACTTTCTCCTATTATGGCACCAAAGTCTCGGAGCAAATCCCTGATAAAATGTTAAATGATAATTAAAGTGTAAACCAATATGGCCTTAAGGTATGATCCTGTCCAGGGTAATTTGCATTAAAAATGCACTACTGGAGATACAGAAGCCTTCAAGGATTGAAAGAATGAAGCTAGAAAGGTAGAATGATTAGAGATAGGGTTGCTATCTTTAGAAAAAGAGCCTTAACAGGATCCTCTTAAATCATACCACATAGGTTTCAGTCTGATATGTCCATAGTAATGAGACTCAGTAGATACTGGACTATTAGGTAAAAGTAAGTATTTCCTTGAAATACTGGAATTTAGAGCATTCTTAATAATTTGGATAATTTTTTGAAATGCTAATTATCTTTTTAGTTACTCTTAATCCAAAAGAACCTTCATAAGATCTGTTGGGAATCTGGGGATAACTACAGCCTGTAGGAGGAGAAACTAATCTTTGGGAAATACAATTTAAAAAAGAGAAAGAACTGAGGGCAAGTTTAGCCCACAGGCTGGAGGTTCCCCACCTATGCTCTCTAGCTTTCTTATTCACAATCTATTAATTGTCTGCCAGATATATTCCTTATTAACCCAAGCAATTATGAATGAGACTTTTAGCATCCTGGACATCCAGGCCCCCAGAAGTAGCCTTAAATATTTCCAGGAAAATGATATGTGTTGCCAGGCAGTGAGGAAAAGCGGACTCACTCATAAGAGATTCCACGAAATGCATGGAGATGGATTTATTCTCATTGGTTAATGTCAATGATGAGTATCTATGTGCCATCCCCTCAAACAAACCTATTATCTATATGTCTGAGCCTCTTTTGTTCTATGGAAGAATAGGAAGGTTTCTTGATATGTGAGGCATTTATAAACGTTCTAATATTGAAGATAGTATATTCACATATATGAGAGAGAATGTTTATTTGTGAAAGATTAAAGTGAGTGCTGTTATCAACTTTTGCTTCCAAATGTTCTCTTACCTGAGGATGTTTTCCTGCATGAGAGGCTGATGGAAGAGAGTCCTAATTTTTGTTTATTATACTGTTGCCTCCAGGTGGGCTTTGGTGTATAGTTTAGGGTAGGTCTTACAGAATTTCAGGACCCATTTTAGGCTCTGTGGGACCACAAGTAGTCAGTAAGGCTCTTTACTAGCATGAAGAATTATCTCATGGATATCCACAGAAGCCACCTTACACTTACCCTTCCAGGTAATCTTGGGTAGCCTTTTGGAATAGTATCTTTGAATAGAAATGACAGATGCCTCCCCTCCTTTCTCCTTTCCAGTGTTGTAGGGGCAGAACTTTCTTTCACTGCTTAATAACTAAAGGGAAAGGGTCTCTCTTGTAGAATAGAGGTAGCAGCAATGACAAAGGACAACATTGTGCCTTCTTTTGGTCATGGCATGGGAAGTTCCAAATATAAAACAAAATGGGCTTACAGATAAGCTAGAGAAACACTTCATGGACTTTCATTTAGACGAAATCAAATGCTCTTAACCTTTTTGGGTGTCATGGACCTCTTCTGGCAGTCAGGTGAAGCTTGTAGACCCCTCCTCAGGATAAAGTTTTTAAATGCATTAAATAAATTCATTACAATGGAAGCCAATTATGTTAAAATAGTTATCAAAATATACCTTTAAAAAACCCAAGCAGATTAGATCATGCCCCCAGGTTAGAAACCTTGAATTCGATTATTTCTAATGTCTCTCTCAGTTCTTAATCTATTAATCTGAAGCTATATTAGCTCTCTCTAAACTCTATTTATGATCCAATGACTTTTTATCTTTCCTTGCTCCATGTTAAGCTTAGACCTTTAGAAATAGATAGCACAGATAAACCAAAACCCATTAATTAGGTTCTACAAGAGAGCATTAACCTGCCTTGGCTAGATCAGTCTGCACATGTGTCTCCATAGCATCTGAAGACCACAGGATGCCAGGGAAATGAAACTCTCTGCCTCTTGGAAACCATTTAATTACATAAATTGAAAATTCTATCTAGAGAAATATCCATAAACCCAGGGAACTACCTAAGTTGCAAGAAACATCTGCCTTGATAACTGCAGTTCAATAGGCATCATTCATCTGATAACTTTTGTGAGTTGTGCATCTTTAACATTTTTCCTTCTCACTGATTCTTCTTTTTAGAATGCTTCCCATCAGGAGACATAAATATTAACTTGTATAAAATCCGTTCTGAATTGGTAGAGAAAGTACCTCCCCAGGAGCTTCCTACACTGGTAAGATCACAGTGCACTCAAGAAAAAAACATTCCTCAGGCTCCACTGATGGCGTAATGTTGGCAGTGTAATATTGCAAACTACACTATGTGATGGTTTATTTCTCTCTCTTGCACTCTTCTAAGACGTATCTTATGAGGCAAAAGGATTTTATTTTTAGGAAAGGCTTATGGATGCCATCTGGTGCTAACGGTACTTAGGTTTTTTTTGTGTCATGAACATTCACAGAACATATACTGACCCATGACACTGTATCTGAATAGGAAGAACTATCAATCAGAACAAAATATGGTGCTGTGGGTGGACAACTCTTCATTAAGACTAGGATGGATGAAATTGCATTCTGAGAGAAATCTATTGTGTTCTGGTTGGAAGAATATGTCCTCAGGCACATTGAGGAACTGCTGTGGATTTGTTTGTCTGTCTGCCTCCTATGGGTTATCTCTTAAACAGCAACAACAAAACTCCAACCTGAAAATAAGCTTAATCTTGAGGAACAGCAAATATACCTCTTGAAAAAAAAAATACAATAAGCTTAAAGCTGGTTTTTTTTCCTTATTTATTTATTTATTTTTTTGGTGAGGCCATAAGTCACTGAAAGCACAAGGGGATCTATTCTATATTCTTTAAATTTATGGGTAGTGGATAGTTCTTTCTCACCCTTGTGTATGCTTGGAGAGAAGCTTTGCAGAGAAGTAGCTGGAACTGCTCCCCTGTGGGGAGATTAATGCTTTAATATGCAAAGGAAGACAAGTCACCATTTCTTTTACTAAACTCTATTCAAGTCCCACATCCTCAGTGCTTTACTTTGCCCTTACAGAGTGTCTTCCAAAAAGACCTTTAGTTCACATTGCCACAATTGTAACCCCAGCCCTCTCTCTCAGATTTACCATGGCTCTCTGGCTGTTCTTTGGAATCCTTTGGTTCTTGGGAGCCTAGCTGAGGTCCAGAATACTGACTGCATGCATAAAGGTGTCAGATCTTACATCCGTATCACCTCTCACTGTGGTCTATGCCCCCTGGTTTATGTGAACGGAATCATAGACTCCTGGAATCCCAGAGCTCCAGCTGAGGCATCTTGTTCAGAGATCATTTTATTCTCCCACGCCTTGAGCAGGAACCTTCTTTATCACATCTCTGGAAAGTGAAGATCCACTGCTGCTTGGAGTCCCCCTACATAATAAGTTAATCCACCAAGAATTTATTAAATGCCTAGTACAGGCTAGCATTATGTTAGACTTCTGGATATATTCCAGTACTTGCCTCATTCTGTGATCCCCTCAATGCGCATGTTCCTTAGGGCAGCAGATGACAACTCACCCATGCCAGCCCATGCTGCATGACTCTTGTCCATGTAGCCCTATATGTTCAGTATGGGGGTCCACACAACATGTGCTAAGTCTTCTCAGGATTTTCTTGACATTGAGAAGGTCATGGTGCATGGGCTGTCTAAGTTTTTCCTTGTTCTTGTCCCACATGACAGTTCACCTCTACTTCCTGAATGGCATCCTTTATTCTTTGTAGCACCATACTTATGTGTTGTGGACTGTTCATACCCCCGGTGTTCCTTTTTTCTCTCCAATGCCCTCTGAGTGATATTCATGTTTAATTCTTTGGAGAACATTATGTCTTATGAGTCACAGCCATATGATGGGTGTTGGGGCTACAAAGACAGACTTGAAGACAGTCATTGTCCTTAAATGCACTCTAGATCAAAGCAGCTCCATTTACTTTAGGACAGTGCAAAACACTTCATTACATCACCTGAGAGTGATTTTGGGGAAGGACATGTCCTTTGTCCTTCAATATCTTTATGGAATAGAAGACTGATTGACTTGATTTGGGTTCCTGCATGTTACAAATTAGTTATGTAGTTGAGTACTCTGGAAATGAGGCATGGGGTGAGTTATGAAGTAGCCATGTTAGATGATTAGATAGTATTGATCTAGTATTATAAGATTTGCAAAACTTAGAAATTTTATTGCATTTGATCTTCCCAACAATCCTGAGAGGGAGATGCTTTTGTTATGCCCAATTTACAGATGAGAAAACCAGTGCAGACAGAGGCTAAATAGCCCATAAATGTGTGAGACAGAAAATAGTCTATCACATCTTGAAATTGCATGTCTTTCATTCTACACAACATAGCCAGAGAAGTATTCCTCACAGAGAGGGATGACATGTACTCAGATCTCTCCGGGGAAAAGGTGCTATGTGTATCCTGGGTGGCAACATGACATATAAACAAAATTGTCTTCCCTTTTCCTTTTTCTTGCTTATTCTCTCATTTTGGAAAACAGGGCACAAAGAGATAAGCTCTGACTCTTTCCCTCCAGAAAATTGCCTAGCTTTAATGTGTGGGACTGAGGATGAAAACCCCTGGTGCTAAACCAGTAGAGACAGAAGCACACTGCCTGATATTTTGTAAGTCAAAGAGGAATCCTCTAAGCTGAAGCCCCAGGATGCCTTCTAGGTCTTCTGACCTATAATCCTTGATGTGATTAAAATTCTACCATTCTTGCTCTTGGTCTTTGGCTTTCTTTTTCTTTTTTGAAGAAAAAGTTGAAGCTATAGCTACTTTTGTGTATAGAAAAATAGTGTTGAAACAAATCACTAGGTTTTTTTTTTTTGAGAGGGAGGCACTAACTTGATTTCCTCTTGATAGGATATCTCCACCAAGGAATCGACTTTATAAATCCTACAGATTATAATTGTTCTTAACTTTGTTCATGAAGACTAGGGATGAAGAACATGATAGATTAATCCATTTGGTTTAGAAGTACTTCAGTAGATTTATAATGGTATTATTGAAGGTATTTATTTCCTTCATCTGTTTTGCTCAGTACCTGTCCCATGCTTTCTTATTCTATGCAACTCTTAACCATGTCTTTCTTTTTTATGTTTAAACTTTTGTTGATATATTTGTTTTTATATGACTTTCATTTCATAATATATCCTTCCCTATATCATGTACCATCTTTTGTAATAAATAATTTAAAAAAAAGAAAGAATAGAAAAAGCAGTTCAGAAAAACCAATCAATATATCAGCTGAGTATGGCAGTATTTATAGTAATCTATATCCATAGCCCCCAATTTCTAGAAAGAAGGGAGGGCAGTGTTTTTCTTTAACTCCTTTCTGGTTTTCTATTTCTTTCTGTAAAATTTCTATAGAACAACAACCAAATGACCTAGAGACCATCCTTTGGTTCATTTTCTAGTATACTCACCCAGTAACTTAATGAAAGTTTCACATTTCAAGTAATACTCAAATACATCAATTAATTGGTGATCATATCTTTACAGATGCAAATCTCCCCAGTGACCTCAATTATTACTCATGTATGTCTGTTTAAACTATGTGACTCTTATTCATGACCTCCCATAGGTTTACCACAAGGGACCTACTCAACATGCTCAGGACCCTTGCTCACTTTCTGTGAAACTGTAGTGCAGGACAACATCCATTACTTATAACTTTCCTTCCTCATATGACCAACCTGTCTTCTTTTCCACTTATATATTTCCTTGATGATTTCTGTAAAACAAATTTCAAGTAGCAATACTATAATTAAATTAATGTTTGGAAATTGTCTTTAAACCTTTTGATTCTAAACATTCTCTGTCCCTTCTATCAGTCTGCTGCTATGAGTTGGAGGGAGAGGGGGACTTTTTAGGACTAATGGCCATTTTATATTTTTATATGGTTCGCTGATCACTGGGGCCAAAAGAAAATTGTCGGCTAACCTTGTGGTGATGAGCCTCTTTACACTTAGTTGGGCTGTTCTCCAGAGGGGAGATATAGTTCATTGGTAGGACCATTCCTTATCTTTTCTAGCTTGGTAGGACTTTCCAGAGCTTGTACTTTATGAGCATAATCCTTCAGAATCTGGAGTCATTTCCATGCTAAGGAGAGGCTCTGGAGAAGGACTTCAGTGCATATCAATTGAAAGTAGAGGCTGAAAAAAATTCAGAGTTTTAATGTTTGGAGAATCTATTTTCTCTAGCCCTGATTTAAAATATAAAAGTTATACATAAAGGCTTAACTCAGGCCAGTCCCCTCTGGTAGCTTGGATTCAATATTGCAATGACATGAAATGCTCATGGAAGATCTGAATGTTAGCAATAGGAGATTTACCTAACCTTAGCATGGGAAGGAGATTAAGGAAAAAACATTGATGATTCAGATGTATTCAGTTCTGCTTCTATGCTGGTGGTAGCCAAGGAAGTTTGTAGGAAAAGCATCAGGGAGCAGTTGTGGCTTTTAAAGCTCCTGGTGGCTTTTTCAGCTTCCAGGAATCAACAGCAACAGTCCATACCTTTATTCTGCTGTGCCAATTAAATCTGGAGGACAATTTTGATACCTTTTAAAGAAAAGAACTAGTCTAGCCATCATGGTGTAGATATTCCTCCTACCATAATATAATCTCTTATTTATGTTCATGCTGACATTTCACAATCAATTTTAGCAAACAGTAACAATTCAAATCAACAAGGTTTTACTAATCCTGTTCAACAAATATTTAGGCACTCTATTAGGTGCTGAGGATACAAAGCTAAATAAAATGCAGACTTTTCTTACAAGAAACTTATGGCTTAATAAAGGGTAAGAAATGTACACAAATAATGATGATACAATGGAGAGTAATATAAGTGCAAAATAGAGATCCAGATAAAATATTATGGGAAATTTGAAGAGGGAGAGATAATTTTCACTCATGCGCATCAGGGAATGCTTTATGGAGTAGAAAGCAACTGAAATGGCCTTTGAAGATGCTGAGGAGGGTGGTTTGGAGTTTTAGGTTCTATTTGGCACTTTCTGCAAATGAATGATAATCTCTCCTCTTCCTTCCTCTGTTTAATGATCTACCCAAGAACCTCCGTCTATTGAACATGTGTAACAAATCACTAGCATATACAGCTGCTTTTGGGTGAGAAGCCCTAAAATGTTTCGTCATCATTTCCTTGCCCTCTGTACTTATGTAGTCAATTTCCCTTCTATTCCCTTTGTCCCATCATTCCCTTCATCCCAGTCAGATCCAGTTTCCCATACAATGATCTTAAAGTTCAAGTCTTCTGGTACAAGTGAGATTTTCCAGTCAATCAATGAGTATAATTCATCTTTTTGATCTTCTTTTGGATAATCTTAATGTAAGGTGGTGTTCTTTTCTGAGTTGTCAGTTAGCCAGTCCTCTAGCACTTGCCATGTCCTGTGCTGTGCTAGAATTACAAAGAAAAGTAAAACAAAGAAATCAACAAAAATAAAGACCAGTCCCTGCTCTCAAGGAGATCGTGGTCTGGAAAAATTGATTAGGAGAAAGGGAACAGAGATAAGGATAGTGTTGAAAGAAATACTGAGAAAGTAGCTCATAGAGAATAGACACTTAAGGGTCCTAGTCCTAGTTTCTCATTTGCATAGGACTGATGTGAGGACTTTCAGGTATATAAAAGGCCAAATAGCTAGCATAGTTTGTTGACTGTGGAACAAATATATATATTGCTGGGTTGTATCATAGTTGACAGAAATGTAAATATTGATTTCTTACCATGAAATAGAACTGAGTCCTACAAGACACTCTTTGGAATAAGAGGGTAGGTCATGGCCAGATTTCTAAGTGGATCAAAACAAAACTTAGACCTAGCACTAGAAGAGAACTCTAGTCTTTTCTAGGAACTGATCTAAAGGCTCCAACTGCTACCTGCTTCTTGAAAACTGAATGGAAGAAGAAAAAGGCTTGCCATTGTTTTCTGGGAGTTGAGCTGGACTTGGGGCTTAGAGAAGAACTAATTTGCAATGAGCTAAGTAGAGATGAGCTTAGAGCAGAACAAAGATAAGGTCACTGAGAAAAGTTGAGCTGGTAGCATAAGGAGAGATCTACTTCAGGTAGGACCTTACATCTTGAACAGTAACCTGCTTAACCTGCTACCTTAGAAGTTAAAATTACACCTCAGTGTTAGCAATAGGAGATTCACCTAACCTTAGCATGAGAAGGAAATTAAGGAAAAAACATTGATGATTCAGATGAATTCAGTTCTGCCTCTATGCTGGTGGTGGCCAGGGAAGTTTGTAGGAAAAGCCTCAGGAAGCAATTGTGGTGAGCCCAGCCAGGTGAGCAGATGTGGAAAAGTTCTGCAAATCCCAGACTCATGGTCTCTATTTTGCTGAAAGAGCTTAATGTTGCCTTAGCAACTCAAAAGAAGAGCAGTCCCAACCAGAAGGATTATGGAGACGCCTGGAAGAGGAGGGGCCTTGTCTACCAATAATTTAGTTATTGAAAGTTGTACAGACTATCCCTGAAAATGACAAAAGAAATCAAGACCCAATGTTCAGACATGTGTTCTCGACATGTCTCCTTGTTATGGGTCTATAAATATGTCTACTCTCTTCTATAGACACTGTCTGTATTGGAGAGAGACTGTGTCCCAGAGTTTAGTCAGATACCATGTTTTAATTATACTTGCTTTGCTTTCTGTTTAGTAAATGTTTCTGATTAAGAGTTAATGAAATTTATTTTGGCTTATTTGTTAAATAGGAAACACACTGATAGGGGCTTAGTAGCTATGGTTGTTAGTAGAAGAATAAAATTACATAAAATAATACAATAATTACATAAACAAAATTACATAAAATTTATCTCTAGAACTTGGGTATCATGAGTTTTGGCACTGTGGCAATGTTCCCTTGGTAATCCCTGGCCTACTTGCAGTGATGCAGAATGGGTGAGTAAGAAGGCTTAGAGAAGAGAAGGTGGTTGCCATGCTTTTAAGATTTAGCTTCCCTGCAAATAGATATTCTCATTCTATTAATGTACTTCTTATTTAGTGTTTCGGTTTTGAAAACTCATGTATCTATTAAGGTATGGGATCTTAATTTCATTCTGATTATGATGTGTATACATTACTAGAGGCGTATCCAGGTACAGATATGGAGCAGACCTTTGAAAAAGCAGTGATTCCATGGAAGAGACAGAGATTTAGCATTCATTTCTATAGAGGGCTAAGAAAAGAACTCTTAACCACAAAATCCTGGGGAATGGCCATGTTCTAGGGTTTCATTAGGGTCACAGAATCTCAATGGAACCTCAATTTTTCATCTACACTAACCTCCTCATTTTTTTTTTAAGGAAATTGAGACAAAGTGATATTAAGTAATTTCCATGCTAGGGAATTTTCCAAGATGCAGGGAAGGAGAATTGAATCTGCCTAACTAAGATGAAGGGTATGTGAGAGAGGAAAGGAAGGGGTGGATACTTGCATGTACTCACAGTGATGTATCATGTTATATAGACTTTGTAAGAATTAGAAAGTCGATTTGATCTTGGAGCATTTATTAAGTGCCTGCACTTTGTTAACAAGACAAAACTCTTAAGGAACCTGATTCTATCAGCAAGAGAAGGAACATTAGAACTGGAAAGAGGGATTGGGGGCAACTGAAGCAAGGCATTTAGTGGGGAGGGGCAACAGTTTGGAGAGTGAGTTGAGTTGGGAGTACCCTGGGGCCATGACTAAAGGAAGAGGTGATTGCTAATAAATGTATAGTTTCTCTTTATGTATAAGATACAGGATCAAAATACTTGGTAATCTTAGAACAGGAAGATTGTTTATTTCGTCTAACTTTACATCCATGTAGGATTACCTTGATGGGTGGTCATTCAGGGCTTATTGAGTTATGTCCAGGTAAGGAAAGGTTTCTTAATTTGGGATATTTTTCAGGTGGTCTGTGAACTTGAGTGGGGCAAAAATTACATCTTTATTTAAATATAATTTGCTTTCTTTGTAATTCTATTTATTGTACTTTATGCATTTAAAATCATTATTTTGAGAATGACTCGGTAGACCCATAAAATAGTAAAAAAGAACCTCTTATGTAAGTACAAGACCTTAATTACTCTAAGAGACTACTTGTTCCATTGTTGGACAACTCTGAGTTTCAGAAAATTTTTTCTTGTGTTGAGCTGAAAACTTCCTTCTTATAATTTCTATGCACTGTACCTAACTCTGCCCTCTAGGAGAGTGGTTCTCAACCTGTGGGTTATGTTCAATTTAAATACATCCTGCATATCAGGTATTTACATTATGATTCATAACAGTAGCAAAATGACACTTATGAAGTAGCAACGAAAATAATTTTATGTTTGGGGGTCACCACAACACAAGAAACTGCATTAAAGGGTCGTGGCATTAGGAAGATTGAGAACCACACTACACAAAATATGCCTATTCCTTTCTCTAAATGCCAACTCTTCTAATATTTGAAAAGTTATCATTTATTCATTATTAAGCGCTTAATACATTCTAGCCATTCTTCCAGGTCCTAAGAATATACAAAAGACAAAACCAAAATGGCCCCTGGTTTCAAGGATGTTCTCCTGCAGGGAAACATCATGCCTGTGATATGTCGCTAGGGATTTCAAAAGGAAGGGGAAGAAGGAGAGAGCATTCCTGTTATAGAAGACAGCCTGTGTAAAAACTTGGAGGCAGGAGTTGGGATGTCATCTGTTGCAATAATTAAGTAGGCCATTTCATTTTTGTAATGTGGCTCCCTTTAATTCTTTTCCTTCCAGCTAAGTACCTCCAGTTTCTATAATTGTTCCTCACATGACGTTGTTTCCAGACCTTGATCATCCTAGTCATTTTTTTCCCGGGTAATTTCTAGCTGCTGTTTTCTAAAAGCAATAGTGTCCAGAACTGAAGCACAGTATTTCAGATGTATCCTAACAATAGGTAGCTGCCTTACAGAGGCATCATTCTGTCCTATAGCTTAATAAATATGCTGACTACATGGGGAAATATTGAAGTATGCATAACCTTGGAATAAAAAATATATTGTAGATAACTGTACCAAAATCAGTGTAGAGAAAGTGGTTTTGGGGGGCTCGTTTTCTGGAGTTTGCATATCTTCTCTTGGACAAGTAAAACATGTATAGCACTGGAGAACATTGGGTCTTTAGAGATACTTAAAAAAAAACACCACACAGAAAATGCACCAATATTAGGACATAGCATGGTGTAAGATTTCAAGTACTTGCATTCAAATCCTGGTCTCGCCTCTTTTTGTATGCCTGCAGAAAGGTCTTAGTTTTTCTGGATCCTGGTTTCCTTACCTGTAAAAAAGAGGCTGTTCTAGTACATGATCTCTTACCTTCCTTCTAATTCTAAGTCTCTAGTTCCATGATTATTTCTTGGTTACCTAACGTTTTCTTTCTGCCAATTGTGAACTTCGTGTTTTATATCAGGTTTAGTAACATTTGAGGAGGAGTTACAGCAACAGAGTATGGGCATTTTCCTATTCACACACATATATATACTTTCACTGACAAACACAAAGGTGACATTAATTTAAAGCAATAGCAGAGTCCACTTTCCCTTCCAATATCTTAAAAAAAAAGAAATGGATTAGAATGTAGACTTTATTGCTTTTCAGGAAAGTAGTATATAAATCTGAATGAAAGAATGAATATATACTTAAGACCTAGGAAACTAACATAAAATTAGTTTTCAAAACTCATTTGACCATGAAACACTTTTGGGCTTCAAATATACTGAAAGAATTCTTCAGTCTAGGCCTGTTGTTCTGGGCCTATGCAATATGCCCATGATGAAGGAAGATTGGGAATAAAATTGGGAATAAAAGACATAAAAAGAATAATAGAAGATTGGAGTAAAAGAGAGGAATTTATGCCTTCCTTATTTCCTACTGGGCAATGTTGTCATATCTAATAAACATTTTTTATACAAACCAGAAGCATGCTAAGTTGCCTTGTCTCAAGGAGGTATAAGTGGTAATAGTAAAGTGGCTCTGAATACAATGTCGGTGGAGGATGTAGGAGTATTTGCTTGAACATTCTTCTCTCTCCACCTATTGGTTGGTTTTCTATTTACTCCGTTCTGCAGCCTTTTACACAGTTGAACACCCTTTTCTGGACACTCGTTCATCTTTTGGTTCCCATAATTCTCTCTTGTTTTTCTTGACTAGCTTTCTGGAGAAAGCTTCTGTCTCCTTTCCTAGATCCCAAATCCAGGGCCCCTTAGCCTAGGTATTCAACAGACTTTTGTCTTGGGATTTTCACTTCTATCTTTACATTTTCTCCCTTGGAGATCTCATCCTCTCTCATGGTTTTCAGCATTATTTCTGACTTAAGGCAAGAACTGTAGCGCTGTAGTCACTGTATCATTCTCTTGCCTTAGTCAGAGTCCTACAGGGCCCATCAATAACTCTTCCCGTATATACCCTTAGGCTTTAAGCATCCATTAGATTGTGAGCTCCTTGAGAATGAATACTATCTTCTGTCTTATTTTGTATCACTAGTACTTAGCACAGTGCCTGGGACATGGTAGGTGCTTAATAAACAGGTTGATTGATTGACTACTCTGAGATGAAAGAACATTATTATATCTGTTTTATACCCTGGTCTTCCCATGTCTTGTCCTGTCCTGCCTTTCCACAAACTTGGCTCAACTCCTCCTGCTGCTGGATTATGAACATAAGCTTGGAAAATTTCTTGCAGAATGCCTCTTTCTTTTCCTGTGTAAAACAAGGGTTCTGTGGGATACAATTTAGGGAAAGATGATAATAATTACATTTGTGTGGTGCTTTATTATATTATGCTATTAACCATATTATTGATTCTAATATTGCTCAAAAATGAACAAATAAAAATCATGCAGTAGGCCAAATTCTCAAGAGGTATTATGATCCCTAATAGAAGGGGATGACCAGAAAGAAGCAAAGTCAGTTTATTGTGATGATAATTCATACAATTTTGCTAATGAAACACCCCATTAAGATTAAATACTTAGCCAAATAGAACCATCATCAAATAGCAGTCAAAATCAGGAGACAGTAGTTTATTTCATCTCTATCAGGACACCCAAAGGAGCTAACTTGGTTTTGTTTTTTAAATGGAAATAATGGTCATTCAGTGAAATAGAAAGATTTTGAACATTCATGAGGAGAGGACCAGAATTGAACAAAAAATTTGATCTCCAATATCAAAACCCAAGAGATGCCTAAAAAAGGAAAAGAAAACATAAGAGATTCAATGGAGCTGAACTGCTTACATCCCTAATTATGGGAAGATGATAATTGTAATTCTTAAAAATTGTGCCACTAACAGTACAGCTAGAAGGAATATACATATACATAGGTATAAGGTGAATTTGAGGGAATGACAAAAGGGGTGAGGAAGAGGAGTACACTGGAGTGCAAAAGGAAAGGAGAAGTAGAATGGGGTAAATTATTTCACATGAAGAGGCATGAACAGCCTATTATAGTGGAGTGAAAGATGAGAGGGTGGGTGGTGGGTATCACTTGAACCTTACTGTCATCAGTATTGGCTCAAAGAAGAAATAATATATACAATCAGTTGATAGACATCTATCTTAGACATAGACATAGACATCTATCTTACCTGACAGGAAGGTAGGAGGAGAGGAGATTAAGTAAAGGGTGTGTGTGGGAACTGAAAGAAGAGAGGGAAGGGGGGGGAGAAGAAGGGGGGTGGTGGTAAACAGAAGCAGACACTGTCAAACAGGGAAAGGGTGAAAGGAGACAAGATAAACAGGAGGAAAAATAGGATGGAGGGAAATGCACAGTAATCAAAACTGTGAATATGATTGGTATGAACTCTCCTATAAAACAGAAGCAGATAGCACAGTGGATCAAGAACCAGAATCCTACAATATGAGGTTTACAAGAAACACACTTGAAGCAGAGTGATATACACAGAGTAAAGGTAAGGGGCTGGAGCAGAATTTCTTAGGCTTCAGCTGAAGAAAAAAACAAAACAAAAAAAACCAGGGTAGCAATGTTGGTCTCAGAAAAAGCAAAAGCAAAAATAGTCCTAATTAAAAGAGATAAGGAAGGAAAGTACATCTTGCTAAAAGGCACCATAGACAATGAAGTCATATCAATACATATATCTACCAAATAGTATAGCAACCAAATTCTTAAAGAAGTTAAGTGAGTCTAAGCACTACTTCATCCATTATTTTTGGAGCCCTCCTGGTTTAGAGTAAATCTAAATAGTAAGTGTTTCTCTTTTGACCAGCAGCCCTGAGGGTCTTTCTCTCCCAGTTTGATTTTTTTGGGGGGATTAAAGGGGCTATTCTTTGACTCATTTCTTAAAGAGGTCTAGTCCCTGAATAGACTTTTCATCACTCAAAGTGAGAACTTGAAAAGACCTTAGCTTAAAAAAGTCCAAGGTCCACTGCACCCTGGGCCATCTCCAAATGTCCCGATGAATATCTGGCCACCAGACCCAGATGACTCCAGAGGTGAAAGTGAGGCTGGTGGCTTTGCACAGCCCTTCCACACTCGAACTGGGAGTCATGTCTTTATCTCCTTGACATTGTGGTCCTCTTCGAGAATTAAGGACAAACCATAACCACACACCCACAAGTTCATGATCAAGCAAACAATAAAGCGCATCACAAAATGTAAAATAATTTTTATTATATTAGATTATAAAGCTTTTGCACAAACAAAACCATGCAACCAAGATTAGAAGGAAAGCAGAAAGCTGGGAAACAATTTTTATAGCCAGTGTCTCTGTTAAAGGCTTCCTTTCTCAAATATATAGAGAACTAAGTCAAATTTATAAGAATACAAGTCATTCCCCAGTTGATAAATGGTTAAAGCATAAACAGGCAGTTTTCAGATGAAGAAATCAAAGCTATCTATAGGCATATGAAGAAGCACTCTAATTTTGATTAAAGATTAAAGAAATACAAATTAAAATAACTGAGGCACCACCTCATACCTATCAGATTGGCTAATATGATGAAAAAGAAAATGATAAATATTGGAGAGAATGTGTGAAAGTTGGGGACACCAATTCAGTGTTGGAGTTGTCAATGGATTCAACATTCTGAAGAACAATTTGAGATTATGCCCAAAGGACTATAAAACCGTACATACTCTTTGATCCAGTAATATCACTACTAAGTCTATATTCCAAAGAGACCATAAAAAGGGAAAAGGATCTGCATGTGGAAAAATATTTATAGCAGCCCTTTTCATTGTGGCAAAATGTTGGAAGCTGAGGGGATGCCCATCAGTTGGGGAATGAATGGCTGAACAAGATATGGTATATGAATGTAATGGAGTTCTATTGTGCAACAAGAAATGATGAACAGGCAGATTTCAGAAAAACCTGAAAAGTCTTGTACAAACCAATGCAAAGAGAAATGAGCAGAACCAGGAAAACATCATACAGAGAATCAGCAACATTGTGTGATGATCAGCTTGCTATGAATGACTCCATTCTTCTTAGGAACATAATGATCTAAGACAAGTACAAAGGACTCATGAAGGAGAATGCTATCCACATCCAGATAAAGAACTGATGAACTTAGAATGCAGATTGAAACATTTTTTCCACTTTATTCTTTTTTTGTGTTTTTTCCCTTTCTGACTGGTTTGTTCTTTCACAACTGTGACTAATATGGAAATATGTTTTACATGATAGCACGTGTATAACCTATATGAAATTGCCTACCATTTCAGGAAGTGGGGAGAGAGAAAAATTTGGAACTCAAAAATCTGGTAAAAATGAATGCTAAAATTGTATTGATATGTAATTGGGAAAATAAAATCTATTAAAAAGGAAAAAAACTTAAAATAAAAATTAAACTATGATCACCCTTTTCAATCTCAGTCATTCTTCATTAAAAGACAAAAGGTGGAAAGGTCCTAAATAAGAATAAGAATAAACCAAAGATAAAACTATTGGGGGAGGGAGCAAAAGTGGATTGTGTGAAAATTTGTCAAGTTCAGTCGCTTATTTAACCCTTGACCCCCTTAATTTTTCTTCCAGGAATATGTACTGGCAAGTTAATATCTATTTAAATTCTTGCTCTGATATTCATTTCTCTTTTTTCTGAGTCTCCTTGTGAAATTATCTAGTATTAATTACCCAATACCCTGCACTACATTGCCACAGGGCAAAAAGGGACTATTTACTTAAAATAGAAACAGGGCTCACAAGAGGAAAATTACAGTCACTAGCAGAAGCCCTCATGACAGTTGCCACCTGCTTGACCATCCCTTCCAGGGAGGGAGGGTCTTGAGAACTACTCTCCACTTAGAGCATACCTGCCATAGGCATAGTACACACTTAATAAATGTGAACTTGAATTGAATTCAGAGTAAAATAAAAACCAAAAGAACAACATAATCAGTGGCTCTAATGATGAGAAGAGTACAGAATGGAAGCTGAACACAGAGAAATAGAAAAATCAGTGGAAGTTCCAGAGAGCAAAGAGCAAACATCTTTCTCCATCACAGGGAAGAAGAGAGGAGAGAGGGACTAGGAGGACAGAACATTGAAAACATTGTCATTTCCAATGACTGAAGTGGACTTTTTTACTTAAATGTTTTTCTTTGCCATAAGGGAAAATTTAATGTGGAAGAGGTATTTCTTTCTTTCTTCCTCCCTTCCTCCCTCCCTCCCTTCCTCCTCTCTCCCTCTCTGCCCTTCTCCTTCCCTCCCTTTGTTTCTTTCTTTCTTAAAAGGCATCAATACAACATTTTAACAATAAATCAAATTATCCTGCCACCTTCAAAAAGTCCTTCAAAACACTGATCAACCCCCTTGTTGGAGTTGAGAGGAGACTGGGAAAGGATTTTTTTTTTTATGGATAGATTTATTGATATTTTGTGTTTACATTACAAACATTTGAACATTATCTTTAACTCTGTGAGGTCTCTTGTCATATATTAAACAAAAAATTAAGTAAACCTAATACTATTATGCTCCCATGTGAAAGTAATTACATTTCATATCTGTAATGCTCCCTCACTGCCATTTTTAAAAAAAATACTGTTGAAGTCCATTTTCTTTCCCTCATCCCCTTCAAATTATTGAAAAAAGGGAAAAGGAAAACAAATTTCTTGTAATGAATAGGCCTAGTCAAGCAAATCCAAGTTTTTAAAATGTCTGTATAAAAAAAATACACGTATCTCCTTTTGCACCCTAGACCCATCACCGTTCTATCATGGATACTATGTTTTATCATCGATACTCTGGAATCACAAAGGGTCATTGTACTAATCATTATTTTTATTGCTTTCAAAGTATATTTTTATAATATTGTTTTATTATACAAATTGTTCTCCTGATTTTGCTCGTTTCATTCTTCAGTTTATAGAAGTCTTCAAAATGATTTCTTTTTATAATATTATTGTTGTTATATTTAATATTATGGTTATATTAAGCAATTACTATGTAATTGTTCTTCTGGTTCTACTTACTTCACTTGGCATTAGTTCATATATCTTCATCTTTTAGGAATAATCTTATCTCCTCTTTTTTTTTCATAGTTCAATAGTTTTCCATCACCTTCATGTACCACAACATAGGTTCTCAAAGGTATGAAGTATAGGGATGATGGTCTCTGTACTTCTGATGAAAGAAGCATGTTCCCCCTTCTCCCCCCCCCCTCCCCAGATTCCTGGGAAAAGATTTGTTTGTTACTAGTTAAGACTTTTCACAGTAGGTGACTTGGGAAAGAATCTTGTCAGCAGACTGAGACTAAACTAGCCCTTTCCAGACTGAATATTCAGAAGTTCAATGGGCTTGTTCTGCAAATCACAGGGGTTTGCAAAAAGAGGGAAGTGTCTAGCTTAGTATAGTGGAAATAGTTCCAGAGCCAGAGGACATGAATTCTAATCCTGCCTCTTTTATTTACTACCTGTGGGAACTTGACCAAGTCAATTAACTTTTGGTTTTCACAAAGTCTCTAGGCTTTGGTTTCTTCATTTCTACAAAATGATTGGATCTGAGGGGCTGAGAGTTTTCTAAATGTGGTCCTAGGCTTCTTGTACTTTTTCTTAATGACTTTGATTTAGAAGTTTTTACTCTTTGTATTTTTGTGCAATTTGACAACACTCTCCCAACCTTCAAAACCCAGCCAGGTGTTCATTAAGTGCCTACTTAATGAAGATTATTGGGTCTTTAGGCACTGAAGAAGATCAAAAGTTTATATATGATACAGTCCCTCCCTTCATGGAATTTAGAGTCTGGCAAACTAAGTTTTATAAGTTTATGTATGTGGTGATGATGATGACAACAGCTTACTTTTACACAGTACTTTAAAAAATATTTTGCATGTTATATAATTGTTTCATTTGAACCTCATAACAACCTCGTGAGTAATCAGGGCTAGTATTATTTTCCCCTTTTTATAGCCAAGGAAACTTGGACTCTGTAAGGTCAGGTGACTCACTTTGGGTCACGTAGCTATTAAATTTTGGAACTGGGACTTAACCCAAGTTTCTAACTCTAAATCCAGTGAGTGTTCATTATCCTATCATAGTTATGGGTCCCCAAGCAAAATTTTACCAAGGATTATGTCTGCTGCCTTTGAAACCATTTTCGAAAAATTTTAGGGGGAGCTGATCACCTTTATGGGATTGTCAAACCATGTAGGTATTGTTTAGATGGTAGTTTTATCTATGATCATGCCACAAGTCAGTATTGGGGTACAGGAGAAGGTTCCTTTCATTCTTTTCATTATATTGTTGTGGTCAACATTACTTTAAGTTATGTCTGAGTCTTTGTGACCCCATTTTGGAGTTTTCTTGGAAGAGAATGGTTTGCCATTTCATTCTCCAGCTCATTTTACAGATGAGGAAACTGAGGCAAACAGGGTTAAATGTCTTGCCCAGGGTCACACACTTAGTAAGTGTCTGAGACCAGATTTGAACCCATGAAGATGAATATTCCAGATTCCAAGTCCTGTGCTCTCACTCTCTCTCCCTACTGTATCACCATTCTAATGATGCACTAGTTTTCTTAATTATTCTTGTTTTCCTACCACTATTTGTCTCAGTTGTGTTTTATAATACATTGGAGCCTGTGTTTGTTATGTTTTCAGTGCAATTGTACACTATAATAGAGATTGTGTTTGTATGCTTGTTTTTAAAAAAGGTGGTTTTACGAAGAAGGATTAGAATTTCCCGAGGCCTCCTGGCTATGAGGTCCCCATTTCCTCTGAAGGTTGGTCATCCTCTTGAATGGGGAGTCGTTCAACTGAAACCATTTTGGAAGAAGTGAGAAGTCAGGGGTGACTTCTCACATCCAAGCTAAAAAGTAAACCTACACAAGACTCTGCCTGGTACAGAGAGTTTTACATTCTGTCAAATGGTAATATTTTTGTTTTCCAGAGAGTGAAACCCGTTAGACCTTTTCGTGCCTACCCCTTGAATATTGTCATCCTTGGACACTAGATTGTACTTCAGAGCTAGGCTCTATTTCTGGCCTCCCAGAACTAGAAGAAACTTCAGAGATTATCTAGTCCAATACATATATGTATACTAATACTATTGTAACATAACTAAAGTGATTATCCAGCCTTCATTTAAAGTTCCCCAGGCAAGGAGAGCTCACCATCTCCTTAGGCATCACCCTTCAGCTGTAATTGTGAGATGTTTCCTAAAATCAGCCATAAAATTATCCTCTGCAACTTTCTCCCATTCCTTTGAGTTCTGCCTTCTGGTGCCAAGTCTAATTTGGCTTTCATGTATGTGGTGGCCCCTTCAAATATTTAAAAATATCTATCATTTTCACCCAATGCTTCTCCTTTCTTTTTATTGCTCTGCTTAGCAGCCTTTATCTTTGTTAACCAACTGCTGAATTTACAGGAATCACCGTAATCACTACACTTCTCTGTCAGGAACATTAAGACCTTTTTCACCTTCTGTGGCTTGGGAAGAAACAAGGGTGGGGAACTTTCAGCCTCAAGCCCACATGTGGCCTTCTAGATCTTCCGGTACAGCATTTTTGACGGTCCAAGTTTTACAGAACAAATCTTTTTATTAAGGGGATTTGTTCTATGAAGTTTGGATTCAGTCAAAGGGCTGCACTTGAGGATCTAGAGGGCCACCTGTGGCCTTGAGGATGCAGGTTTCCCACCTCTGCTAGACCATAGTCAGTCCTCTTCCTAGTCTTGTCTATAAGCTGACTGAGAAAACAATGATAAGACCATCTGATAGGTCTGAGTTGAGAGTATATTGCTGGTAGGTTAAATTTCTGAACATTACTCAGACTGACTCACAAATGAAGGAGCCTGGCTTGGGGGCTGGAGCTATTGACTGCCATATGCAATATCCTCTCATCTGTATGCTATTTAGCCAAAATTGCTGTTCCTATGGCATTGACATTCTGGGAAGTTATAGATGTAGCAGTTGAGATAATGCTGTCTGAGACTCTTCCTCCTTCCACATGACATCTCTAGGCAGTTAGGCTCTAGTGATGTTGCTACCCTTTTCCCATTCCTTGTTTGTAAGCCCTGTCTAGAACAGAGGTAAGAGAAGCTAGAGAATGAAGCCCTTCACAATCTGCCTTCTAACCAAAGAATCAACATTTTAGGATCATACATCTAAAGCTGGAAAACACCTCAGTAGCCATCTAATCCAGCTCCGTCATTTTATAGGTTAGTAAACTGACATTCTGGGAAGTCAAATGACTTGTCCAAGGTCACACCAGTAGTATGTGTGGAATGTGAATCCAATTCATTTGATTCCACTAATGTCTTTATTAATGATCTTAGGATACATAACTAAAAGGAAAGGGGGCATCTAGTTTCTACCCTTTCCCCCTCCTTTTTTAAACAGATGAGACTAGAGATATTAAAGTTTTAGTGACTTTCATTTTGATCTCAAAACTACTGTAGATTCTCTACTGACAAGAAGACGGACAATTCTGTTTGCTGAAAATAAGACAGTAACAGCCAATGACAACAACATCTATTCAGTGAAAAGGATGTATGCGTGTCTCAGAGAAAGATAAATTTAGGAGACGAAGGGATGGAGTGAGGCATGGTCAAGACAGGAGGAATGATCTGGACTCAACAGACACAGGGAAGGCACCAAACGTTTCCAAGTAATTCCCACATTTTCCAAAAGGGGAACAACATCATTATGACAACTCAGATTACTATACAGTATTATAGTTTGCCCAGTTCTTTCTGCACCACAAACTTGTGGAGTAGAAATTACAGGTAAAACTATTTCCATTTAACAGAGGAGGGAGCCAAGACTCAGGGGTGAAGGCAGCATGGTGCAGTCAAGAGGACTGTACTGGAAGTTACTAGACCTGGATTCAAATTTAGACTTTCTTATTTGCTACCTGGGGGCAGATAGGTGGCTTAGTGGATGGAGTGCTTGGCCTGGAATCAGGAAGACTCATCTTCTTGAGATCAAATCTGGCCTCAGACACTTACTAGCTGTGTGACCCAGAGCATGTCACTTAACCCTGTTTGCCTCAGTTTCCTCATCTGTAAAACGAACTGGAGAAGGAAATGGAAAACCACTTCAGTATTTTTACCAAGAAAACTCAAAATGAGGTCAGGAAAAGTCAGATACTGCTGTACAACAACAACTCTTTTAGAAGGAAGAATATTGTTCTGTGTTTTTTCTGGTAGCCAAAACTAGAATGGATTATCAGTGAGTTAGGGGTTGACTTCAGCATGAAATAAGGAGTAATTTTCTGTGACTTAAGAGGTGCAAGTATTGTTCTCTCTATTTTAGAGATGAGATAACTGAAGTTCAGGAAAGTTATGATGCTAATTAAGTGCCAGCTACATTCAGTGTCTGATATATTATTAGGCCTCTTGCAGTATACCTGAGGGACTTACCAATGGATGGATCGTGAATGCTCTGAGGAGAGTTGCAGGCAATTGTACTTAAGAGATTCCAAATGACTACAAGTTGAATTTGACTTCCAAATGATTGGATAATCCAGGGGAAAAGGAAGAAAATGAAATATTCTGTAATAGATGGTCCCCTTGTGTATTGGCCATGTTAGAGTTCTCTTAAGGTCATTTAATTTCACACATCTTTGATTTTCTGTTGCCTTGTTCTAATGGGCAGAAATCCATCTCATTTAAGGACTTTTATCCTATAGGGCTTAGTGATCAATGACCTCATATTTGATGAGTGCAACCCAGGATACAGAAGGAAAGAAACCAACATAGAATCAAATAAGAAATTAAGTAAACTGTAAATGTTGACCTGGGTCTCATTTGACAGGCACCATGGGATAGTGGACTCTAAGGGTGCTAGACTTGGAATCAGCAGGGCTCAGTTTGATTCTTTCCTCAGCAAGTCACACAATCCTCATCAATCTCTGTTTCTGCATCTGTAAAATGGGGATAATAATCAACCAGCAAATGCCTGCCATAAGACTGTCAACTGTGTCAGATGCTGGGGCAGGGGGAGGTTATCCAAATACGAAGAAGGAAACAAGAAGCTTACACTCCAATAGAAAAAACAACAGATATTTCTACTTTCCAGGACCAAGCAGAGCAAATATAACTTTCTTTGCATGTGAATATCCCTTTTGATGGTCAAAGACATTTTTTTAAAGGTGGCAGAATAGGGGAAAAAAAGCAATCAGTGAAAACATTGGAAAATATAATTATAGAGATAAAGAGATATTGTGCCATCAATTACTGAGAGTTTCAAAAAGATTTTTCTAAAATGTCTAAAATGGACAAATCCAAGTAAAGATTTTAGATGGCATTTGTTATATGAAAAAATATAAAAATTCTTGCATTTTAAACATTGAAATGAAGAGTTCTGGTGTAGACTCCTTTATTGAGTCCAAGAATGCTTATGCGAGGAGTGGATAGGGAAAACCCTTCAGAAAAGTTGGTTATCTAGGCAGTTAATCACCCGAAGTACATGATCCAAAAAAATATCACAGACCATCATCCTAAATTGTGTATGAAGGTCAAGACGGATGAGAACACAATCAGTGACAGTGTATTTGAATACTGCAAAAAGAACAACAGCAGGTAGTACGAGTCTTAAGAGCAGTTCTATAACGATGCTAATTCTTGGCTATATGTTAAGACCAATATATTTCTTTTTCATTTTAAGGAATTTAAGGCATTTAGCAGATGTTGTCTCCTTAATTCTCTCGTCATCCTGCTGCGATTTTCTTTTTTTTTTCCTATATAAAAATCTCTTTAAAGTTGTGAGAGGCAGGTGGCTTCATCACTATTTTATCAGAGATGGGAAATGGATGAGCTCTGTTGTTTTGAGAGCGGTTCATAGGCTTATTGAGCTAAATCTGATAGGGGCCTTAGAGACCATCTAGTCCAATCCCCCTTATTTTATAGATGAGAACACCGAGGCTCAAAGAACTTAGGTAATTTGCTTAAGGCCATTGAAGTAAGTGAAAGACAAGGATTTGAACCCAAGTCCCTGACTCTAAATCCAGTTCTCTTCTTTTTTTTCTAACCATACCACACTGCACTTCCTCTCCTCATTTCAAATCATTCTTTTTTGTATGTGTGTGAGGCAATTGGGGTTAAGTGACTTGCCCAGGGTCACACAGCTAGTAAGTATCAAGTGTCTGAGGTTGGATTCGAGCTCAGGTCCTCCTGACTCCAGGGCCAGTGCTCTATTCACTGTGCCACCTAGCTGCCTCATTTCAAATCATTCTTAACATTTCACCCGTAATAGACATATGAAGTGAAATGATAATGGTTAGAATGTGAAGTCATTTTAATTTGATCATTATTATGCATTGGTTTGTGGCAACATTCTTGATAATAACTCACATTTGTTTATTACTCTCAAGAGGTAACATCTGTCAGATTTAAGTCTAGAGACAAGGATTTGAATTGTGCTTCAGATGCTTTTGATCCACATGACAATGGTTTCAACAAAACTTTAACTAGGGTGGGTACAATTAGGACTGTGATCCAGGGTGCAGAAATTTAGAGGGCAATGTGTTAGCACTGGAGTCTTTCACCAGCACAGAAATAACTAGTTAGCAAGAATAATGACTTAAGAGTAGCTAAGTGGCACAGTGAATAAAACACTCACCCTGCAGTAAGGAGGACTTGAGTTCAAATCCAGCCTCAGACACTTAACACAAAACTTGCCGTGTGACCTTGGGCAAGTCACTTAATCCCAACTGCCCTGCCTTCTCCCTTCCAAAAAGCCAAAAAAAAACCCAAACCAAAACAAAACAATGACTTAAAATGGGGAAAAGCAGACACATCCCAGGTGAGCTCCTCTCTAGCTCACTAACTCCTTTTCTCAACTTCCTTAGATGCATCTTTGCTGCTTGTCCTGGGCTCAAAAATTGCTGGTTATGATACTGCCTTTGGACTTTAATTTCCTCTTCTGCAAAATAGGGATCATAATACTTCTGCTGCTTAGCTCGTATGGTTGTTGTAAGGAAAGTGGTATATACATAAGCTGCCCGACCTTTCCAAGCCTCAGTGTCCTTATCTATAAAAATGAGGAGTTGGATATCATGAACTCCAAGGTTCCTTCCAGCTTGAAGTCCAAGGTCTTATTATTGATCATGTAAAAACTTTACATTTTTAAAAGGTTATTTATTTTTCATTTTGATTGTGTAAAATCTTAAGAGAAGCTTGGATATTCTAGTATTTGGACTAATTAAAAAAAATGGAAACCCTTCTTTCATGCTCAGTTTTTGAACTCTCAGAAAAAGGTCAGGAAGAAAAAAGTCTCTTCAAAAAGATGCCTCTGACTCATGGAACAGATGAATGTATTCCTCATAAATCAGTGAAAAATCCGAGACTACCCTCTGCCAAACGAGATAATGTATGTAAAGCACTTTGCAAATCTTAAGTCGCTCTGTAATAGAAGTAGTTACTACTTATGCTACTTATAAGTTACTACTTATACTACTTACTACTACTACTACTACTACTACTACTACTGCTACTGCTACTACTACTGTTACTACTACTGTTACTATTATCCTCTCAAGAAGCCTGACTGAGAAGTAAAGGCTCTAACAGATACCTAAGACATTACAGAAATAGGGAAAAATGAGAGAAAGACTCCTAATGTATTTTTCACCGCATCTAGTTTTTGCTGTTTAAGCCTGCAGTAAAATCCACATCAATTTCTGACATCAGTCTGTTGCCATGGAAACAGTGATGGTGACGCATACCCAGGATTATGACTTCACTATAGCATTCAGTAGGAGCAGAAGACGTACTGTGAGAGAGAAAGAAAGCACAGTGTTTGAGAACAGAGCCAGAAATTGGCAAAAGTGGGAAGGCAAATTAAGAATTACCTGTGGTAAAAAGGGGGATTTTTGAAAGTCGGACATAATAAAAGTTTTATTTAATGAAAATGTCTTTCTAATTCTGCAGCACAATGTCTAGGAAGGGACTTCTTAATTCTTTAAAATACTTTCCAATACAATATTTGAATTGGGATCGCTTCCCCTGAGAGAGATAAATGTAAAATTGTTGAAATATTGACCAAACTCACATGTTCTAAAGCTTGCTAATCTAACTCACCTGATAACTGTATGTTGCCACCTCTGCCTCTTGGCATCTTCAGCATTTCTTTAGATGAAGTCTTTCCTAACCCTCAGGGTTGTCAAAGTTATATCTCTTGAAAATGCTTTGCATTATTTTGGATACACTTTTAATTTTACTTACCCATCTATACAGAGTGTTTCCTTAAAACTCTTGGAGGTCAGAAATTTTCTCCCCCTTTTGCCCTGTATTCTCAGAATTTAGCAGTTTTATATCCACATAGCAGATGTTGAACGTTCATTGAGTTGAGTTGATCTGAATTTGTAAATTGATCTGTCAATTTACAACTAAAAGGGGGGCGGCTAGGTGGTGCAGTGAATTGAGCACCGGCCCTGGAGTCAGGAGGACCTGAGTTCAAATGTGACATCAGACACTTGACACAAAAACTAGCCGTGTGACTTTGGGCAAGTCACTTAACCCAATTGTCCTCCAAAAAGCAAAAAAAAAAAAAATTACAACTAAAAAGTGAATAACTGAATAAACCTTCCCCCCTCACCAAAACAAAACCTCTCAAAATAAATAACCAAACAAAACTACATTCTGACCATAATGTCAGATTTGGCTTTCTCATCAAGGTTCAGCTTTGAGTGGGATAAATAATGTTAAACGCCTATCTTTGAATAAGTTGAAATATATGATAATAAAGATTAATTCACATATTTAAAATCTTTTGATTTTAATATATTTTTGAAATCTTTAGACTTCAGTTTGATTTATGATGAAAAGGTAACTTGTGCTTTGCTGTTCATTGAGTCTGGTATTGCTCTTCATGGTAATCTCCCAATCCCTGCTCCCTTCCCCTTAGGCTCAGGAGCATGTAAACCATGTCATCCCTGGAGTACAGAAGGGAAATGAACTGCCTTGCATGATTCCTCCCTCCAGTATCCCTGGGATTTCCCTCCTTTAGTCTTGGAAAAAAAATGTTCTACTGATGCTTTTCATGGGTACATCACTGTCAAGTTCTGACAAATCCTCCTCCCCTCATAGAACTTTTCCACTTAACAAAAAAGTAAAATAAAGCAAATAAACACACTGTTAATATCTGATTATATTTGACTCATTCCTCACCTGAAGACTCTCACCTCTCTTGCCAAGTTGTAGAAGACATACTGCCTTGGGGAGCCCTGGGTCATTACTGCATTGAGCAGAATTCACAAGTCTTTCAGTATTGTTTTTCCTTTGTTTTTTTTCATAGTCATTTTTTACCTCCTTTACCTCCTTTTTACCTTCAGTCTTTTTTTTTTTTTTGCTTTTTGGAGGGCAGTTGGGGTTAAGTGACTTGCCCAAGGTCACACAGCTAGTTTTTTGTGTTAAGTGTCTGAGGCCGGATTTGAACTCAGGTACTCCTGACTCCAGGGCCGGTGCTCTATTCACTGCGCCACCTAGCTGCCCTTTACCTTCAGTCTTTTGACTGAAGGATGAAGGAGGTAAAAAATGACTGTCACTCTAGGCTGAGCATGAATTGTTTATTCTCCTACTAGACTCTAAGCTCCTTAAGGGATGTTACTCACAACTGGGCTTCATCTTATTCGTTTGTGGGTTCCTTCTCTTTTTCTGGATCTTTATCCAGGTCATACCCATCAATAGTAGTGATGGAATCCCCAATATTCTAACTTCCTTATCGGTCCCACTGAACAGCAGACCCACTGTCCCCACCTAGCCACACATCTCTCTCCACCCCACTCAATGTCCTAACTTCTTCATTTGTGCCTCACTGCTCACTAGAACAACAGGTGTGTCCATGAACTCCTATTTCTCACCAAACAGCAGGCTTGTCCATGTGATGGGATCCTAGCCACTGCCTCTACCTAGGCACTGCCCCCAGACCCATTCCTCTTATTTCCCACAGAAAGAGCAGGTATGTCCACACACTCAACCACAAATGCATCCCTCTAGTCCCAGATAGGCCCACAATACTCAGCCAGTCAGAAAGCAGCACCACCAGGATGCTCCAACAGGATGTGGACTCCACAATAGAAGAGACTTTCCCTAAATAGGCACTGTGCAGTAATAGTAAAGAACTGACCTAGAGTAAACTCGTGATGTAGAAAGGCTTATTATAATATCATTATCATACATACATGCCACCATCACCCTCCATGGGTTTTTCTGTATGCATTGCAGGTAATCACATGCACAGTTCCATTGAGACTGCTCCCTATTACCTAATCCCTTAACAAACTCCTCCTGCATTTTTAATATTCATAATTTCTGTTATGTAATTGCAACTTTACCCTATAAAAATCCATCTTGCTTTCTCTTAAGTTTCTGGTTCCTCTTGGAATTTATCAGGCTTCAGGAGAGTTGTCAATCTCAATAAATGCCTAGACTTGGATTAGAGGTGGTTTGATTCTGAATTCTTGGAGATGCTTCCACCACAACACACAATGAAACCAAAGCAGTAGGAATGCTCCAGGGCTTTGTCCTAGACCTTCTTTTATTCTTACTCTATACTATCCTTTTGTTCTTATTTAATATTCTGCATCTATGCTTTTGATTCTCAGAGCTACTTATCCAGCCACAATCTTTCTCCTAAACTTTAGACTCACATCTCTAACTGCCTATTGAACATATTGAGTTGGATGTCCAGTAGACATTTTTTTGTCTTTTTGGAGGGGGTAAGTCAGGGCTGTTGGGGGTTAAGTGACTTGCTCAAGGTTACACAGCTAGTAAGTGTTAAGTGTCTGAGGCCAGATTTGAACTCAGGTCTTCCTGATTCTAGGGCCAGTGCTCTATTCATTGTGCCACCTAGCCACCCCATCCAGTAGACATTTTAGACTCAAAATGCCCCAAACTGAACTTCTCATCTTTCCTTTCAAATCCTCCTTCTTTCTGAACTTCACCATTACCACCAAGGACACCATTTTCCTCTCAGAGCCATCCATACTTGTAACCTAGGTGCTGTTCTCCTTATTTTCTCTCACCTTACATATCTAATCTGTTGCCAAGTCCTGTCAAATTCTACCTTCCTAAAACATCTCTTATATACCCCTTTTTCTCCTCTGACATTGCCACCACTTTGATGCAGGCCCTCATGCCTGGACTGTTGCGACACTCTTGGTTGGTTTGCCACCACTCCACTACTCAAATAAACTTTCTAAAGGACAGGTCTGTGTCACTTTCTCCCCTCCATTCAATAAATTTCATTGCTTCCTGATCACTTCCAAGACTAAATATGAAATTCTCTGCTTGGCATTCAAAGCCCTTTATGACCTGGCCTCTCCTACTGTCTTTTCCTCTTATATTTTACTTACCCCTAAGTACTCTGGCATCCAGTTACACTGGTCCCTTCATTTATTACTCCAATAAGATATTTCATCTTCTGTCTGGACAGTTCTGCTCTTTGTCCCTGTAGTGCCAATGCAATATTGACAGTATCCATGGCCACTATACATATACCTGCATGGTGCTCAATCACAAGATATAACAGATTCTCCAAATAGAAGACAGACACAAAACATTTATTCAGACACCAGAAAACCAAATCCTACCAGGAAACCGAATCCATCATAGCAATATAGAAGTTAATGCACCACAATGTAGCAGAGAGCCATGCCATCCTTTAGCCTTCCCACAAACTGATATTTACTCACAAGCCTGACTGATTCCCTGAGATGCTGTGCTCTCCTCCGAATTGTGTAGTCTAGCTCTGTCACCCAGCTTCATGTGGGCTCTGCTCCACCCTTCAGAAAACTCCTCCTACCACAGGTTCCATGTAATTACATTCAGCCTATTTAGGGGGCAGACTATATTTTCAAAGCAGGGAAGGTCTTCAAATTCCCATTCCCATTTCAGGCCCCTGTTTCTGGAATTCTCTCCCTCCTCATCTATGTGTCCTGGCATTTCTGGCTTCCTTTAAGCCCCAATTAAAACCTTACCTTCTGTAAGAAGTCTTTCTCATTCCTCTTAATGGCAATGCCTGCCCTCTGTTATTTTTTTCCAATTTATTTTGTATATATCTTATTTATATG
The DNA here is from genome assembly GCA_028646575.1 of Pseudocheirus occidentalis. NCBI lineage: Eukaryota > Metazoa > Chordata > Mammalia > Diprotodontia > Pseudocheiridae > Pseudocheirus > Pseudocheirus occidentalis. The sequence goes on along the minus strand of CM053601.1, from coordinate 77,234,329 downwards.
TAATTGTTTTCATGATGTTTCTTTGATTAGACTATCAGATCCTTGAGAACAGGGACTATCTCTTGCTTTTCTTTGTATCCCCAGTTCCTGGCATATAGTAGGCACATAGTAAATGCTTGTTGACAGACTAACCCATGAGACTTAGGGTGGTGGAGTCTAGAAGGCCACCTTTGAATTCAAGGACCCTTGGGATTTGAGTTTGCCTCCAAAATATATTAGCTTCTTAACCATCATCAAGTTACTCATTCAGGGGACTATCTAAAATTATAAACCACAGGTGAGCTGCCGATTTGCATTTGTGGAGGGATCTTAAATTTCTAGAATTCCTCATTCCAATGAAATTAGAAGTCTAGACCAAGGGGGAAAAAATAAGCAAAAAAATCACTTAGAATGAAAAATCATGGATGGGATGCCCTGTTGAAAAAAGTATTCCCATTGATGAGATCATAGACACAGTGAAGTAAGGAAGTAGATGAGTGTATTTGAGAATGTTCTCCATAGCACATTCTAGTAATGGCTCTTCCAAGCTTTCTCTTCTCTCCTTAAGCCTCCTATCCCTTCTCCCTCTTAACAGAAGATGTTCTCCTACTTACCTGGAAGATCAATTAGTCAAAAAAAAGTTTTTAAAAAACCTACCAGGTATTGGGATATGAGGACAAGAATTTAATAGCATCTGCCCTTGAGGAACTTACATTCAATGAAAGAAGCAATACATCCACATAAAGCGATTTCAAAATGCATACTAAGTAAATAAAAGAGAATTTTAGCATGAGCTTGCCTTTCTTCCCTTCACTGTATCTTACAACTGCTTTATACCCTGCTCCATTCTTTCTTCCTTTGCAGTTTCTGATAGAGGTGGCCTTTCTCCTCATTAAGTCCAGTCCTTCTACTTCCACCCTTGATTCCATCTCTTCTCATTTCTTCGGGTATCTTACTCTGCCCTAACCCCCAAACATCTCCTTCTCTGCAATCTTCAGTCTTTCCCTATGTATTTATTGCTTTTCTGTTGTCTACAAATAGGCCCAGGTCTTCCCCATCCTCACCAATAACAACAATAACAAACCCCCAAACGACAATAACAAAACCTAACTCCTTTTCTTTATTCCATCCCCTAAAGCTATTGCTTAATAGTCACTTGCAGCTTTCCAATCACTTTAGGTTCACCCTCACTTCTCTCAATATTCAGTCAGTTCCTAAATCTTATCACTTCTACCCCCTTCTGTTTACTCATATTACAGTCACTCTAGTTTAGACCCTTTTCACCTCTTTTCGGCATTGAAAATATAGGAAATAACCTCATAATTGGTCTCCTTGCTTTAATCAATGAAACAACAATCATTTATTACATTATATGCCAAGGTATTGTGCTAGGTCCTGGGGATAGAAATATAATGAAGAAAAATAATCCTTCCTTGTAAACAGCTTATATTTTAGTGGGGAAGACAAGCATATCTTTATTTATATATAGGATAAATATTAAAAGAATAAATACAAATAAATACAGAGTTGTTTAGGAAGGTATACACTAACATTTGGGGGAATCAGGAAAAGTATCATGCAAAAGGTAGTGCTTGATCTGTGTCTTGAAGGAAAAGAGGGATTTAATGAGGTAGAGGGGAGGAGGGAGTGCATTCCAGGTATTAGAGATGGCCTGTGTAAAAGTAAGGAGATAGCAGACAAGAGATGGAGGGTCATGAGAGACAGAGAGGCCAGTTTGGCTGCATCGTTGGGTTTGGGAGGTTGAGTAATATTCAGTGAAGTTGAAAAAAATAGGCTGGGGTCAGACTGAGAAAGATGTTAAAAACTAAAAAAGAATAGTATAGATTTTATCCTACAGGAACAGTTCTTTTATTTTTATTTTCTTGTTTACATCATTCCTTTCCACAAGATTTTGAGTTACAAAATTTTTCCCCATCTTTCTCTTACCCCCAACCCCAAAACAGTGATCCCACTGTAAAGCCCCTCCCCCAATCTGTTCTCTTTTATGCCCTCCTCCAACGCCACTCTAATTTTCTGGTAGGGCAGGGAGGGTCTCTCTACCCCAGTCCCTGTATATCTTAATTCCCAGTTGCATGTAGTTAATAATAATAATATATTTTTTTATTTGTTTGTTTTTTAACATTTGATTGTAGAGCCTTAAATTCTAGATTCTTTCGGTTCCTCCCTTGACACCCACCCCCACTGGAAGGACAAGCAATTCAATACAGGCTATACATGTGTAATTATGCAGGACATCTCTACAGTGGACCTATTGTGAGAGGCTGATTATAGGTCCCTCCATCCTATCTTGCCCCCCCCTTGTTCTATTCTCTACTCTGTTCCTGTCCCCTTACTGAAGTGTGTGCTTCCAGCAACCCTCCCCCAGAGGGTTGCTAACTTCCGTCATTCCGCCTCTCATCTCCATCCCCCCTATTCTCCTGTGTGGCATGATACCTAGTTTATGTTTATGTCGTTCCTTCCCTAAGCCAAATTCAATGAGAGTAAATGAAGGTAAAGTTGTAACAGTTATCCCTTGCCTCTTCTGTATGGGATGATTAACCTCATTTTCTCTCTCCTTGTCTCCTCTCATTCTAGTCCTCTCCCACCCCAGAATTTTACCTTTTAAAGTATCATAGCTTCATATTCTATTGATCCTGTACCTTCTATATACACATATACACACATGCTTAGATATGTATTCATACATATATATACCCTCCTATATAGACATATGAGTAGGTATACATATATATACATTTGTATTCCCTTTACCTATCCTCATACTAAGAAAAGTTTCATAAGTTACTATTATTGTTTTTCCGTATTGGCATGTGAATAGTTCAACTTTGATAAGTTCCTTATGGTTTCTTTCCCGTGTTTACCTTCTCATGCTTCTTGTGTTTGAATGTCAAATTTTCTGTTCAGTTCTGTTTTTTTCAGCAAGGATGCTTGAAAGTCCTCTACCTCACTGAATGACCGTCTTTTCCCATGGAACATTATACTCAATGTTTCTTGGTAGGTGATTCTTGGTTTTAATCCCAGCTCCCTTGGTCTTTGAAATATCATATTCCAGGCTCTTCGATCCCTCAGTGTAGAAGCTGCCAGATCCTGGGTTATCCTAATTGTGTTTCCACAGTATTCAAATTGTTTCTTCCTGGCAGTCTGTAATATTTTCTCCTTGATGAGGGGGTTTTGGAACCTGGCTATAATATTTCTAGGAGTTTTCTTTTGGGGATCTTTTTCAAGAGGTGATTGGTGAATTCTTTCAAGTTTTATTTTGCCCTCTGAATCTAAAACATCAGGGCAATTTTCTTTGAGAATTTCTTGAAGGATGCTTTCCAAGTTCTTTTTTTGGTCATGGCTTTCAGGTAAACCAATAATTTTC
>CM053601.1:77215426-77230465 GCA_028646575.1 Pseudocheirus occidentalis | reverse complement strand
GCCCCAATTAAGTTTCAAAGTTCCAACTTTCACTAACTGTCTCTGACCAAAGCTCCCCTCAGGCCGATGCTTTAGATTTTCTTTGAAGTAGACTCACGCTGCGGCTTGGGAGGCTCCGCTGCTCCTCGTGGCTGCCCTGGGGCCTTGCCTGGCTGCCCCTGCGGTTTTGGGCTGGCCGTTCTCTGCTCCGCTGTGGTGTGAGCTGCGCCTCTCCGGTCCTGCTCCTCACGCCTTGGCAGATGTGGGGGTGCTGGAGGCTGTAGAACCACTGCAGGCTGGCTGCGGGGCTCGGCTCAGCTCCTTCCCACCGTCCCAGGCCTGGCCGTGGTCTTGGCTTCCGGCTCTTCCAGCCTCCGCTCCTGAGGCCGCGCTGAGTCCCCGCTGCCGAGCTGCCTTCAGTGAGAGCTGTGTTCTCTGGATTTTTGTGAGTCAGAGAGTCCTAGACTTTCCTAGACTTTGTCTGGGCTCGTATTTTCTGGGTGTTCAGGGTGGCGGTGTGGGAGCTGCGGGACCTTGCTGCTTCTACGCCGCCATCTTGGCTCCGCCCCCTGTACGCATTCTTTTTCATCCCATTGCTTTTATTTTCATTGGGTTCACCTGGAAAAGTTCTATTTCACTTACTAAGTCAACTTAGCTTGATGTCTAAAAAAGCTCTTCCATTTTTTCCTATGAATACTATTATTGTCTGCCTTGATATCTATAAATCCAACCCTAGTCTTTTCCCTGAGCTTCATCGTGCATCACCTGTTGGACTTTCAAACAATATCCCAGAGACATCTTAAATTCCAAAACAACTCATTCCCTGTAAACTATCCTTTCTTCAGCACTTCCTTATGAACTCCTTGGTAATACCATCCTTCCAGTCATCTTGATTTATAACCTGTGTGTTATTCTTGATTACTCACTCTCACCCCTCAGAGCCATTCATTTCTGTCTCCATAATATCTCTTATATTATATCCCTTTTTTTCCACTCCCAGCCACCACCCCAGTTCAAACTCTTATCACCTCATGGCCTAGAACAAATAGATTTCTAAAAAAAAATCTTCCTGTCTTAACCCTCTTCTTCCTCCAATGTACCCTCTGCTCAGCTGCCAAGTGACATTCCTAAAGCAGAGAATATGGCTGTGCCATCTTCCTACTTGGCAATCTCCAGAAGCTGCCTATTTCACCTGGGACCATCTACAGACTCCTGCGTTTGGCATTTAAAGTGCTCCACAACTTGGTCCCCTTTGTATCTCTCTAGTGTTCTCACATACCATTGCCCTCCATGCATTCTAATGTACAGACAGACTGGGGTGCTTAGGGAGGACTAGATCCTCTGGTGTGAGGGCTTGCTGAGACCTTATGCAAGAGTGTTCATCCATCTTTGGTATATTTACCTGCTACTCGACTCTGACCTGTGGCTCCAAGAAACTGTAGCATATGCAGTGGTCACGCCCCAGTGAACTGCTGAGGAAGACAGGATAAACCAGCTTGAGAGTAACTCAAAGGCTCAAATGTATTGGTGAGATGGGTGGGTGAGGGGTATATAACTGTGCTCTGTGGTCAGAATGGGTAGAAACTTTAATAGGTACCAAATTTTAAAAATAGGTAACAAATTAAAAAAAATTTTTTTCTTGATCTCTGGAGCAAGTATGATAGAATGGGCAGATAAGAACAGTTTATTCCATCAGCCATGAAGGCAGCTGATGCAGGTCCTGTGGAGCACTTAGAGCTTGGTCAGACATCAAAAATGCCAAGGCCATTCACTGCATCCCAGGCAATCAGCGGTCATCTTGACATTTGCCCTGCCAATAGACTTCATTGATTCTGGAAGGAAAAGTGAGGCTGATGACTTTGTGCAACTCTGTCTCACTTAGATCCAAATTCACCCACAAGTTAAGACATCACTTGTGATGGCAGTAGACTGACTTACTTGCTTAACTCACACATGGCACTCTATCTCCTGGAGTTAGGAAGACCTGAGTTCAGTTTGGCATTAGACACTTATTAACTATGTGATCTTGGGCTTGGGCAAATCACTTAACTTCTATTTGCCTTAATCCACCAGAGGAGCAAATGACAAACCACTCTGCCTAGAAAACCCCTGGACAATATGGTCCACAGGGGCATGAAGAGTCACCTCAACAACTCAGCAATGAACTACATATACATGAGTGAGTATGCATATACATATATGTATAGATACACATATATATGTGTGTATATGTGATTATAATACACGTGTACTTATTGTCTCTCTAATTAGAATATAATGTCTGTGCAAGTAGGAAATGCTATATTCTTTGTACTTGTATTGCCAGTGACTAGCATAATTCCTAGCAGATGGTAAACAACAAATATTGATTAATGGACTTATTCTCTTGGACTCAGTTTCTTCTTCTGTGAAATGCAGGTATTGGATTACATGACCTCTAAAAATCTTTTTCAACTCTAAATCTTTGACATACTAAGTAGAATTTCATACTGTTCATTCTTTATGAGTGTTTATTGAGCACCAATAAAAATAGGGCGCTCCAACTTTATGAAATAAAGCAAAGGATTTACCTGTTTGGCCAGCTGTCAGTCTGTCTGTGAATTCACCTCTCACTAGGAGCAAAGAGCAGAGCCTGAGGGAATAAATGTGTCAGTTGTGAAGTGCAAATATTTATAAATGCCTTCCTCCTATTTTGAAAAGTTTCTTGCATCTGGGGAGGAAGGGTCTTTAGAGATCAAAAAGTCAACTTCCATCATCTTTTGTCTTTCTGTCTTTCTTCCTTTTGTTCCACCCCTCCCCCCAAACACTTTTATTTTGCAGTGAGGTCATGCAAAGATAGCCATAGGTTGACTAGAAACACATGGATCGCAAATAGGCTCATCCTCTGGATCCATCAGTGGGCAACACTGGACAGAGGAATACTGTACTGTACATAGATTTTAAAGGCAGAAGGGACCTTGGAGGTCATTAAAGGGTCAATTCTCCCTCCCTTTTAGGACTGAAATAGTGTATAAATTTTGAGGTGATGGGTATTAAATTATTGTCAGACTCTCCCCAAACTCTCTAGCCCAGGCTAGGTATCAGGTACCCCTGACCCAGGGGCACAAATGGAGAGGAAGTCAACTGTAAACAGTAGAGAACTAGCCTCAAAACCAGGAAGACTGGAAGACTCAAAACCAGGAAGACTGGAAGACTCAAAACCAGAAGATTCAAATCCTGCCTGTGACTCATACTGACTGTATGGTCCTGAGCAAGTCACTTAACCTTGAAGTATCTTAGGCATCTCTCAAATACAGAAAAATTATGGACCTGTGTTAGTAGAAGTAGTTTCCCCATCTGGAAGTTCCTTATGCCAATGAAATCACAGGTCCATTCTCCATCCCTAGGTATACTCATAGAAGAAATACTAAGTGGCTAAAGAATGCCTCCCAATCAAATTTTCATATGAGTTGAATGTATAATCAATAGAGTTTGTATATCAGGATGCATATGTATAAAATTGTGTTTCTCTTTCTATGTGTATAAATATATGTGTACATACAATACACATATATGTTCACATACGTATGCATATATGTATATGTATGTGTATCTGTCTATCTATCTAGCCATTTATCTCTTGGTTGGCTAGTCATTTCAGGAATGTCTGACTCTTCATAACCCCATTTTGGGGTTTTCTTGGCAAAGATACTGGTATGGTTTGCTATTTCCTTCTCCGGCTCATTTCACATATGAGGAGACTGGGGCAAACAGGGCTAAGTGACTTGTCCAGGGTCACATAGCTAGTAGGTGTCTGAGACCAGATTTGAACTCAGGTCTTCCTGGCTCTAGATCCTTGCTCTATTTACTGTGTCATCTAGCTGGCCCATATATCTTGGACATACTAGTAAACTGGGCCTAGAGTTGAGCAGAAGGAGAGCAGACTAGACTGCTTTTAGAGAAGCGTAAGGATATTTTAATGATCCTGAGCTGTTCCCTATAACAAAGGCTTACCTTTGTATCATCAGTATTTTGAGTACTATATTCTCCAAAGTAGGGTGGCACAATGGCCAGATCACTGGACCTAGGGTCAGGAAGCCCCATTTCAAATCTGACCTCAGACACTACCTTTGTGACTCTGGACAAGTCACTTAATCCTCATTGCCTCAGTTTCCTTGTCTGTAAGCAATTGGGAGAAGGAAATGGCAAAGCACTCTACTGTCTTTGTCAAGAAAACCCCAAATGGGGAGTCGGACACAAATGAACAATAATAAAGAACTGAAGTTGAGGATCACCCAAAGGACAGTGGAGAGGATATGGTGGGCATGAACAGTCTGTAGCCCAATAAAAATAGGGAGTCACATAAGAGTATCTTTGCAAAGAAATGCATGGGGGGCAAAAAGAAGAGGGGTCCATCACATAGAGAGAACAAGGAATAACAGATGTGTCATAAATGTATAGTGATACACCTTTCCTGGTTCCCCAACCCTGTTATGTGTTGGTGCTGTCCCCTAGGTTGCCTTCCACCTACTCTTTATTTATCAAATATATTGTGATTTTATACATATTGTCTCCACCAATTAGAATATAATCTCCTTGAGGGCAGAGATTGTTTGTTTGCTTTTTCTTTATTTTCCCAACATGTAGCATAGTGCCTAGAACAAAGTAAATGCTTAACAAATGCTTGTTGATTGATCCATTTTAATCCTTACTATATCAAGAGAATGTGAGGGAAGTATGTTGGGCGGACTCACTATGACAAAAGCTGGGTGAAATTTTGGGTAAATATGGACAAGAGTCACAAAGAATGGGCAGGAATGGATTTATTGGGATCTACGTTGCTGGAGAAGATACCCACACCAAAGAGATGAGGGATGATAGGACTATGAAAGTAGATATGCAAACAAAATTCACCCCCGGTCTTGCAGAATATAATTGCAATTATATACATAAATCTTGCACTAATAGACTTTCTTTCTAGTACTTAGCACAATTCCTGGCACAAAGTAAACATGTAATAAATGTTCATTGGTTGTTTTTTTTTCCTGTCTGCTGAGACATGTCATGTAAAGGACAGTATCAGATAAAATCGAAGTGGTACCAGTCATATTTTCCCACGTTACTAACAGGGAGCTATAATGGAGGCAAATATGGAAGCATATTAAAAATGTCTTTTTCAGTTTCTCTAGAAACAATAAGAATTATTTCCCTGGTCTAAAAACTCTTTCTAGGCTTATTCCCTTTGGATGTTAGGTAATGAGTTAAAGACAAAAGACATTTCTTAAGGAAATGGAATTAAGGATGGAAATCAAATTTAGGATATAAAAAGTGCCTCTTTTTTTATTTGGATTTTTGCCTTCCACAACCCATGTAGTGATGACCTTAGGCTCAACCAAAGGAGGTATCGGAAGTGCCACCGAGCTACCTCCAAAATAGGAAGGCCTGAGTTCAAATCCTGCCTCAGACACGTATTAGCAGTATTTACCTGGGCAAATCACTTAATCTCTCTAAGCCTCAGCTTCCTCATTTGTACAATGGCTATAATAACAGCACTTCTCAGGGTTGTGAAAATCAAATGAGATAATATATGGAAAGTGTTTAACAAACTTTAAAGCAGCAGTTCTCAACCTGTGGGTCGTGACCCCTTTGGGGCTCGAACGGGGTGGCCTAAGACCATCGGAAGACACATTTCTGGTGGTCTAAGGAACCGTCTCCAGGCAGGTCTGCCCACATGCAGATGTACCCACATACAAGTATTAAAGGGTCACAGCATTAGGAAGGTTGAGAACCACTGATTTAAAGTGTTATATAAGCATTAACTCTTATAATATTATTATTAAAGTTGTGAGCCTATGATCTCATGCCTTTTAGAAGTGATTTTCAGAGGTAAAGCTGGTTTTCATATGCTTTTAGTGTGTGCTAAAGGTGCTATTTGTGAATTTGATCCACATTACTTGTTGAATTAAATTTTGTTAATTAAAAAATTAAATTATCTAATTAATTTTAAATTTATTTGATCTACTTGAATAATTAAATAATTATTAATTAAATTAATATTTAATGATTTTAAATAATTTTGTGAAATTTTATTTTCTCACAGGAAGTGATTCTGTCTTTTATTCACACTAAAGGCACCTGGTATCCAAAAGACTTATTGTGGAAAAAATTGTAGGTTTTACACAAGCCCATTGCGCAGAGCTTCTCAAACCTGAAACATACAGTAAAGTTTTATAGCCGCAAGGGACAAGAATGGGTAGGCTTGTAGATATGACCAGACTTTTACCTCATCTAATACCCCTTCTAAACACTTAAATCTCCCTAGAAGCAAGGTGATATGAAAGAGGCTTCAGCTGGGTTCAAATTCTGGCTTTGTCACCTTTGTGACACTGGGTCAATCATTTAATCTCTCTGGGCTTCAAATTCCTCTTCTGAGAAATGAAAGGATTACGAGTTTCCACCCCATATGGGGTCTTAAGAAGTGCTAAAGGGGTTGCAAGTGGAAAAAATTTCAGAAGCCCTGGACTAAACGATTGTGAAGTCTATAAACCAGACCTGTTATCCTTTGCTCTTCTCAGGCTACCTACATGACAGAGCATCGGCTTTCCTGGGCCATTTCCTTAAGTGAGTGACATTTCTTAGCGTGGACTATTTCAGGGAAAATTCATGACAAAACTTGGGACTGTGCTTAAAACTGAAGGACGTCTGATACCTTGTTTTGGGGAGAGAGAGATTGTTGCCAACCTTTTTTTATTTCCCCCTTAATTTTTTGATCTTTGCAGCAAAAATAAACTCATCTAGAAGGTCATTGTCCAATGATACTCATCCATTGAGTAAATGAGTAATGGAGGAAAGGAAGATCAGAAAGTTACATCTCAGAGGGTGAAAAGCATTAATTTAATTGGTCAGAAGATAAATATCCTGCCCAGTTGGGATGTATAGAAATGAAAAGTGAATCACACCAAAGTGCAATCCAATCAACAAATATTTACTGTCAACCTACAGAATATAGGAACTAAGCTGGAAAATGAGGAAGATATACAAAGTTACAATGCATTAATAATCTCTCTCCTTGAGTACCTTATGATTTACTTCCAACACCACGATTTGACTCTTGGGAGGATTTTAATAGAGACTTCTAGATCAGACATGGAGAAAATAGCATCTGCGTGAGTAAAAACGTCCAAAGGGCACACATGAGTGGCTCCTCAGTAGATCAGGGCCCTTATCAATGTGGACTCTTCCTCTACCAGCATAACTCATCTGTGCCTTCCCACCTTGTGTGATTCTTACCCATTTTCCAAGGTGAAGCAGGCATTATCCTTAATGAAAGGATGAACGTTCCAAGACTTAAAGAATTACCTAGTAGAGCTTTTTCTTGAAAAAGCTTTTTTCTTAAAAAAGAAAAAAATCTCTGGGGTGGTTAGGTGGTGCAGTGAATAGAGCACCGACCCTGGAGTCAGGAGGACCTGAGTTCAGATCCACCCTCAGGTACTTAACTGCTAGCCCTGTGACCTTGGGCAAGTCACTTAATACCAAATGCCCTGCCTTCCCCCAATCCAAAAAAAAAAAAAGCAAAAAAAAATCTCAGTTTGAATGAGATACCTCTTAAATGTTCTGGATTTTGAGTTTCTGTTTTAAAGTCCTCCAGCCAAGAGCCCTGGGGAGCTATACCTGTTGTGAAATCTTAATGACTGTGGGGACATGGTTTAGTCCTTCATTTCAGTGCTTGTTATTTTGAGAAATAAAGCAAGAAAAAGAAAATGACTCCCCCGAAAGAAAGAAATCTTGCTGGTGGGAGGATGCCTTGTTTCCCATCTATGTGGCTGAACAACAGGATTCCATTATCTGTTTAGCTACAAAGCTCTTAGCAAAATTTTGGGCTCTTTTTTTTTTTTAAGATATTAGCGGGAAATCTCAGAACTCTGCAACTTGAGGATTTGTAATGAGGCTGAAAAAACGAACTACTGTTACCTCTAATAATGACAATAGTCAGATGACTAAATAACATTGACAACATATATGAAACATTTTGGTTTTCTCTAAGGAATACTTATTATTTTGGCTAGAGAAGGCCACAGCAAATTTTCTTCTACTCTATCTTTGGAGGTCGTTCATCCTTCATTCTTGAAGAAGATCAATGACATCACAATGGTGATGTCTTGATTGGCCCATGGATTGGATTTAAGTAAGGCAGAGCTGCACAAAGTCATCAACCTCACTTTCTCCTCACAGTCATCGAAGTACAGGGTCAAGACAAAGGTCAGGACAGCTGGGGACGCCCCTAGGATGCAGTGGGAGACTTCAGCCTTTCTAAATTAAGGTCTTTCCCAGGTCTCAGTTTGAATAAGGCCCTGCCCATTTATTGACTAAGGACTAGGTAGAGATTGAGACAAAAGATGGTTTAATTTATTATCACCAGTGAGATACCAGTCTGGGAGATGAAGACCTTCAGAGTTTCTGACCAGAATAGAAGACAACTGCTATTCATACTTTTTCTAAGCCATCAAAACCTAGACAATGTGCCACAGAGGATTGGGTTGGGGCTGTTATTGGCCATTCAATGAAAGCCAGAATGACTTGGGTTTAAAGGCAAGTATCTCCATTTAAAAGACAATGGGCTCTTTTAAAGCCTGTTTTATTTTTTTTCAGAGCTATGTTAGAAGAAATGAAAGTGAAGTGAAAACTTTCAGCTAAGGTTTGGTCAGAGGAAAGAGTAATGAGATTAGCCAATCAAGGAGTACTTGTTGAAGTCTTTCTCAGTTCAAGACATTGTGGCAGGTGCTGTGATCAATACAATGATTATGACAACCCCCACACATGTAGTGTGTATAGTTTGCAAAGAGTTTGACACACGTCAGTCATCTCATTTGAACTTTCAAACAATTGTGTAAAGTAGCTATTATAAGTTAGTTCTCCCATTTTACAGATGAGGAAATCAAGGCCCAGAGAGGCCTTGTGATTAACCCCCTGGCCACACAGTTTGTAATTATCAGAGGTAGGACTTGAACCCAGAAAACCAGGGGACCTTTTAAATGACGCCTCCCTGCCTCTTCCAAACTAGATGAAATTAGAACGTGTGGTGACTTTCTGGGAGGAGCTTACATTCTAGAAAGGGAAATAAGAAACTCATATACCCCAAATTAAATAACTCTTCTGAAATACTAAAATAGATCTGTTTGGATATTCTCTTCAACGATGCAGATTGCAACAGCCTAAGTGACTCTTGTCCAGATCCTCCCATATTTACTACCAGGTGGGCGTGGGAGACTCTCCTCAGAATCCTGTAGACGTTCTTTAATTTCTGTTGACATCTGAGGAAGATGCCAGTGGAATATACTTGGGCAGTCTACCTGGCATCCCTCACTCTTGCCACATGACCAACCTGTCTTTTTCTATCATATTTTTCTGATGACATATTTTGCTTTGAAGTTCCTCGTTATATCTAGCAACACTGACCTTCTTGCTGTCTCTTACACGTTGCACTCCATCTCTTAACTCTGACCATCTTCACTGGCTGTCCTTCACTCCTGGAATTCTCTCCTTCCTCATCTCTGCCTCCCAGCTTCCCTGGCTCACTATACATCTTAGTTAAATTCCCCTTTTCTATGAGAAACCTTTCCCAGAACCCCACAATCATTACTGACTTCTCTCTGAGATTCTCTCCAATTAACCCTGTAGATATTCTGAGTATACATGGTCGTTTGCATACTGTCTTTTCCCTGTGATTGTGGACTCTTTCCAGTCAGACTGTCTTTGCTTTTCTTTGTATCCCAAGGGCTTAGCACAGTGCCTGGCACATTAATAAATGCATGTTTTGATGGACTGACTGTTGCCATCTCTCCATTGTCCTGTGTGATGACAATTTTTAGTTTTTTTTCTTCCTTTTTCTTTTTAGCGGTGGTTGTGTTCGATCTCTCAGAGCCATGCAGAGAACCACACTGGGGGGATACTGGCATTAAAAAGCTAGATTTTTGTTTATTAAAGAAATTTGAGGTCATTAAAGGAGCTTTGCCATTTCCTGAAGCTAATTCAGCCGAGTCTCTTCCTCTGATTAAGAGATAAGTATAAAAAATAAATAGTAATTTAACACATTACAAAAAAAGTCATAAGGTGAGGGTAGTTAAGAGGAGGACCGATTTCCATGAACTGGTCTGGTCTTAGGAAGGCTGGAAGGTTATCTCTGAGCTCTTCGGTATCGCTATTGTTAGTAACTTCTCAGTTGTATCCAATTCTTTGTGACCCCATTTGAAGTTTTCTTGGCTATTTACTTCTCCTGCTCATTTTACAGATGAGGCAAACAGGATGAAGTGACTTGCCCAGGCTTACATAGCTAGTGTTTGAAGCCAGATTTGAAGTCAGGAAGATGAGTCTTCTTCATTTCAGGTGGTTACTCTCTCCACTGCACCACCTAGCTGCCCCTGTCTTAAGTATCTCCATGAGGCTGTGACCATCATTTCTATTTTAGAGATAGCTGGCATGGAGTCTATCTAGTATAGCAGAATGAATGCTGGATTTGGAGTTGTAAGCCTGACTCCTTACTTTACTACTTGTGTGGCTGTGAACAAATCACTTAAACTATCTGTGCTGAAAGCTGAAAGGGATTATACAGATCATTTAGTGAAACCCACTCATTTCACATTATCTTAATTGAACCTTATAATACTGTGGGTTTTTTGTTTGTTTTGATTTAGGTATATATATTTTGGTCCATGTGCACATGGATGCATGTGCACATGTGTAGACACACACACACGCTCATGCATGGACACCTATACTTTAATTGATGTAGGAAAACTGCATGGTGAAGAAGCTCTCTCTGTGTAGATCAGCAACTGTGTTGTAGCTGGGTTGTTTAGAGCACAGAGAGATTGTGTCTTGTCCACACAGCTGGTCTTCCTGACTTTGAGGCCAGTTATCTCATACCATGCTGCCAAACTAGGGACTTGCCCTGGGTTACATAGCTCCTTAGAGTTGGTAGGGTAGTTAGTTAGCTAGTATGAGGTAATGAATAGAGGACTGGACTCAGAGCCTGGCAGACACATGCTAATTGTGTGCGATGATGGGCAATCTCTCAGTCTCTCAGAGCTCTAGGCAACTTTCTAAGACTGAATTATAGGCTGGATGCCAACCTGTATTGGTAGGGGCAGTTTGCTATTCCAAGAGTTCCTTTTACTGGTGAAATCATGAATGCAGTCCCAATCCTAATGACGAGAAAATAAATGTTATTATGTGAACCTAGGTCTTCCTGACTCTAAGTAATAACACTCTGCCTTCTATACAATGTTATATTGTTTTCTGATTGGAAAGGGACCAACATGGGGGGAAGCGATTCATGCTGCTGATGTACTCACACAGAGCTGTAACTCTAGTCTCTCTTCCATTTTTTGCCAGGTATGCAATACCTTAAAAAAAAAACTTCTCCAACAGAGCCTAGGCTTTAAAAAAAAGTCATGTTTTTATGTAGAACAATTGCATGCAGATGCAGACAATTAATCAATGAGTACCTAGTCTCTGAATGCTCCACGGAAGGGTCAGAACCCTTTCTTTTAAGAGGAAAAGAAACGAAAGTGGAGTAAATCTTCGACTCCTATTTCTCCTTGTCTCTCCACTCCTATCTCCCCATATCCAAATGCCTTCTCCCCACTTCTTCTTCCCCACAGTAATTCATCCTTTTCACAGAAACCAGCTTCATCTTCTTAAAACAGCATTTTAGCTAACCTACTCTCATCCTTGGAAAACTTCAGTGACTATTGAAGCCACCCATTACCTAACAGGATAAATTTCGAACATTTCAACCTGGCATTTAAGGCCATCCATAATCTGGCCTCAAGCTAATTTTCCATCCTTATCTCTCCCACTGTTCGCTTACAGAAACTCTCTACTACAGGCAAGTAAATTTGTTCACTCTTCCCTTAATATGCTTTGTGGTTTGTGCTCCCTCCATTCTCCCTACTTGGAGTGCCCTTCATTTTTTTTTCTCCACTTATCCAACTCAGAAATATATTTTTCAAGGCCCAATTTAAATTCCTCTTTTCCCAACCCATAGTCATTTCAACCTTCTCTGAACTCCTAGCAATACTTATTGCTAACATGGTGTAGTAGAAAGAATACTTCACTAATAGGAAAACAAATTGAATCTCAGCTCCCCTCCTTAGAGGCTATATGACCTTGAGCAATGGTCATACAGTGGGAAGAGAATAGGATTTGAAGTCAGAGGATCTTAGTGTGAATCCCAGCTGTCAGTCACTGCCTGTGTGATATAGGGAAATCTCTTCTGCATCTCTATCAGTTAGTGGTCTCAGTTGCAAAATGATGAGGTTGGGCTGGGTCACTCCCTATGAAGTCATTCATTCCTTGAGGTATGTCTGTAAAGTGGAGCCTGCCTCTACCCTGCCAGTCTCACAAGACTGTGGAAATTAAGGTTGGTGAAAGTTTAAAAATTCTAAAACTCCATAAACACAAATGTAAGATGTGTTTTTCAGACTTTTAATAACATACTCCCATATGTTTGTTATGTTAAAGTATTTATACCTCTTCAATTACATGCATTTATGTCTTGTTTCTTCAACCAGATTACAAATTCTTTGTATTTCACAGTGTTTCTGTTTCTGTATCTCATAATGTCCAACCCATTGGTTTGTGTAGCTCTGAGTAAACAGTTTTAATGGTTGACTATTGTATTCAGATTGGAAAGGGATTATTGATGGGGAAGAGAGAAGACGGAAGAATTCATGGAGCTGATGGACACTCACAGTGAACCACCACCATCTTCCTTGTGGTTTTTGAAAAGCTTGTGAATTAGAAACCTCATTTCTCCCTTGTGCCAAGAAACAGAATTGTCAAGTTTCACAGCAAAAGGGTAGAGCAGTAACTAGATGAGTTAGAAAGACTGTGGCCTCAAGATACCCCTCTCCCTCATATCTCTCTGTTTCTCCATCTTCCCTCTTCCCCTCACAGACTCTTCCCTCCAACGTGAGAAAGGATGCACAGGGTTTCAGAGTTAGTGAATGACTCCAACAAGTCAAGAAAATCTAGGGGCAATTATATTCAAGTGCAGGTAAGAGTTTTGAGATGGATTCTCCAAGTAAGACAGCTTAAGCTGGCTTGTAGCTTGTGTGAAGGAGAATAAAGTATAAGAAAACTGGAAAGGTAAAAAGGAGTCAGTTTATGAAGAACCTTAAATGTCAGATGATGGGTTTTTTTTGTGTGGTTGTTTAGTCACATCTGACTCTTTGTGACCCTCTTTTGGTTTTCTTGGCTGGAGTGGTTTGTCATTTCCTTTTCCAGTTCATTTTGCAAATGAGACAACTGAAGCAAACAGGGTTAAGTGACTTGCCCAGGCTCACACAGCTAATAAGTGTCTGGGGCCAGATTTGAACTCAGGAAGAAGCACTGACTCCAGGTCTGACACTCTATTTATTGTGCCATCTAGCTGCCCATTAAATGTCAGAGGACTGTATATTTGATTCTGGTGGTAATAGTGGAACTCATTGAGCACACATGATTTTTCTATGCTTTAGAAAAATCACTTTAGCATTTGCATGGAAGAGGAATTGGAGAGAGAAGTTTGGGGTAGGGAGATCAAGTTGGAAAAAATGTAGTAGTGGAAATAAGAAGCAAAGAAGGCCTGCACTGGAAAGTTGGCTATTGGAGTGGATGGCAAGAGATAAGGTGAAGGTAGAAATGATAGGATTTGGCAATGGTTTTGGCTTGAAAGGTGAGAATGAAGAGTTGAGGATAACATTAGGGTGATGAGCCTCTGTGACTGGTAGGATAGTGGTGCTTCCGACAGTAACAGGGACTTTCGAAAGGAGGGAGCCTTGGGGAGAAAGAGAATGAGTTTTGCTTTGGGCATACCAAGTTTCAGATGCCTTTGGGAAATCTAGTTCAAGATGTCTAAGACACAAGTTGGAGATGTGTGACCAGCTCAGCAGAAGGACTCAGATTGGAAATATATATCTGCAAATGGTTTGCATTGAAAAGATAAGTGAACTCCTAGGACAGAAAAGGGGAACCTGCAGCCTCAAGGCTACCTGTGGCCCTCACTTAGGGCCTAGAGTCCACATGTGACCTCCAGGCTGCAGGTTCCCCACCCCTGCCCTAGGAACTGATCAGATCATGAAGTAAATGGAATAGAATGAAAAAAGAAGCAGACCCAGGACAGAGCAATAGTGGACAACATCCATCACTAGCAGACATGCTATGGATGAAGATTTAGCCATTTTTAGGATCTTATGGAGAAAATAATCAAAAGATCTCCTAGTGAATGGACTTTCCTTCAACCCCGTTGTGGGAACAAAAAAGCACTGGGGGGGGGGCGGAGCCAAGATGGCGGCATAGAAGCAGCAAAGCACCATAGCTCCTACACAAACACGCTAAAAAACTCATAAAATGGGACTCTAAACAGATTTTCAAGCTCCAAAACTCTCCACAAGACAGAAAGCACATCTGTTGCTACAGGCAGCACAGCAGGCGGGGCTCTTTGCAGCAGTCTGGGAGCAGCAGCCGAAACCAAGCTAGGTCAGGCCCTGGGGCATCGGGCGGGGAGCCACGTCTATAAGAGAGCAGATCAGCTGCACTGGAGGCAGAGTTACCACATTTATCAGGCCAGAAGACAAAAAGGCTAAGAGAAAGGTCAGTGGATTTTGCTAACTGGGGAGGAGAAGAGAGGTCCCGCCAAACTGCTCCCAGGGCAAAGAGGCAGCGGGAGGCAGCTGTAGCAGCAGGAATGGCTGAAAGCAGCAGTGGCTTCCACTGGGCTGCTTCAGAGCCCTCGGCCTGCAGATAGCAGGGGGGCTGACGTGATCCATCCAGGCCAAGGGCTCGTAGTCTTGAGTGGTGGTCCTGGGGTGCGCTTTCAGTGAGCCAAAGCTGGCGGGGGGGCTACAGCATCCCACAAATAGCTCCAGCAGTGGAGAGGGCCCCAGCGATTTGGGACAGAGCTTTCCCCCTCCAGGAAGCAGAGTTCCACAGAGCTAAAAAACCAAGCAATTAATAGACTGGCCAACATGAGAAAAAGGAAGCAGGCTAGGAACAGCAGTAAAACTCTAGAATACTTTTTTATGGACAAAAAAGACCAAA